>NW_027019762.1:6843716-6890580 GCF_013076305.1 Rhopilema esculentum
CTTTGTGATAGCGAAGCAATGCATGGCAACTACAAGTCAAAGATTCTTAAGAGAAAGAGGAATGACCAAAATGAGAATTAGCAGAACTGTAGCAGAATTAGAACGCTGTAAAATATACTAGTTTTTGCCTTTGAAATTATAAACTAGAAAAATACCTTCGATCCTTTGCAATACTGTTTCGCCTCTGAATATGAAATCAAACTGCAAACAAGAAAGAACTTTTCGTTAAAACGCACCCAAACATTCTCAATGTAAGTGGGCATAAAACCCTTGAATGCTTGGCAGTGATATTTTGAAAAAATTTGGATATAACTTCAGCTTTTCATAACTAAGTTATAATGTAACCTTTCGTTATTACGAGCAAGCCAAGGTGGAATTCGCAAATTTTGTCCGCCACACATTAACACCAACATTTATGAAGCACTAAGAATCACGCCAATGTTTTACTTTCTGTAGTAGCCATGGCAATCCATGACAGCGTAAATATTACGCCAAATGGAAATTCAATTCAATAGCAAAATTTGCGACTCACGGAGTCAGTCTATGACTTTGGTTCCAAACTAACTCTCTCATTTCGGCCTAGGCTTGAAATATATAAACGCATAATTGCCGCACCTTCCTCTTTCATGTTCGAGCTTTCCAAACCAAAAGATAAAGTATCACCTCAAAGAGCTGCTTAAAATTTCGCTTGTCAGGCCATTTGCCCCTTCCTTCTATAGCTTAGAAAAACCCATAAACATCTTTACTGTACGGTTTAGGCCCACCATATTTGCAGAGAAACAGACAGGATGTGCGGGGGTTGGGACGAGGTTTGAGTGAAAAAGCTCAAGATTTAATTGAACTTGTTCAAAAATGAAACAGTTTAAATGAGTGAATAGATTGGTTCAAACGCTAGAATAAGATAGTATCGACACATTCCGAAAATGTTTGCATTGAATGGAAATTTCGTTGGAAATAAGGTGTATGGTTTGCACTGAAATAAGGAATTCTACCTAAGTATTAAATTTCATGGTTTGAATTTTGCCACACACGGGTAGGCATACCTCCGTCAGAGTACTGATTATTGTTTATTAGAGAAGTCTGAAATCAAATTCTGATTCTCTGAGCATGTTGTAGATACAGCTTTTAACTTTATAAGTATTTATGGAGGTGTGGCTATGTGGTCAAAGCGTGTGGTATGAATCTGAATATCGCCACTTTCTACAAGCTAGCCAACTCGGCAGTCCATCCATTTGAGGTCGGTTCGAGGATGGAGCAAGTACCCCAGGGTATTTGTTCTAGAATATCAATGTGGGGGCACAAGCCCCAGGTCCACATTTGCAGAAGCCGTTAGACTTTGACCTGCGTTTACAAATAAATCTTGTTTGCCTTCTTTGCTAATAGAATTTTCTACCGCGCATGCGCGGGTATAGAATCCCTTATTCAAAGCAACAGGTGCTGTGAACTCGTCTTTTCTCATGACCACTTACAGCCAAGACCGTACTTACTAGGATCATTTCTATAGTACGCGTCCCGTCTTTGTCCATCAACAAAGACAACATCTCTAACCACGATGAGGAGGCATAGCCCGCCTCCCTGAGCAAGAAGCGTGGCCCAGGAGATCCTCTCGAGGAACTCCTGGCCAATTGATGATTGCTCCCGCGGTACTTTAGTGACCGCGCGGATGGGCGGCGGGCAAGCTGAGTGGTTGGCTATAAACTTTAAAGGTAATGTGTCCAGCTTAGCAAGCGACTCTGCTTGGGTTTTTAGAAACACGTGATTTTTCATGTCATCGCCCCCAGTCATTACGGTCGTTCTGTTTATTTATCCTTCTGCGAGGTCAGCTTTTCATGTGAGCAGTTTTGCATTGCAAAAACACTTACCAATCGCAAATTGTTATTTTGATGGGTGGCTTGACAAGTTGGGTATGCGCAGTCCTTTTATATGGACACATAATCTTTAACGAAATTTTTTTAATGTGGCTGTCAAACTTTTGTATCATCTGCACCAACATAATTGAATTCGACGATGCTATTTTCATACCGCATCATATATTCTGTGGTAAAAACATTGGTAGGTCTTGTGGAAATAAGCCACAGAGTATCATGAGAAGGGCAAGAATGAAACTCTGGTTAATATCATAAACATGGCTTTGGCTGAATCTCGAAGCGCCAAGAAAAGCCTTCGTCAAATGTACACGTGCATATAGAACGCTTTCTCGTTGGTTTAGACAAATAGGAATACAATAGGAATCTAGACTCATCTTTCCAATGTGTACTGTAACCATGCATTTTCTTTTCTGTCTGGTTATTCGACTAGGGGCTAATCAGCATATCAGGACGAGGGCTTATTTGAGAGTGATGGTAGGGGTCTGGGCACTTGCGTCGCGTTTTCAACGGAATCAAGGAACGTTTCATGGAAGGAGTTGAAAAATATCCGTTTTATGGGAAACAAAGAAGAAGGAATGTAAAGAAGAGTTGTTTAGTTTGCTTTGATGCTTATTAGCTTTGAGAAGGCAAACGTCACTGCGAATAATTTTAGGATATATGGAAAGGCTATGACTACCGTATTTGTTTATTAGCTCTATAAAGAAAAATTGATCTTTGAAATCCTACAGACTGGGAATGTCATGTTTGTGAACATCATGGTAGAAGAATAAACACTCACAAAGACAAAACACAAGATTCGGCATTGCAAAGTTATAAGGAGATAAGATGGTCTAACTAAAACCCCCCGATTACCCTTCCATCTCGTGCCTTTTTCTCACTAGCACAAACACTGTTGTCAAGACTATCATTAGAAAGAGTAGGCCTTTATAAGGCGAATGAGCCGTGGCTTGTATATATTTAATGATTATTTTGGATATCTACTGTATGGCTTTCGCATATTGTATATCTTTTTTCTACTCTAGATTAGGCCATGTTAGCGACGAGAGGTTCGTAGAGGCGGTTGACAAAATATCAATTAATATGCCTTTGATTCTGCAAAACAAAATGTGTAGGGGGGGGGGGGGCAAAGGTCAAGATAAAATTCACTTTGGGCTAACAGTTAAATAAATACAGTTAAATAAACTATTATGAAAGTTTTCATACCTTGCCCCCGGGTCGTAGCGCTCTTTGAAGATATTCATAAATAAACTGTTTTGGTACATTAAAAACACTTTCAATCTGAAAAAGATGGTAAATTATTGCAAAATTGATTTATTATTTTATAATCAACGGTCTAAAGTGAGGTGAACTGAGAACTAGTCACATGACAGGCAGAGACATGAATCACCCTTTAAAGGCTCTTGCGCAGCAACCGCCATGCTTAGCAGGAGTTGTAACACGTAACACGTAAAAAGTTACGGAAGGAGAAATTGGCTGTGCTTTGTAATTTCATGCAGTACGATATTAGGCCGGTTTTAGAATTATAGTCGCAATGCAAGCTGAAGAAGGTTCAAATGCAAAATGAGATTTCACAAGATTCAACGTATTAATTTGTTCTTTCCACCAGCAGTCAAATTTTTGGTAACGTATTTGACAGTTAATTTCCTATGACTGGGTGGTTAAGAGGGGCGTGTCCTCGAATTACGCATCAAATTTGATTTTTTGATCTACAGCCTAGCCCTCAGAACGACGAAGGTTTTCGCTGATTAACGAAAAGAACAAAGGGGAAATTTTCCCCAACACCTTTGCTGTTTTTTACGTGCGAACAAGTTTAGCTTGTTTAACCTCGTTTCATGGAAGGAGTGACAGACCGTAACAAACAATGTCATCGTACTTTCCCTAAGTGACAAGCAGCAATTAGTTAGCTGCAATCTGCAAGGAAAGGTATCCTTCACTATCATCTCGAAAAATTAGCCTCGAGTAAGCTTTCTTAACGAGGGCAAACTTGAGGAGCCTCGAACCAAATCTTCCAAGGAAAAAAATTCTAATATTCTCCGCAATGAAGAGGGCAAACACTCCATCGCTATAATTAAATTTTTGGCCGACATTTTCAGCATTATTGCAAGGGGGTGTTCACCCCTAAACGCTCATAATTTGTGCTCCTGCATGACATAACTCGTATGGAGATACCAGTTTCAAAACATGAGATCCGTGAGTGTTATAATAATGAAGACAATCGGAGTGTAACTTACATTGGTCTGTACATTTGGTTACGCTTTATAAAAACATGGAACTTGAATAAATTCATGAATTAAATATTTAAATCCTACGTTTCCAGTATAAAATGTGTGCCTCCAATTAAATATCAAAGACTTGCCCTCTTTAAGTAACACGAGATATAATGAGGTAACGCAGGCATCTGGGGTCCTTGGGAATAAACTGAGAGGGGGCCCCATTTAGGGACTGTAAGAAGGTCCCATCCATTGGTGCAGCTCATGGAAAACACATCAGCAAGATGTTATCTTGACAATAGCAAGATTCAAAACTGATAATTTTTCTTCTTAACTGGGGAGCTGAGTTATAAGCTTCACATGAAGAACATTCGAAGCTTCTAAAAACAAGGTGGACTTGAGCGAAATCTTACGCCATTGTATGGCGGGTGAAATTCAAGGGACCCAAGTTTGCAAACAAAGTGAGCAATCTTTAAAAACTGAAGGCAATAAAATTTGCTTTATATATGAAACACTGGGAATATTGAGAAGGAACGTCCTAAGATCATAAAAAAAATTGGTAGCAAAAAGCTTTGAAAATGCTGCTGCGATTCTTAAGTGTCCTAATGCTTATTTATACAAAGTTTAAAGCTTTCAAAAAACAAAATACCTTAATAACTGCCAAATCGCTATCCCTAAACGACTGCCTTGCGATACTGATGCCATTTTTTGTATCGCATTTCTTCCATTTGCCTTCGCTGACTTCTCTGCATAAAAGCTTCCATTGCTAGGGAGATGAAATTGGAAATTTTCGAAAAGACAACTTTTACACATGAACCAACAAGAAAGAAGGGAAAACCTAAATAGAAACATTGGGAGAGATAAAGGAATTGAGACACAGAGACACGTTGAAGTGGTGACAAGATAGAATAATTTTACACTTACATCCATTCGCCATTTGAATCGCTGATACGAAAATGTATCACCTTTGGAACTGAGTTGTGGAGGAGGGTATGTCACCCGTCTTCCTTTATCCTGGAAACAAAAACAAACAAAAAATTTGAATGACCATGGAGAAGAAACTTAGTCGATATCTTATATTTGTCGAAAACTTTGAAAAATCTACAATCATTGCCAAAAGTACTTTGAACACCCAGAAATTTTGGGTTGCATTATATACCTTTCATTCCTTTTCTGAAAAAAATACTACTTCCGCCTCCTCCCCCAAGAGCAACGTTGAGGGTTTAGACAAATATAATTAAGGAAAGGCAAACTCCTAATTCCCTAACCCGTTTTAAAGTGAACCAACAGTATTCCGTTGGGGAAAAGGGAATGGCTGTATTTGACTTTGCAAACTGCCGTCAGTGTTACAAGATTAACGATCAACGTAACACGAACACTTAAACTTGTTGTAAGTTATAAAACAACATCTAAGCATAACCAAAAATTGCGGCTCTATTTAAAGATAAATTGTAGGGTTCTTTCAAGTCAATTAACAGCGATTCTTTTCTTTTTCTGCTTTGCCCATTTAAAAGCTATTCGCTGCAGATCAATTTAATCTGAAAAACCATAAAGGAATTTAGCCTTTCATCTTTGTCCTTGATCGAAGGAAATTTTAAATAATTTTCATAGGGCAAATGTCCTTTCGCTTTTTACAATTAAAATGGGGGACTTGAGAGCAAGTCCATATGCCCGAATTGTAAGATGAAACACCCTTCCTTGAGCAAACACTTCTGCTGCAGCTTCTGCAATATTTTCTGACTTCTCGGCAGCTTTACCATACACTCGTTTTTTTATAAGAAAGGTTGAGAATTTCTAGTACTGAAAGATTCTTAATTTTATAATGAATCAGCCTGTGAATTTTGATAAGGTTGAAAGTTTTTATATTCAAAATCCCAAAATTTCTAAAATATAAAATTCACAACTGAACTGGTAAGCTTTCCAACTGTAATTGGATTTTCCAACCTTAGAGGGGGGGCGTCATGCCCCTTACAACTTCTGTTATTTACGTGCCTGGTAGAGCCTTGCTGTTTACCTGAAATCTAAAAATGCAATGGCAGTAGTTTACCTTTCGCGTGCTTTGGGCGCGATACGTTGATTTACGCTTCAAAACCTTTTCGAGAACTCCTTCTATAACACAATTCAATGTCGTGATCCAGTCCACTTTGTCGTCTTCAGAATCTTGATATATGGAGTAAGACGAAACAATTTTTATTATCAAACAATTGACGATAAAGAATTGATAATAATTATGATCAGTTAATAACCAACATCTAAGTAAACGATTAGTCCAAAATGATAACATACCACAGCTGACATAATACGTTCGTAGCGCTGAAGAATCAGTCAGAGGTCCGAGAGCAAAACAATTTGGTTTTGACTTCTCGCCCATTTCTAGTTCTCTTGCAGTATCTAGAAGGGTATAAATTCAAATTTTATAACATCATTAATAAAAATATAGCAGCACAAAATCAGTTAATGTTATTTGCAAGATGACAGTAGCCTTTGAGGTTTACTAGAGACAGTTAACAAGAAACATAACTAGGTTCAATACACGTTCCGTCAAAAATACCATGAAAACAGTTCAGTGTGTTTATTGATCTGAACTTAAATACAATATTTCCCCCTGCATCGCTTCCTTCTTTTTAGTAAATGCGCAATCTAATGTGAAGATTAGAGACAGTGGAAGTTCGGGGGGGGGCTTAATTTGACATCTGTGAGAAGGCTAGTAAATTTTAGCTGAATTTTGAGGGATTTTTATGTACTTTGGGCTGATGCTCCAGAAAAATCATTTGAGAAAGTATCCTAAGCACCAAACTACTTACACTCTTGATTAAGCATAACTTCTCCTTTTGCATTGCTGTCAGTTGGTTTTCTATAAAACGAAATGAAGTTAATGTGCACCATAAAAAGGCATAAAATATTTAATTGTAGGACTGATAAAAGACAAACTTACTCTATATTGAAGCGTTTCTAAACTCATAACAAAAGTTGATTTAGGTTTAATTTCACAAATGATGTTAATCTATGTAACAATGTGAATACATATTTCAGGGGGAAATATCAACTAAATAAGAGAAAAACATGCAGAATTAATTTTTCAAGTATTTGAGCTCTCTGGTGCTTTAATTGCTCTAAATTGTGTTAAAGCACTTGTGAAATTTCAAGCACTTGCCTAACCTATAGCTCACGACACAACTCTCTTAAAATGAAAGATTTCTTTTGCCATCCCCACATGCGTAAGAGATTTGAAAGATGTTGTCTCACATTATTCTCTTCACTTCAAGATGGAATAATCTATCAAACACAAGATATGTTCACCTAGGTATGCAAGGGATTTGATTTACAGTGTGATCTTGTACCAAAGGGCAATTTCATTTACTTTAACTAGAACAACATCAAAAGTGTGTCAAAATTAGACTAACACTTTCTGCCTTGGCTCTATGTTATATTCTTAGGTATACAGTAAATCTTTCCGGGTCTGTCATCTATGAATATTGATGTATAACATTAGGTTCAACTGAAAAATGCTTTTAAAATTCTGGATCTGTGACAAACCTACAAATTTACTCTGAATTAATGCTAATATTTATGTTCATGCAATCTAGGTCAGTTAACAAAATTCAAAATAAAAATTTTTCCAATAATGTCACTACTCTGCAGGAAATTTCCCTTTGAAACAGCTTGTTTTCAGACACTCATAATAACAGTTCACCCAATTCCACAAATAACTTTTACCAAAACAGTTATCATTACAAAAGGCCTTACGTGTAATATGAGAAAAGGATAATATGCCCCTTTGCAGTTAGTCTGAACCATCTTCTTCTCCAATTGTAATGGCCAAATATTTTCTGGCCACTTTCTTTCTCACCCCATCCTTCCTTAATGGTTGCTGTTAGAAAAAATTGCAACAAACTTATACGTCAATGTGTAATGAAATCAAACAAGTGACAAGAAAAATCTGTTGCTGTGAAAAGATTTGGGACTTGTGATCTGAAAAAATTAGAAAAACACAAATTTCCAACAGGACGTTTATGCAGAGAGCCTGATGACTTTCATTGCTCCCCAGCTCCCCTTTTTTGAGGCCTCTTATCTGTTGGGAAAAGGGTATTTAGAAACAATTAGCTATATGAAGTTACAATGCCTTCCAAATGTCTTGGAACATTGACGTTCGTTTCCAAGGGCAAAATCAATCATCTCTATGGAACAATGTTGGTTTACTATGAAGCGGTTTACAATTTTAGGAAGCACTTTCTTTTTAATGATATTTCTCTAAATTATCAACATTGTTCTAGGTGGAAGAGGTCAGAAGTAGTAAATTTTTTAAAAATTAAATGAAGGAAATAAAATGCAATGCAAGTTGCTGGGTGTTCCAAGAACTTTTGGCAGGCATTGTAGATAGTTAGCAGCTGATAGAGGTAAAAATCACAAATCAGTGGTAATAGACAAGATGTATGTTGGAGAGCAGAGACATAGAGAAAGCCAATTTGATGATTCCTCGTTGAAAGGATGAAACGCATACCAGAAAAATGATAAATTGGCTTTTTATTTATATATTTAGATCTGCAAGAAAAACACTCTCATGTAAACGTTTCGAGCGAAGTCTTCATCAGTAATGAGTGGGCTTGTTTTATAAGATATCATCCCATTTTTGCCATATGACATTTTAAACCTTGCATGACTGAAGGAAAAGATCTAACACGCTGGAGGCTGAAACAATTTTTTGTGCTGCACCCTTAGCAGCCCCTATGGTTCTGGCCCACCATTTAAAATATGCCTTAAAATATGCCTTGAGTTTTATTATTATTTTATCTTGGTATAATTTTTAACAACAACTTTCAACCCTGCCTGGCTTCCCAAATCCCAAATAAATTCACTAAGATCTGTCTACCTCGAATAATAAACACTACTATTTAAAAAACAATTAACTGATAAGTGGAGTCCTTTATGTCTGTCAAACAAACGCCATGATATAATTACCCCTTCCGTTGGCACTGAACTGCCTGGAATACATGTTACTTTGATCTTCTTGCGGATCCTTTCCCTCTTCCATGCCTGCCTCGTTCTTTAGTTAATTATCACACAGGTAGTTTAGTTAGGAAGCATTACTTTCATTTTGTTTCGTTTATGTTTGCATTTCACAACCCTGTTCTTGTTGCTTCCTTTTGTTGTTGTTGTTGTCTTGTTGCTTCCTTCTCAATTATAAAAGTCCAAACTTCCTTCAAACAATTCTGTTGTTGTTGTTGTTGTCATTTCTGTCATCCTCGCGCACAGGTGTTCTCAGCGGTAGCGTAACGGAAGCAGCTGGGGCCCCTAGGGATTTTTCAGTTCGGGGGCCCTCCAATTATAAGCATAAGTAAAACGATACAAAGAAAAAACATAAAACGCTAATCAAAAGACAATCAATTAAATTATCATGCAGGCTCGAGGCCACTTGAACATGTTTGTCACTTTCCCAATACCAACTTCAAAGTAAAATAACAATTTCCTGAGGGCCCTAAAGGTTAAGGGGATCCTCGGGGCGAAGCCAAATACTTTTTAAGAAGGGGTACAGAAATGATTTTTGCAGACAAAAGGGGCGTGCCTCACTCTTTTAGGGTGTGATCATAAGCTAAGTAATGCTTTTACGCGTTTTTACTTCAAAATTTATACTTTAGTGTCATACTTTCGTTCATCTGCTACAGAAATGTTTATACCTTACAACTTTTACAAATAAGGTTACAATTATACTACAGGGTGAGAAAAAAGTTTTCCTCTTTTCAAGGTTGCCAAGTCTCACGGTTTGGCCGTGAGACTAACTGATATTCACCCCTTCTCATAGTCTCACAACGTGAGTTACTTTTCTCACGGATTTCTTCCTGGGCCTCATTCTTTTTCAATTCAGATCAAACGCCTCAGTGGTTGCTGAACACATTCCATTCCACCAGGGGCGGATCTAGAAATTATTCTGAGGGGTTCTAAAACGTAAGGCTTGATAACCCAGGGTGTTGCTATGCACAAACTCCGTACCCCTGCTAATAAGCCATAATGAAATGAAAGTCTTCCATAAACTAAAAAGCCTGGATGCCTTGATTTATATAGTAATTTTTGGTTTCAGCTTTTATGTCAATTGAACGCAATTTGCAGCTCGCCCCTCTTATATTCACTTAGGGTACAAAAGTATAGAAACTGTAGTCAAATATGATATGATGGCCCGCAGTGGCAAAAGGCCCGAGCCCACAAATTTTCAAAGCAAAATTTAATTTTTGACTCTTTGCAGCCATTTATTAGAACTTGATCAGCTTGACCAAAAAAATAACGTGGCTGGTGGAATGAAGCCCTTGAAGTGCAGTGCAAAAGTTGAACACAGGGATTCAAACACAGCATGCATCGACATATGACGCCGAACCAAACAAAGAAGGCCCTGAATGTTTCGCTATGGGCCTGGCGTTTTGAGTATTTTTATGTATTTGAAATTCTTAGAGAAAAAAGTATTCGCAGGAATATAAGTAGGTATAAAAAGGAAACCCCTTTTGGTCAATAATAGTAAGGGCAAGTTTTTGAGATGTTTTTTATGTAGTTCTTGAATGATTAAAAAAAGAATAACAAGGGCTCGGGCAAGCTTTATCCTCTGAATATAAATCATACCTCATGGTCTATGAATAAGACGTGAAACACGGAGTTGAAACTTGAAACCGTTCTGTTATATAAACCACAGCGTTTACAAGTTCTGCCGTTACAGCATCGAGCATCAGGTAAAGATCGTCAAAAGATCCACGAAAACATATTGCAAATTTGCGCCTAAGCATTCGTCGCGTGCTGTATCATAATTCAACTCCCCCTGGTCAACCTCAACTCCCCCTGTTCAAGCTCAACTCCCCCTGGTCATAAAACCACTTATACATTTGACTGTAGATTGAAGCGAAGAAACTCCCCCTGGTTTGTCGGTATTCTTTGATGTTTTGGATTTTTGAAATCCATGGGTTCTCGCGCCAAAGTTTAGAACCCCTCGACCTGGCACCGTGATTGGCTAGATTCACTTCCACGGGTGCAGAAACTCGTATAATTTACAGGCCACGGGTTCCTTAAGTGGCTGGATATAAGAGGAGACAATGCTTTCCGAGTCTGTAGAATGCTATACAGGACAACCAGGGGGAGTTTCATAACAGTTCAATGCATGGACTGAAATAACAATGTTGAACAGTTGTGAGACGGGGCATTGAAGCGGAAATAACAATTTCAGGAGATGTGCATACTTCCCGGTATTATTTAAATGGTTTAAATAATAATAAACAAAATTGCGGTAGAATAAGCTTTAATCCCCAAAAAGTCTTTTCTCAAATCTGAGGGGTGCTCGAGCCCCCTTCGCACCCCACTGGATCCGCCCCTGAATTCCACTATATTATTTATCACAATCACTTGCCCAGACCTATTGCGCGAATGATTGTCAAACGCGTTAATGTGTATCAGTATTACATATTATTATTGTTCATTGCTTCGATTGTATATTCTTATGTTTAAAAGCCTCTGTGTTTTTCTGGAATGTTTTAAATGTGAAATATGTTTAGGCATTCTGAATGGTCTAGTTTTAAGCCATTTGAGCACTCCAGATCTACTGAAATTCGGAATTCTTCTGCCCCCAACCTTGGACCCCAGTTCCATTGTTCGCTAGCTGCGGCTGCGCACATGAAATCTCACAGGTATTATTTTCCAAAACTTGGCATTTGGCAACCTTGTCTTTTGCCCGGCAAAAAATCCGTTAGATGTCAACAGACTAAGTGTAAAAGGGTACAGCACCCCTTCCTCCTTTTTGCGGCGCCCCTGGGGCCCTTAGCTTTCGAAATAAAATTAGTCCGTTACGCCACTGAGTCTCGGTTAAGTGATTCACAAAGTGAACTGAAATAAGAGATTTTAGGTTGTGCTTTTAAAACAACATAATTTAATTTCTCACAAAGATGGACATGGGGCACCAAGTTCCCGAGATGCTTTTTAATGGACACTGTTCAATCTTAACCAGATATTTAGCAAAAGGCTGCAAAAGCTTCTATGTTGAATCCCAGTGAAACATTATACCCAAGCGTGGAACTAGGAGTTGGTGTGTAGAACTATCCTATCCTAGGCACATCTACCTTCAATAAAATTTAAATGCTTTATATATTCCGGACAAAATAGAAAATCTAACTCTTTCAGTAAATATGAAGTATGCATTGGTGTCCACAAGTTGTTTTGGGTTTATTTCTTGAACTTATCGAAAGCAGCCAGGAAGTTACTTCTCTATGCCAACTTTCCCATTGAGTAGAAAAGAAATCACAACAAATGATAAATTTTGTGGCAGTTTTCCGAGGGAAGTGTTTGTTTGAACTTTTCTCGTGAAATATACACCGACCTTGAATCTGTCTAGAGTGAAGATATAGTGCCGATCTCTAAATTCCTGTAAGCAGTCCCAGCCAAAACCAAATACTACTCAAAGGGCAAATCACGGGTTCAGAAGGCTTGGATTTAGAACAAGTCGGTCAGCTTGGAAAATAAGAGAGACTGGACTTACCAACTAATTCCAAAATCTCAAGATGTTATCTTGCTAATTCTTTTAACCAGTTTTTCTAATTCTTTAACAAAAATAAGATCGTAAAGTTTTATACTTCGTTTGTGTATAATTTAGTGTTTTATATTTGGTGTCTTCAACGCATGAAAATCTGAGGCTACTCATATGCTTAGGGCCCTGGACGCAGAGTCCCTTGTGTCCAGTAGTTAATGCTGTATGGCGTTTCTTTCTTCTTTCCCCTACTTCGCAAACAGGTTACAAATTTGTTGCGAGAAATTAATACACCAATGAAGGCAATAATGGACACAGCAGGCAGGGCCGCGGAGAGTTACGCCGGACCCAGTAACACGTCCAGCGCTTTAGCCCCTCCCTGCCCGAAGCAATAGCCTAAAACTAGAAATAGCTCTTGCTAGTACTGCCCGCAAACAATTAGTTCCTTGATAATGATTGTTTTGAAAATTTAGGTCAGGATATTCGAAGAAGACACCATCTTGGGTTTTCACAATTTTATAAAAACAGCTGCTCTAGTTGATGCTAAACTATTCTTTTTATCAAGAATTTTTGGTGTTCAGTTTGCCTTTGATTTAAGTCCAACGCCCTTTTGAAAATCATGAAGTTTTTCTAGGGTTTGACATTTATTTTTCGTTTTCGTGAAGCAAAGACGTATGAAAATGGACACGTGATAGAACGGGTACAGCTAAAATAGATTGCGATAAAGGATTCGTACAGCGATGTACAGGCGATAATCACGACAATCATAACTTTTGCTCGTACGGTGTCGAGTTTTTGGGAGAAAGGTGTGGCATTCGACTGGTTTTGATTCCCAAAACTTCGAATCAAAACTTCCATCCATTGCGGAGAACCGAGCTGTGATGCAGCACCGTTTTCGTGCCAAAAAAACCGAAGGCCTTTAACAGAGTCTTGGCAGAGCAACGCTCCGAAGATAATTCCCTTCCGCACAAAGAGGTGGCGGTTAACGACCTCCTCGACAAAGCCGATTGATTGACAATGAAATTGATTGACAGTTGTCATGGCAGCAGAAAAGTGACAAAATCTGCTGACAAAGTGCTGACATTATGAACTGAAGTTTCCATATGCTACTTATACGCGGGGCAGACTATAAGCCCTTCACTCGCGCGCTATCGCGCGCGAGTTGCGGGCAATAAGTTTAGTTAGTACATAATGCATAGAATTATCCTCATTTTTTTAAAATTCGTATTCATAAAGCATTGTTAAATTTTCCCAGTACAGATATGCCACATTATCGACATATTATTAAGAGGCATGTTTGAAATAGAGATAGTTTAATTACCAGTGGACCCCTCTTTGCTTACGGGCCCGGAGGCGATTGCCCCAATCCCCTACCTCGGTGGGCGTGATAGCAAGTCCAGATCAATCCCTGCCAGTTTTGGCATTGAAAAAGATTCGATGAGGGAGATATCGAAGACTATGCTACGAAAATATGTCCTCGCATCTCAACCCGGAAAGAGTAGCCCTGGAAAATGAGGCCAAAAAATTCAATCTTGCTCCTCTCAATTTTATTGAAAATAAAGAAATCCTCAGCCCATTATGATTTCTAAGATATTATATACTTCAAAATTATTTGTATTATAAGGAAAATTGATACGCCAATTAAAACTAAAACTAAACTATCCTATAGCCAGAGGAGGCGGTTTGCTTATTGATGTAAACTGCATACATGAAAAACTTAGGACCGATAAAATATCATGGAAAAGTATTAAGCAAAAGAACACAAGTCATTTAAAAAGTCTTGCAGGATCTTGACCGTGTGTTTGCTGCTCCATAGGCTTGCAGCTGTAGCTAAAAGTACCAGAATTTGCAGAGAACGCTTAAGAACTGGAAAATACAGCTAAAGGGTGGCGAATACAGACAGCGAAGGCCGAGTTTCTTCACAAAACGATCCACAATTATTTACATGAATAAAACAGAGATTATAGATGGAAAGTGATCTTTAGGACTTTGCTGGGTCGTTAAACTGATTATGAAATGGAATTACGCTTCATATATCTACTTCTATGGCAAAGCTTCTGAACATAATTCGTTGCTTTCAAAACTCGTAACAGTAATACCGCAAGTTCTCGAAGATGCCCCAGGGGCTTCTTTTGCAAAAACAAGTTTTAGTGGGGGCTTATTTGAAAGGGGGGGGGGGCTTATTCGAAAGTAGGGGCTTATTCAGCAGCAGCCAAAAATATTACAAGGCTAAATTTTTTTTCTCTATACGAGGCTGGTCAGTTTGCTTAAAAATGCAGATTATTGGGATAAACCCACTGCTGTCAAGGCAATAGTTCAGCCCATGGGGGATATTCGAGAGTGGTGGCTTATTTCACAATAATTACTTTAGGATGGGGGCTTACTCGAGGGGGTTGGGCTTATTCGAAGGTGGGGGCTTATTCGAGGACTTACGGTGGATGTCCGCCCGTTGCATAGCGACGTCCCGGATCAGTTAATCTTAAGTGTCTCTCAACAAGCTGATGAATCATTACTTTGTACAAAACCCATTTTCAGGGTATAATAAAAAATGAAATAAAAAAATATTATGAGAAATAATAATTTTCTAAAATAGAGGTAGACCTAGGGATATTTACTTCCAGAAACGGCGCAAAAATGGACACTTTTCAATCACTCAGAGTTGGTCTTTAATCTACAATTCAACTGTCCCTCTTGAGAAGGTAACGATCTCACATAGAAACAAAAGACATGGGACCAGAAGATCCTACTTGCATTTCTGAAAGCTGTTGAGCAACTGAAAATAACAGAAAAACATAAAAAATATATCATAGAGATGTAATCAGGGCAGCAAATATGTTACAAAATATTGTGCAATACTATGACGAAGCTCGCGGCGAAGAGAAATCTTAATCGACCCGGTGCTCTCAAAAGATGTCAACAAAGGTTATTAGATAGAAATAACATGAATGAAACTTTAATTTTTATGAAGATTATTAGAATGAAGAAGTTGATAGTGAACAGTACTGATATGAACACAGTCACACTCGCATCATGGGATCTTCTCGGACCAGTGCAATAGTACGAATTGTGCGAATCCGCCTTATAACTAATGGAAAACTGAAATGAAGCACTGCAGAGCAGACGGAATTTTACATGGAAAACCTGTATCAAGAACCAGAAAGTAAAAACTTCATTTCATCAGCTAAATCATAGCTACAGTGGCTATATCATCAATAGTTAAGCCATGGATGTGTTTCTCAAGACGGCAATTATGCTGCAGAAGTCCAGCTTATATGATGCCATTTTCATAATCATGGGACGTTTGATCAATGTATATTCAAGAGAGTTATTAAGTTAAATAATCACAAAGAACTTACTCATTGAATCAATTGACTGACTTGAAACACCAAGCTTTTCGAGCTTCTCGTCGACTTTCTCGAGCCGTGCCATGACTTCCTCACTCTTGGATTTGCAGTCAGTTAGATTTTGTTTCTCTTTTTCCACTTCCTCTTCGTACTCATTTAACTCTTGTCTCTTTTTTGAGACAGTCAGACCCTGCCCCTTTGAAGCTGCTTTTCCGATGTCTTTGCGTATAAGCTCAATCTGAAAAGACAGGCGATAGGACTGTGTATATAGTATATATTATGACTATTGTATATAGCTAAACAACAAAATTATATATATAAAGAGCGGTGGTATTCAATCATTGCAAGAAAGAAGGAGAAAAATTGCTGATATTTCCCTGAATTTTCTCCCTGCTCTCATATCAATCAATGTCATGGTGAATTTGTGTAATGTGCTCCAGTTTTAACAATATGAATAAACAAAACATTTTAGGGAGCGCTTTTCAGAAGCCATAATTCATTAAAGAACCTTCCACGGAAAACTTGACCCAAACAATTTGAGCGAAAAATGACCAAACAAAATAACTACCGTATTTCCTCTTAAGAACGCCGTGGTGTTTATTACAAATTCCAAATTTTGGATGCGGCGCTCAATAGAGGGCGGCGTTTATCAGAGTGCGGCGTTCATTAGAGGAAAAACGGTATTCTAGAACTAGCTGTAGAGCAACAAATTCTTAATACCTTCTAATACTTGTCAACAATGAAAACTTTTCAGGAACTTTCATCCTTTTCCCTTACTTACTGGTTTGTAAGCTAAAAAATCATCGTCTTAGGCCCAACTCTTGCAATGAAGGATCCTATGCTTACATGGCAATTGAATGGTTTGAGCAGGCATTGCTCACCCTTTAAGCAAATAGTTTCATGCCAACATGCTTCCAGCTATGCCTTTCTTACCTGATCTGACAACTTCTAACTCACTTCTTCTCGTGGATGCTGACCTGTATTTCAAAATTTCAAAAAGGAGCCCTTTTCTCTTTCTTGTTATTGTTTTCTGAGACATGCTTTGGGAGGGTCCTAGCTTTGTTATTTTCATTTACCTTTTTTCCTTCCACTTCATTTCCCTACAACTGTTTATCTTATCATGCTTGGCCAAGGACCTGGAAATGGCTGCAATGACATGAGCAGTAGGCATACTTCCACATATATAGTTTTATTTGCTGGAGGCTAACCTAAGACCTAACCAGGTGACAGTATAAAATGGTCAATTATCACTAGCATCCTTTAAAGAAAAAATTTATCATTACCTGACAAACATATTCTCCAATATTCTCCTCAGCCATCTTTTCTCTGAGTTTAAGCTCAACAACTGCTGTAGACATGACATTTCTTTCGCGCATAAGAGCCTCGATCATCAGTTGTGACAGCTTCTCTTCTCTTGCCTTTTGTATTTCAAATGACTTGTTAAGAAGAAGATTACTGCACTCTGTTGAAATTTAAGGTATTGAGCCATTTAACATTTACGACTGCAACTTAATCTTAAACAGTCAGTTAAGTCTCCCCCCCCCCAAAGGTGAAATTCAGTGGATGAGTTCAATAGGCTATATATCAGTCAATTAGCTAATTTGAGCTGTTTTAACATATGTTGGACTGTTACTTTTAATAGCATGGAATGCCCATGTTCTTCAGGTGTGACGTTTGAAGGTGTTTGTTGATTGTTAAGCCTTAACAAGCTCTCTTTAAATTTTCACTGGACACAATAATAAACAAATATCATTCTGTTTAGAAATACCTAAATAGTCTAAAAATTTAATCATTTTGATAATCTGTCCAAAAACCTTTCACATAAAAGCCTACTTGTCTTTCTGTTCAATGGTCCATATTTTTATTTCTCCTAGTAAAATATAATGAGTTTAATTTTTCAATTTTGTAACAAACGCTTTGCTCTAGCAAATGACAAAGTCCAAAATTTAATAAATGTTGGTGGTGGTTATTAGAGGTAATATGGTATACCTTTGATGTTTTGCATTATTTCCTCTGCAGTAGAAGCATGTTCTTTTATGTCATTGATCTTCTTTCGCAGAGACTTAAGTTCAGCTAGCAATTTCACATTGAACTGCAAGGAAACATATTGAGAAGACTGACACATATATAAAACTTTGAATCTTTTTCAAGCTTACCTGTCAAGCTTCATGCACATTGAGCATATTGTTACATTTGAACATGTTTGAAAATTGAAGGTTTTGGATTATGATCAAGGGTTTGAACTTTCTCAACTTTTACAAAGGGCATGCAAAAGGAAAAATTATGATAATGCAGCCTGCAAATACCAGTTATAAAATTTTTCACAAAAGCTTACATCTTCAGCCTTTTGTTGGACTTTTACTTGAAACATCCGTTCATTTTTCAACTTTTCCTCTTCCTTTCTCAATTCATCTAATTGCTTCATCAAATCTGCCTGTCTCCCAGCATTTATCTCTAATGATACACCTATTTCTCGAACATGTCCATTGAATTTTGTTGTTGCATCAATGAACAGTTGGTTTTGATCTTCAATCACAGATTCTGAAAAAGATTTTTAAATATTAACTACAAAGAATGGTGTCTTCACACTTTACAACTGATGAAAGATGCTGGGTATCAAGTGTATGAGTACAATTAGTTCCTGCTCTCAAGCAAACCAAATTCATTACAATTAAACTGGCTTGCTCAATCAATGGGTTTTGCCCCTATCCCCACAGAATCTGCTGAACAGACGAACAGATATGCGGCCCCTTGAAACCTATAAATAAATCTTGATATTCTAATGAGCAAAAATCCAAAAAAGTGCTACAGTGTAGTTGGGGGCCCTGCAGTTTTGAATATTCCTTCCATTTTCAGAATAACCAAGAACCAGGCATAAATCCCAACAGCCTTCATTCATATATTAAACAATTTGATAAGCTCACAGTTCATTTGGACCTTAAAAGTGCTTTGTCTCAGCTACTTGAAGGAGTTTTGTCAAGAATTTTAACTATTGGACTATTATGAAGAATTGATGTCATTAGAAATTGCTATACATTTATCCAAATAAAGCACTTTATCAGTATTTTTACCTATTTTGTAAGAATCACTTTGACAACTCTTTAGCCAATCACCAAGCTCATGTATTTCAGCTTTTATCATCAAGTCTACATGATTCTCATCTTGTTTGAACTTCTCAAAATTTGCACTGTCTTTCTCCTTCACAAGCAGATCATCTATTCTTTCACATTCACTTGATGCTGCTGATATTGACCTCTCTGATAAAAAAAGATAAATACAGTGCTTGAAAAAGATTTAAGTAATAACTAGACTCGTGGTAAAAACAGCAAGAGTTATGTTAAAGTGAAAAGACAATTGATAAGAAGTTGATGAGAATGAGGCCCAAAGCAGATTGTCATGGAAATAGTTTACAAAATACTCATTACATACGCAGTAATGCTTGTCCCTCCTTAATTTTTTCTTCTCTTTCCTCCATCTTAAATTCCTGCTGACACCTTAGCACTTCTGCTTTTGTTTCTTGATACAAGTCCTGCAGTTCTGAATACTCTGACGAGAGCTTGATGTCTTCTTCTGATAGCTGACAGGCAAGTATAAATGATGGCAGGCAGATATCAAGAACATCTTGTGCACGCTTCACTGTTGTTTTCTTTTCTTTTGCTAAATCCTTTACTTTGGAAACTAAATCTATTCATATTGAGATAAATTAAATAATAAAGACACTTCCTTTTTGTATTAGATTAAAAATAAATTTTGTCAAAAGGCATTTGAATATCAGTTGATTAACAACATTTAGGTGCAGTTCTTAACTTTAGGGAATTTTCTTCAGAATAACAGAGAAAAAGAAGCACTGGAATAACAATTGATTCTGTCACATAAAATTTATTCTTGACAGAGAACCCAATGCCAAATTTCTAAGTGACATATCAACATTTTTCATGCCACCTTAGTTGGGATTTGCATTTAATGTAAAATGAATGAGATTAATGCCAATCACCTGCATTAGAAAAGGGTTGTTGGATTAGTACTAAAACCTACCAAGCTTCAAAGAGAGAATTTAATCAACGATCCAATCAGTTATGGAAGGTTTTGAATTGGTGAACAGGTGAAGACAGGCTGTAAGTACTTTACAGGTTTGAAACAAGAACAACCCAAATTGCAATTTGAGCTGATTGAATTGAAGCTGAACAATAATCATGATATAAGAATCTATGATATTATCAGAACATTTCAGTACAAATTTAATTATGGCTAGCAGCCATTTTAAGTCAAAAACATGTAATAGCTAGCTGGTATCTCTGTCAGCCAAAAAAATATTTCAAACAGCAAATTACCTTTGGCTTGAGAAGTAACTTCTTTAACACCACTCCATTCAGTATTGTTGCTTATATCATTGAGAACAACAATTTCATCACTAATTCTTGCATCTGAAACATTTGAAGATGAAACAAATTCTAGATTATCTCATATAATAAAATAATTAAAAGTTTATAATACCTAAATGCTATCCATTATTTTAGCTAATAGGGTATAACATTCCCATTCTTGTATATTTTCATCTTTTTCGTATTTTCCAACTTTTGTAATTCAGCTTGTAATGCTTGATAAATAAGGGGCCTAACGTGAATTGGGGAAATCTTAAATTGTATGGGTACAGCTTGTTGAGGTTGCGATGTTGTTGGATCAATGTTGAACAGCTAAAGATAAAAAACATACCCAAAGCTTCCCTTGATTTGAGTTTTCCATGAATTTCATCTATTATCTCATCATTTCCAAAATTCAGTTGTCCTTTCAATTTCTCTAATGCAACTTTGCTCTAAGAAAAAAGACACAAATCTTGAGATGATGAATGAAGGTAGATGTCAGACAAATAAGAGAGATTGCTTTGGAATTGATGCACAAAATTTGTTGATAAAATGCATTGGGATTCTCCTTCATTCTCCATAAGCTCTCTAGAAGTCAGTTCTTGTTTGGACCTTAGAGAGCCTCATGGATTTCAAATTAGATCATTTTCATTGGCAGAAGGAAATTTTTGCTTATTTCAAGGTTAGGTCTTTGTGATGGCCGAGGAAGGACATCAAGTTAGAAGATTTTCAGCTAAATTTGAGTAAAAATTGCCATGTAAAGGGAATTGCTTTTTATAAAAAAGACTGCTTTCCACATTTCCCTAGCATTGAATAGACTGTTTTGCATTATTTTGACACATTTCACTGCATTAACTCGCATATCACTAGTTGATGATTTCCTAATTTATATGGGCCTAACTGTACCAAAAAATTACCAAAGTTGAGCTGAAAAATTTCAGGGCTAAAGAAGTCAGGAATAATGACTTCATTTATTGTTTCGTGACCTTTCACTATTTTGCTATCATTTTCTATAACAAGTTTCAAAATTATTAAAATTAAAGACTAGTTAATTGGAGTTTTATCACAACTACTAGCTCCTTGTCCTGTTGATTTTACCACTGCAGATATTTTTCCTTATAGCTGTAAAATTTCTTATGTTAATATTGTAATTTTGAGTATTTCAAAGTCTTCAATAAATTTGAAAGAATATGACTACTTGCTTAGGATTATTTCTTTTAAGGGGAATATTTCCGCGTAAAGATATAAATTTGCAAAACTTCAATTTTTTGGACGCCATTTTCATTTGGATGTTGCTATACTTTGTCCTGGTAGTGTAGTTTAATAATTAATTCTATCATCAACAGTCTACATTATAATTACTGTATTAACTTGTTTCTCACTTCTAAAATATCTTTTCTTTGCTCGTATGGATCACCAACGGCTGATGTTGCTGAGTTAAGGCTCACAAAATCCCCATCTTTTTGGTTATGTCTTGGCAAAACTTCGAAATCATTTCCTTCATCACTAACTTGTCTTTCGGCCATTTCCTGGAAATGGATAATGGTTCATTAAATCATAAAACCTCTAGCTGAAATTCATTTAAAATTATTTAAGGAATATTTGAGAATGGATTGCGTTCGCATGTTTGAATCGTCAGGCTTACGTATATAATAATTCAATCAGAACGTAATTCACATAGTAATCTTACTATGTTATTCGTAAAATGGAACATTCTCGACAAGCTAGTATATATATTATTGTACCTCGTACTTACTTCTTTTTTCAAGTGTCTACTTTCAAGTTTGCTTTCTCTCGTGTATTTTTTAAACTAAATCCGAATATGCTCTAGCTTTATTTTTATAGCAGCCGAACTGTTGTTTAACGCTATTCTGTGTCAAAGGTAATTTCCCCTTGAATATAAGAATAGAAATGTCGTCATTGCAAATTTTGGTAGTTTGCACTGTCGTTACCTAATCGGAAGTTGAATTGAATTGTTATGACTAAGCCTCGAAGTCTCGCGGGCGCAAATACTCCACGTGGCCTCAACATATGCAGTAAAAACTTCAAATGCAAAGTATAAATGTTAATTGTTTTCGAAAACCTAGTAGACATACCAGGCGCGGATCTAGGCCGGTTGCACAGGTTTAAAAAAACCGGTCAAATTCTAAGAGCTATGTTTCTCTGTAAATCTTGAATTTTTAATCTAAAATTCAATTGCAACAATTGCTGCATTTCTCCCTGACTGACTAGAGTTCTTCTGTTTATATACTAAATTGAACCTTCACAAGAGTTTGACAGAGTTCCCAGCTTCCTATTTCATCTTTTATCTCAAGGTATCAGTGGTGGCGCCAGGGGAGGGCTAAGGGGGGGGGGGGCTAAAGCCCCTCCGTCGGAAGCATCTAGCCACCCATCGGAGCAAAATTTTAGGTTATTGTCGGAGCAAATTTGACAAAATAACGTACAAAAACTGCTTATTTAAGTCATTTTAGCTCCCCTGTCGGAAGCTCCAACCCCTCTGTCGCAAGATTTCTGGCGCCACCTCTGCAAAGTATCCAAGAAATTCAAAATCGAGGAAATCAGCAGCCATTCGATGTGACAGCTTGGAGTATGCTATCTATGCGCCAATATTGAAACCGGTGGCTATACACCAATTCG
This sequence comes from Rhopilema esculentum, assembly GCF_013076305.1. The sequence continues at coordinate 6,866,628 of NW_027019762.1, forward strand.
ACTTACGACCTCGTTTTGGAAATTTCTCCAAATTTAATTATACGACTTTTTTAAGCTCAGATTTGGTTTTATCGTCATAATTTTAGGCGGGATACAATTTTTCATATTGTTTGAGCCTGTATTTTAGATTTTATCGAGAAATGAAGTTTGAAAACTTGTAAGGGATTTGACCGCAAAAATCGTTTCGGGGGGAAACTTTACCCCCCTAGTCGCCAATCACGGTCAAATCCCTTATAAAGTTTTTATCTTTATGTCGTCATAAAATCAATATCGTGAGCAATATCATAATGAAAACTTACAAGTAGACTAAAATCATTGCTGTCAATCCGAATCTGAGGTCAAAAATTTTGTACAAAAGAATATTTCAAAATGAGGCCGTAAGTCGAATTGGTGTATTGTTTTCTGAAAACCTGTGAAAACCGGTGCCCATATGTTTCCCCCTATGCGAAAAAAACCGGTGGCTAAAAAGCATATTCGATATCGATATCTAAAGCTCGAAAGGATGGACGCTCTAAAACAAAATGATACAAAATGGAATACGGATGCAAATAAGAATCTGAAGTTTTCTATTAAGGGGACTAGAAGTTTTCTCCTATGTACGACTTTGTACGTTTAATTTTTGGGTTCATGAGATTCAGAATTATTTTTTCAGGCCTCAAATATGATGAGAAAAGTTTTAAAGAATTTTAGAAAAAATTCAAAACTTTCTTGTGCATGGCGAGATAAAATGCTATTTTTGGTCAGTTTTTTTGCTAGAAATCATTTTTTGGATTGATGGTTTGAGCTACAGCATGAGCACCTATATCCTAAATATATTTGGGTACCCACATGGAGGTTTAAAACATTTGTGGAATAGGGAGCCATGGCGTCACGAACACCCAAATGGTGCAGCATCAGCATCCTAACTTGCTGCGTAGCACATTGGTCCCGGAAACTAATTGATGTTATGCGCAGGAGGGAGACGCAAACTGGCTTTACAAACTTCCTTGTCTACTTGTCTAGTTTCATGAAAGAAGAATATTGATAGCAGTCGGGGAAGAGACCAGAGAGACTAGATTCATGCTTGATCTTTTATTTATTTTATGTGTTCAACTCAGATATTTAGACAGTAGGGAAGGTGACAGTCTATCGAAAAAGACTACCAGGCTCCCAACATGGCAGTAGAAGAGGAAGAAGTTTTGGCAGTTTTGCAAGGTTGATTCATTTTAGAACTTTCACTTTAAACCACCACAATTTAGGCGTTGAATGATCAAATAATGCGAGTTGAAATTTATGATCATTATCTTAATTTCAATTTATAATGATTAACGCTAGGTAAAGCAAAGTATTTTACAGGGTCTTCAATGCATGACACAATTTTAGTAAACTTAACAACACGAAAGACAGAATAAGGCCTAACACCACCCTGCTTTGACTGCTCGAGAGATACACAAGTCCTTCTAACTACCGTAAAAGACCTGTTAAGCTCCCACGCTCTATTAAGCCCCCCTCTCTATTAAGTCCCCTCTTATCAAGCAAAAACTCTTAATAACCCCTACTCTCTAATAAGCCCCTCACTTTTAGGCCCCCTCTAGGACTGAAAGAAATAAATAAGCCCCCCTGGGGGCTTAATAGAGCTTTTACGGTAAATATAATATTGTTCTGTAACTTACTTTTTTCACTTACCATAGGCAGGTTTCTATTTATTGGTATCTTTTAAGCATTCGTCCATGGTTTGCAGGTTCTTATATGTCTTCTAATTGCATTTTAATTCATTATATTATGCTGGAACCTGAAGCCTTGCTTTTTAGCTTTTCTTATTTTTGACCTGATTGTACTGCACCACCAATCCCCTTAATGAAAACTACTTTGGAAGAGAGGGTAACCAAGGATGTTTAAATTACCCATTTATGTGAAAGTTTTTACTGTGTATGGAATCATGATAAAACTCAAATGAAAGAAGAGGCTTAAACCACACTCAGCTTTATTTATTTTACTGTTAATTTAGACAGTCCTGTAAGGAAAGTAGGGTATCATTATGCTCTTACACACATCCTCCTGGTATTAGTGCCACTCTTGAATGATTGCCCCCTAAAACAGTTAAAAATGTAATGAGTATCCCCCTCAAATGAGCATTCCTACCCTCAAATGTTACTTTGTTCCTTTTTTATAAGGATGATGCTTACATCAATGTTGAAGGAGAGACATGACCTTGAGTGAAGAAAAAATTTAGATCAGACAGATTTTCCAGCAAGCTAGTATTCTCTATGAAGATATCAATAGATATCATTAACTCATGTCATCATTTATATTTTTCTGATTTTCAGCTGTCCTCAGTTACTTAAACATCACACTGCCTTCCCAGCAACTATCACCAGATGCCCAGATGGGAAGGGAAAGTTTGTTAAATAAAGTGGAAAATCTTGTTGATAAAATAAATGCGACTAAATCATCTGTCAATCAAGGAAGTGACAATGTTGATGGCATAGTAACTGCTCAGCCTGATGGTTTGTATCTCCTTTCATTCATCCCTTTTTCCAACCACACTGGGTAAAAATCATTAACATATTAATCAAAAAACTAACAATTTAAAAAAATTAACTCAGTCATCACGCGGAAACAAATTCAACTCTGATCATTTCTGAAAATGTTGCATCAAATTGTTTGGTTCAACTCTATTTGCAAAGTTTATGGTTCATGACATGTGGTAACATTTTTCAATTGGCAAATGGCACTGATTTGGCAGGAGTGATGGCACAGGGAGCAAGGGGCTGCAAATTTTTACGCAAGGGCTTCTTATTTGTTGGGTCTAGAGAAAATTTCCAGTAAGATATCGTAATTTGGTTGTTTATTTCATCTTTTTTGTCTTTGGCAAAGGCAATTGATGTAGGCCAGAAAAAGCTTCTTAGGTTTCTCTATATTGATTCCAACATCAGTTCAGTTTCCTAATGATCACATTAAGCGTGATACTCAAAGTATCAACTTAGAACCGTTCTGTTCTATACACCAAATAGCATAGATTCCAACATCAGAGAGTTTTCGCCAACATGGTCGGATACAATATGATTTCAAAGTCTTTTTTATGTCAAAAGGCTATTTCACCATAGATACTGTTCTTGACTAGGCAAATATTATAACTTCTAGTGTACATGATTTCTTAGTAGGCTGGGAATGAGGTCTAGTACGAGGATGGCTCAGTTGTTAGAGGAGCTGACTACAGACCCAAGGGTCTGTGGTTTGAGTCCCCCGGCATGACCAGACTTTCACTTAGAGTGAGGAGAGTTGCCAGCTCTCTGTAATTTCCAGGTGAAGAAATCACAAGGTGTGGTTACATCGAGAGGAAGGACCAGGACACTGCTTGATAAGCATATGCTTCTCGGTGTCGTAAAAACTGCCTTCGGATGCTAGGTAGAAACAAATACGACAGGTCGTGATCTGAGCAAAGGCACATTTGCTCTACTGGATAATTGTTACAGTAATTGTATTTCTCCATGAGGTACTCTGTGTTTGACTCTAAGCAGGTGATGTCAATACACAACATTTCTCTCTGACTACCAACATGCTTATACGTTTGACCCTTCTGTCCTTGTAAGATACCTTAGAACACCCCGTTAAGGCCAAATCCTCCTAAGATGAGATATAAGACAGCAGTTAATCTAATTTGACTTGCCAATCTTGATGGATGTTATATGCTGTTTACACAATGTCAGGATGACATAAAAAATTGACAGAACAACTGCTGAAAAACCATTCTTTGTGAGGTACATCGCTCTGGTGCATGCTATCTTATTTTGAATTTTTCTGTTTGCAGTTAGATACACCTACATCTGCAGTTACTTTGAATATAAACTTCTGCACCTTGAATGTTTGTCTCTAGTGCCATCCCTGTGATTGGGTAATCTTTATAGTCATAGACTCAATTTTCTGTTTTTTCTTTTTGATCCACAACTGTTAATTGCTAAACTTTTAGTTTGCGATCTATGTTTCAAAAGTTTGCCCTTTTCCAAAGCAGTTTTTTATTTCAGTATCAAAAAGTTGCTTGAAATCAAAATTAATGATATGGTTTGGGGGCACATTTTACAATCTTTTTCCAGCAACAGAATGTTTGCCCCGTTATTAGTGAGAAGTGTCTTTTGTTATCTAAAAAGTACTACTTTTGCATGACCCTTTGATGCAAATTATTTCCCTTTTTCACAACACCATCTACAGGGACACCTGAACAACGAAGAGGCTAGGAGGGCAGGCTTGATTACAAGGACATTTTTTGGGAAAAATCTCCCAGCTACTAACACTTCTTTTGTAACTGTCTCTTTGTTTCGATCTTCTATAGTATCATGGAAATCAGATAACTTTTGGCATAAGATATTTCAAGATCTTTGCAAATATCAAGAAAGGTCTCTATGAATAGGCAGTACAGTCAGAATTTCATTTGATCTTTTCGATTATTACAAACATCTGATGTAAAGGGCACTTTTATGAAAAGTGCACCTTCGCACTCCTTGCCCCTCCTATCAAAAGGCAACAAGGGAGTTGCCCCCTGGACCCCCTCTCCACGTCACTGACCATCTATTTTTTTAACCTGTTTCTAAGCCCCTTGGTATGGGTAGCAGAAGCCTTGGTATGGTCCCCCCCGTTTGAAATGCTTTATATAATCAATATACCTAAACGTTGATGTATTTTAATGAGTAGATATATTTATTTTCACTCTCCTATCTAGTTGTCATTAATTTTGGCCTAATTTCATTGACTGTCCTGGCTTATCATGGCAAGAAGGCAATGGTCTTCCCACCTCTACTGTTAGCTTAAGCTATTATTATTATTATTATTATTATTATTATTATTAAATCCATCTTGATGAAACTCATGAACATTTCTATCCGCTGCACCTACTATATCTTCTGTCTTCGAAACAAACCATGGCTAAGCCCCGAACTGATTGACTTCTGAAAATTGTAATGCAGATAAGCCAATTATATGATGCCTGTAAAAGTGAGTCGTATAATTGTAAACCTAAAATGTATTAAGTGAAAATGAGATGTTTAAAAAAAAAATTATTATTCAGTTTTACTATCAAATATCTTAGCAACTCCCTTGCCACGCGAAAGAACCTATCTAAATGGAACATTACTCAGTTGTCCGATTGCTCTTTTTGCCATATGCCAGAAACGTGAACTTCCTAGCACAGTCTTTAAAAGCTATACCTAATTGCTCTCTTTATGCAGACCTTTCAGGTTATCTCTCACCCTCTATCGTAACAGGAGACTCTTCCCATCCTGATCTACTTCTAGTCACTTCTGACCATCGGCTATTCATACTCGAGCTTACAGTAGGATACGAAACTAACTTGGATGTTAATGCTAACCGCAAAAGAGAGAAATACTTGAATCTCATTCACAGCCTAAGCTCAGCTTATTCTTCTATCATGTTTGTTAATCTTTCTATCAGTTCCCTAGGTATCTTTGGTCTCTCCTGCTCCTCTTTCATCGACATGTGCAACGCTCTAGATATCAGCGAGAATCATCTCCGCTTCATGATCTCCAAACTACCCAACGTCACTATCCGTACTACCTACTACATTTTCTGCCGCAGAAATAAATCTTGGAATAATCCTGAACTTCTTCAATTCTAACGATCTCTACTATTGACAACTTCTAAAACAAACAATGACAAACACACTTTTTCTTATTTTCTGTCAATTTATTTTGTTTGTGTTTGTAATAGTCTTTTTTTTGTAAACCCAGGCTAGCCAATTGCAAATTACCTTTGTAATAGTGAAATTTGTAATTGTAGTTTTAATTGAATTGAAAATGAAAAGTTTCCATTATTATCGAATATTTATACAGGACAATACTTCAGTAGTGATATGCATATATACATATTTACACTGTTTTCCTAGTAGTCCTGTTAAAATAAAAACAATAAACAAAATAAAAAATTAGTTTACAATCGGCATTCATAAAATATAATTTGAAAGCAAAAAATAAGCTACCCTGAAAAATGATAATGAAACAAAGTTAGGTAATGAAAATAGTTTCAGTTGAAGATGGAAGAATATTGTTAGCTTTTATTAGGCCTTAGATCTCATTAAAAAACACACCAATGCAATTGAGGAGGTTAAGAGTCTGTATAGGGTAAGGTATATTTGAAAGATAAAAACTCTACATATGAGCAGATTTAACTTAAATTTGGCTTATTTCCTTTGTAAGGGCCAGTCCTTGTTTGTTGCTTCTGTACCAAAAGTATGGGTGCAAAAGTACCATTCTTTTATTCTTTGATCATCATGTTGATTTGTAACATTTTGTTATGTTGAAGTTCTTGAAAACAAGATTGATGAAGTTGACCAACGACAAAGAATGAGTAGCTACATTGATATGACACAGTTTCAAGCAAATCTACAAAACCCTGAATCAATGCAAGGTCTGTTGCTCTTTTGAAAATATTCTTTGTGTATCTTTTGCACTAGCTGGGCAAAAGTATTGCATCATGTCACAAAATGAATGCATTGCACCAACATCTTTTAGCCAGCCAAAGATCAATTATATTTAGCAAGTATAAGGCAAGTTTTAAGATGACTGTCTAGGTAGAAAATTACGAAAAACTTATCAAGGTATAGAAATAAATATTAAAAACTGCAAAAACATTCCTGATTTTTCTTCTTTCTCAACGATACCCCCATTGTTCCTAAACAACAATTAAGCTATAATGACATAAGTACCAAGCACAAACTATTTGAAATGATCAAAATGAAGACATGAAACTCAAGTTTATCTGGAAAGACCTTCCTGAAAGACCTTTGAAAAAGAGGAAACAATTAATGCTGTGACAAAAAATTTTTTGGTTTCATTTTGATCCTGCTATTTGTTTTTGGATTTTCAATCTGCTTCATTAATTTTGCTAAATATCAATTTTCCAAAACTTTTCAAAATGTTTAGCATCATTGCCGAGGGGAAAGTTTTCACTGAAAGGCCCTCAGAGAAGTGAAAATTGATGCCCTGTTTTATTTTGATCTTTCAATCTTGCAAAAATGATTTGGTAATGTGCCATTGCCACATGTTGACACAGTGTTTGAAGAGTAAATTGTTTTGGTTTTATGCTAAGAAACTCTTTTTATTTCACCAGCTAAGCCCTATTCTGTTTCCAGGGGTGCAGCTAGCAGGGTGTGTAGGGGTATTATACCCCTCAGTTTTGTATGAGTTGGTCCACAAGATTCTTAGTTTGTCAGTAGAGTCTTCTTTTTGCATGCGAAAAAAGCACTCAACATTTTTCTTCATCTATGTTTTCTGCAGTAAATTTTACTGCTGCTGACCTTATAACCCCCTACTCTGGAAGGCCAAGCAACGCTACTGGCTGTTTAACAAGGTAGCAAATTTTTATTTACTTCTAGAACACAAAGAACACCAGGAAAATGATGCATTGCAACAGGAAGACTATGAAGTGTCTGGTGTAAGTGAAGTTACAGAGCTACTGGAAGAAGATGAGGCTGAAGATGAAGAAACCTATGATGGTAAGGCTGTGTTTCTGAAATAGGACTTGAATGATGATAAAATGTTACTGGTCCTAACCACACAATGAAGTAGAAATTTTTTATATATTCAATTAAGTCATATACATATTACAAATAAATCTGTAAGTCATGCTATAGCTGAATCCAGTCAAGAAGTACCTGGATAACTCAGCATTTAACTAAGTTGGACTGGTTATAAGTTTCTGTAAGATTTTGCTACAAATATTCTAATCAATAAACATCACTAAAGTTGTACCAAACCCGAGAAGAGTCAAAATATTTTCAGACCAGCTAGTTTTTTCATGTCCCAGTTGTCAAAGAAACTCTACCTTATTAGAACTGCCATGTTGAATTTCTGAAAAAATCAAATCTTTGTAGTCAGACTCAGAGGATATCCTTATTCACATGCTGTTAAAGTAGCAAACCACAATCAAGACAAAATCCGCAGGGTTTTTGTGCTATTATTCCATAATTCTATAAACAATAGCAATGTGATGTATGATTGCAACCATGCAGCCTGTGAGTACCATTGTGAACATATTTAATGTACCCAACTTTAAAAGCTGTTAAGTTTCAATAATGATACAAATTTAGAACAACACCTAAATCATTTTAACTCTTAAAATTTTGATAATTAGGACTTTTGACACAAGTGTAACTTACTATGAAATTCACTAACCCCAGACATATGATAATCGTTTTCTTTTTCTTAAGTTGACATTAGTCATATCATTTTCTTACCCCTTTCAAACTGAATACTCAGTATTCATCTGTGTATCTGTATACCAAGTATAACCACTGTTAGATGCACTACCAATGCTTTATAATCCATTAAGTAACAATGCCAATAATTTTGTACTTAAAAAGCTTTGTTCGTTCACAATTTGTTGTTTGAAATTATGAGCTTTTGTACCTAGATATCGCAAACAGTATCATTCATTCAAATGGCACTTCCAAGTCATCTGATGAATTATATTCAGAGCTCACTGAAGATGAGTTGCTCTCAAAACTCAAAGGCTTTGAAAACATAAGTGCCAAAAAAATGGCCGAGGCTTGTACATGCAGTGGTATGTTTTAATATTTTTCACTCATTTAAGATTTTTCATGTTCTTTTGTTTCTTGGCTTTGTCTTTAAATGTATTTGTCTCTAATTTGTGCATTTGTTAAAATACTAAAGATTCACTGTCTAACACTTCCTCAGGCCTTCCTGGGAATAAATTAGCACAAGTGTGGCATTTCGCACCCCTAAGCTGTTTTAGGCGTGTGATGGAGTGCTATTGGTGTTTTGTCTATGGAGCCTTCAAAGAACCCCATTCTTAAGTCACTTCTTCAGTTTTCACACAACTTTAGCAATAAAATCTCTGGTGGCAAAATGATAAAGGAAGGGAAAGGATATTGCCAGAGATCTTTACTAAATTTGATGCTGAAAGTGTTTTAGATGCAGTTACCAGCAATCCCTCTTGCCAGCAACCATGGTGGCAGTCTTCATGAAATCCTCGAAAAAAGTTAAAATTTTGACCCCAACCTTTAATCGTGTCTCTTCAAGGTATAGGAAAACAGTTTTGAAAACGGTACAATTTGAAAATGGCGCGATTAAAAAATGGCACGATTTGAAAACGGCACGAAACATTCAGTGCAAACGCTTGAAACAGAACAATTCTATTGTAGATTTCCCTTTCTTTGAATGCAAAGCACTATCTTTCTGTCTGCAAGTGTAATAATAATATAATAATGATAATACCTTTTTTACTGTTAGTTTGACAACAGTGTGAACACTAATAAACATTAACATGAAGTAATTTAAGAGATTGCATTATGGAAGTTATTGACTGCAAGCGTTACAGGCGCATTGATTTTTGAAATAACGATCTTTTATAAGAACTTTCAATTGACTTGCACTTTTGGATGATTTTGTTTCATTTGCATTCCAAATCTTTGGACCCAGAAACCCTTGAAAATTTCATGCCTTTGTCACAACCTGCCATTTTCCAAATGTTTTTGCTTTCATATGAAAATGTTACAACATTGAATAATTTGTGGAAGAACCGGACATCCTTGTTGGGCAAATAAGCCATATTGCGCAAGCCCTTCTAGAGAGGGTTGTTTAGCTTTGTGTTGCTCCGTTTATTTTTAATCCAGCTGGCGGTAGAAACTGGTACTGAAACAGTGGCATAAAAGAATAGCATACAGAAAGCGAGCTATCCAGCAAGAGGCCATTGGCAAAGGCTTTAAAAAAACAGCAGCTCCTCAAAATGATGGGAGCCTGACGATCTGCTAACACAGGTCTTTGATAAAAAATTTGTTCTGTCCTGACTACTACTAGCCCTGATGCTATGGTCATTTGGTCCGTGTTTGATTGCATTCCAGTGTTGTCACAACAGCTCTTCAAAATAATTAAGTTGACCCAGTACAGTGGACAAGACCAGTAAAACACATCAAAATAAAAAGCACAAAACAATTTCTTGTTGTTTTGTTACCTTACTAGTTTCTAGCACTTTAGTTAAAAAACGAATGACTGATTACAAAAATAGGTATGTGATTAAACACACTCCTCGGTGTGGGGAGGCCTGTACTAGCGCATGCGAGTGCGATCGCATGCCTTTTCTGGTAAGGCCTGCTTGTTACAATAGACATTAAGCTCTTGTCCTACTTATCTTCTTTATCAGGATAGATTCTCTGTAAAGCTAAGCTGAGTTAGGGGAATTCACCACAGTCTCATTCAGTGTTTGTGTGAAAGCTGCAAATGTGGTATGATGAATCCTTATGAATCACTTGGGCAATCACCCCCTGTCAGCTCTCAGAATCTCGGACTACTTACAATTCCAAAATTCATAAATGCCTTTTCTAACTCTGATGGAATTCAAGAGTTTTAGAACTTTCTACAATTTGGATGTTAAAAGTATTGTCTCTCTTAAGTGTCATGGTCAAGACTTTATTGGAAGATGGATTTTTACCCAGTTGGTGAGGGTCAGCTTTTTGCCTCTGTACAGCTCTATATAGCATTCATAGTAAGATTGATTAGAGGCAAAACACAAATTCAGTACATTTCACTCACATTGCAAGTTCATTACACTCACATTTGAATTGAATGTGCACTCTGTTCTGCAGTTTGCCATTACTTTTCTGCTCACACCCTAGCTAAAGTGTTATTTTTATATTTGTCTTTTATGTTAAAGTTTGTTTGGTTTTAGATTTGTGCTGTTTGTTGTAATATTGTAGTTTTCATCATCATAAGTTTCATATTTACATTATTTTGTTATTGAATGAGAAATTCTGTCTATTTTAGGCTGGTTGATGAAGCAAAAGAAAAAACTTCTTGGGTCTAAATGGCACAAAAGATACTGTGTCTTGAAAGATGAGTTTCTTTTTTATTATTGCCAAGAGGAAGACTCAAAAGCCCTTGGTGTCATTGTACTTCCTGGCCGTATCATAAGCAATGAGAAGTCCTCAAGCAAGGACAGATTTGTTTTCAAGCTGGTTCCTTATGGCAAAGGAAGGTCTACATATTTGGTAAGATGTTATCAACATGTTGCATTAATAAGTAAAATTAATAGGAGAGGCATGAAGCACAGGAAGAAATATTCATGCATTTTCCTAGACTGTTTAGGGGATAGAACAACAGCTAAAAATAGAACAGAATAGAACAGCTAAAAATATACAACAGATTTTCAACATTCAAATCTAACTGATCTATCAATAGGTGGCTTGCTCTGGTGACCCCAGTTAAAGTCACATCAGATTTTGCTTGTAAAGTAATGACTGTAAGTAGAAGGTGACTGTAAATGGTCTACACATGCTTGTCTAAATTTTTTGTGGCAGTAACCAATAGTGACTTCAAACAGAGTTTACTGTAAGCAATCTTCAGCAAAAAAGTGTGAAATCATGTAATTAACATACAGGTTGCATAATACAAATGCCAACCTACTTGACAAAACAGAAAAAGTAGAGCTGTGGCAATGGCTTGTAATTAAGAATACAAGAGAAGACTAGCAGCAACTCAAGCAGTGCAATTTTTTGACAAATTTGAGATTCTGTCAGATAGTTTTTCAGAGTTTAAAGATTGGATGTCTTTGAGCTTGCTTTGTTTTTTAAGAAATAACTTGGTGAGACCATCAGTTTTTCATCCAGTTTGCTTCATTTCTATTTAAAGCCACTGACATAAGCAGAAAATGTTTCAAAAGAAAGCTTTCAATTGGGATTTAATTTATAAAAGTAAAAGTCCTAAGTCAAGTGCACTGAATTGCAAGAATTATTCAAAGTTTTTAATCATTTATGAAGAGCAGAAATAAAGACTGCCGAATATTCACATTATTGTAGTGTATTTTGATATCTTGAGTTTCCTTCACTTGTCATTATTTGAAAACACATGAAAAAAGAACACAAGCATACAACAATTTTGTTAGTGTCTTTTTTTAGTTCAGTGTATCATCCAAGGATGACTATGACAAATGGGATGCAGCTCTATCTCCAATATGTTCACAAAAGTTAAGTAGACTCGAAAGCAAGGCATTCAATCGTCTGGCCTCAAGAATAAGTGGTGACAGTGACGAAGGTAGTGCTGGGGAACCAATCAAGCCACCAGCTACACCTGTTGAAGAGGAAATGTATGAGATTTTGCGTAAGTATAAGATTTGTTTTTTAGAGTTTACACTCATGGAAAAGCTCACAAATCAATGGAGGGTGGTGGATTTGTTTGTTGGCATTAAAGCAGGAAAACATGAAACTATTAATAGCTAACACCCCCCCCCCATCCTTGTTGCTTAAATCCATCTTCAAGGATTGTTATTTTGTTTAATTTATGTTTTCGTTTCTGCTTGGTGTGTTGTCATTTAGGCAAACTCTATTATGCAGAGAATCTACAGCCTCTCTGACTGTTACCATACATTATACATAAAAAGGTATATAATCAATACCTAATTTTAATCTTTTCAATTTATTGTAGCTGATGAGGCTCATACCACAGAATGTCAGCAGAAAGGGATTGTCACAGGAGGTAATTGGCAGCTTTTTCGAGGTTTCTGCCGTCTTGAGTTTTGAGATTTCGAAAAGTTTTTAACTTAACCCTTAATGCAATAAGTCTACTGTGTGATTAGTTGCATATTTTGAAATTCAGTGATTGGCAGAGTCATTCGCTTTGCTTGATGACTATAGTTGAAGAACAGAGGGAGCTAATAAGTCTAAAATTAACATTTTGTCTACTTTGAGATCAAATCAGGATCAAGTACAGTAGAAGCCCACATGAAAGAACCTGTTTTTATAAGAACCTTGAGGCTGAAATTTAATCTTTTCAAACCCATAATTAAGAACCCCTAAGAGGCTGAAATTTAGAACTGTTCTTATATATAAATACATAAAAAAATGGTCTTTAGGAAGGTATTTTTACATGCTATTCACATTGGCAAATTAAACCAGCTTAAAATAAATCAAGTTATGGTAGGTTGCATTCAAATTGGACAATCTAGCAACACAAATTCACTTGATTGCTTGAATGTGAAAAAGAAAGCTTTGGTGTGTCTGTTCGAATTTTGGCAGTATAAAACATTGTTAATGTGTGCAAGGCTTGTACGTATATTAGAACCTCGTTGAGGACCTTTTAGACTGGAATTTAGAATAGCAGCCTGTTAATAAAGAACCTATCCAGGCTGCAAGATAAAAACCTAGGTTCTTTTATGCGGGTTTCTACTGTAAGGGCCACTAACTGACTAACTTCCACAGATTATTAAAGCATTTGCTATAAAGCAGGGGGTTTTGTATGATATAATTTTTTATTAATAGAGGATGAAACTTATGATGATCATATTGGTAATACCTCTGCTCTCAGTATGCATGCAGGCTCAGCAGGTATCATTCAGGTTTTATCAACATTCAAGATTTTTTAACATTAAAATAATGTTTACTAGAAAGTCCAAAGAACTTCAAAATCCTTTTTTATGTTGTCCTTTTTCCAAAATATTGAACATATGAAAATTTGTTTTGTTTCCTAATGTGACAGAATTTTAAACCATTTGAATAGTCTGCCATACCCATTTAGTTGTAAGGATTACAATAATGAGAGAAGAATGTTATGGTACGTTTTGAACTTAATACATGCATTCATGTGTAACATTGACTTTAAACAAGAAACAAGTTATCTTATATTTGTTAAAGTATGTCTTTTTATTTGGTTTAGAAGCTGGTGACGACTTTTATGAGGGTATTCCAGGAGAGTATTTTGAATCTGAACCAGCTTCACTTGATGCTGCCCCTAGTGAGTTTAAAGATTTTTTGTCTTTGTATGGCAATAAAGGTTGTTACGCAGGTCTCTCTCTGGGATACAGGCTATGAAAAGTTTAAGTCTAATATAAATTTTCAATACTTTTTGCTTGTATCTTGTGAGCTAAATAAATAGCATTCAAGCTTAAGGGTTCTCATATTATCAAATTATTTTCTTTCTTCTCTTCTGCTTTTCAGTTAATATTTGAGACTAATACAATAACAGGTGTAAAGCCATTTTTATAACAATAGATGTAAAGTCATTTTCTCCTTCAGGAGAATCTTGTGCTGACAGGTTGACTTGAGTTTGTGATGTTATTGGTTGATTTTTGCTTATACTTCTCAGCTATATTTCAAAAACACCTCTACCAATTTTATCATATTCATTTTTCAGTTGAAGAAGACATTTATGACACCATTGATCCTATTTTGATGAAAAATAGTAGTCAAGCCGCATTTCCCCCTCGACCATTGCAAGAACCTGTACCTGTATCTCCAAACCCAGTTGCAACACCACCGCTGCCACCAAGCCTCCCACCGAGAGGTACTTATGTTACTTATCACAACTTATTTTTTATTTTTCTTTATGCTCTTTGTAATAGACATTGTTGAATGATTTTTAATTCCATCATATCCATCGTATTTGAGACAAGTGTAAAATGCAGGTCATTTGGGGTACAAAATGAAAGTTAATTTTGTAACAGACATTGTTGAATGATTTTTAATTCCATCATAATTTAAATCCATCGTATTTGAGACGAGTGTAATATGCAGGTCATTCAGGTTTACAAAAAGAAAGTTAAATCATGTAGCCATAAAGCTAAGGCTCTAGACATACTGCTGTTTTTGCAAATGGTGAAAAGAGATGCACAGCCCCAGTGAAAAAACTTGCAGGATCCTGTGGGATCCTAGATTTTTAGTATCCTGGAAAAGATGCTACCAAAAATCCTGCAAGATCTCGTGTGCATAGGATCCTAAACAATATCCTGTAGGACAAACACAACCTAAGATCTTACACAGGATCTTACCAAAAATCTTACCGGATTCTAAAACAGGATCTGGAATAGGATCTTGCTAGGATCCATAGTGACATTGTAGGATCCTACAAGAACTAGATCAGGATTAGGATATTGGATTGTGACATGGATCCTGTCAGCATCTTGAATATAAAGGTGGGATCCTAAATATTCTTAAACAGGAATAGGCATAATTGGTTTTTGACTATTTTATGTTTTTGATTTATGTTCATTAGTTGAAAATACTACTTTGATTATTTATTTATCAGAAATAGTTTCTCTTGGTGATCACTGATGGAGCTGTGAATAGATGTTCTTTTTCCCATGCTATTTGTATTGCTTTTTCATATTTTAGGTCAGCAGTTAGACCAAAAAGAAACATTGCCACCTCCCTTACCTCCAAGTATTCCAAAACGAGATTCACCTTTGCCTCCTGTTATTCCAAAAAGAGATTCAGCTTCAAAGCCAACAGAATTGATTGAAGAAGAGCCTCCAGAGGAAGGTCAGTTTTCACCAACTTCATTATAAATTTCCTATTCTTATCAAGTATGAATTATTGAAAAATTCCTCTTTTTACTATTGGTACCATGTCATAGAATAATGAAGATGGTCATTCTATTATGGGTTTGTTCTACAAAATAGTCATTCCTATCTTAGGTGTTAATCACTTGTAATTTTACAGAGGAGCCACAATTCCTAGCATCTTCATTATTTTTATTACTTAATGGTGTGATTTAAAAAGTTCACAGTCTTTTGTGAAAATCTTAATCACCAAGACAAGACATTGTAAGTGGTCCTGCAGTCAAGTTTGGTTATAATATGAATTAAATTGAGGATAAAATTGAATCTTTATTGTTGGTGGTTGCAAGCTAGCTTTCTTTCTTACTCTTGCAGAAGAAGAAGGACCATCTGAAGATGCTTTCTCTTATGATAATGTATATATTGGAACTGATAATCATACAGCAGCTGAATCAGATGAGCTTGAATTTAAATGTGGTGACTTAATTTATGTACTGGAAAAGATCAACCCAAACTGGTGGATTGGCTGCAAAGAAGACAAGGTTGGCTTGGTTCCAAGCTATTTGCTGATGGCTGGTTTTGCACACTGATGTTTATCTAGTTTGTCTCATTAGGCTGGTGAAGTTAATATTTCAAAGCACTATGCTTCTCAAATAGAACCTGAGCAGGGACACTGGAACGACCAAGTGGCAAAGGGGGCAGGCTTAAGTAAAAGGGCATTTAAAAAATAATTCCAAGCTACCAACAATTCTTTTGTAACTGTCATTTTGTTTCACAGATAACACAGTGCAGTCAGAATTTCACATGAATTTGTTGATAATTACAAAGGGCTGATGTCAATGGCACTTCTATGAAATCTATGAAAAGGGCACTTTGCCCCACCTTGACCCTCCTATCAAAGGGCTGCAGGGGCAATTGACCCCTTGCATCCCCCTCTTCCGCATCCCTGCACCTAAGGCTTGTAAAGTATATAAATTTTTCTCAAAAACTGTGGCATCTTCTTTAGGGCTTTTATTTACTTTTTATAGAATTATTGTAGGCAAATAGATAATAGGTATCTCTGTAATATACATTTATTATTTTAGAATCAATAATCACATAAAATACTTGTGTTATAGTTCCTTTTTCTTTGTGATGTCTCTAACCATGGGTATCCGGTTTTGAAAATGATAGTCATGATAAATCAATTTAGTTTCTAGTGCAAATTTTATTTCCTATTTTATTATCAAACTTTATCTGAGGGCAGCTGCCAATTTGGTGTGGTTTGTATTTGAGAAAATACTATACACAAAATATCTAAATCAAGGCCGTTAAAGAAACATCAAGAATTATTTCAAATACAAGGCCAGGATAGGTTGTCAAACTGGAATTCTTGCGGGTTTTAGATGTGTTTTATCTAGCTAGTTAAAGACACACAAATTGACTGCAAAGAATTTAATCTACTCGTTTTTAGTACAGTGTTTTAAGGTAAGGACATGGAAAATATTTGCTTGTGCAATTCTTATCATGTCTCAAGGATGTTCCTCCTTATAGCAACATATCTTTTGGCTAAATGCATCTTACGCAGAAATTATATACTTTTTGTAAACCATGATTAATGTTGCCTAAAAAGTACTGTATTTAATTTTAGGGACTATATGTCATATTTGTCTGATCAATATCTTCCGAAGTGCTGAACCTTGTCAATAAAATTGCAAATGGTGAACTTCAATTGATTTTAGAATAAGAATTTTAGATTATTTTGTCCGTTGTATTTTGGGGCAAAATTGTAAGAGAGCATTATTAGATTCTACCAAGAATGTTTCATTTCATCCTTTGCCAATATTGTAATACCTGAAAGATTTTATCTTCCACTGTGAGTGCTTCAAGTGTTTTCTTCTCAATATTGTCAGGTAGGACACTTCTCCTGCCCGGAAACCTCTCTTATGTTCTTTTCAAGGATGATGTTGTGACCCTCAAACAAAAAGTATGCCTCAAAATGTTGTTTTTTGAAGAGTAAGGGGTACCAAAAGATGTCATCAGGCCACATATCATCGTAGGGGATTTTGTCCAAATCAAACCATCTTGGCTGCATTTCTGAAATAGTAAAATTCAGTTAAATTACTTTTCTGCTTATGTGATACTAATTTGTAAATTAGTTTGTCGATATAAAGATAATATTTTTCTAAAAGCAGGCTTTCACTTTATTTTCTCTAGTTGCAAGGCCTAATTTGTAACTGGTTACATTCATCAAAGTCCTTTTTAGCTACTTTGATTCCATCACTGCATGGAAAACAATGTTAATTCAGTTGTAACCATTATTTTGTTGGACTAT
The DNA here is from genome assembly GCF_013076305.1 of Rhopilema esculentum. The sequence goes on from NW_027019762.1 coordinate 6,884,212, forward strand.
TTTTGGTTTCACAACCATTTGCTTACTAACTAACGTTCAGATAAGGCTCAATCCCAGTTCCATATGATTTAGACCCACACAGTGATAGGGTGTCTCAAATAATTCCACTTTAAAGGGGAAATACAAAGAGGAATACAGTATGTTCTAACAATGCACATTTGATCCCTTAAGTTTTTATCAAAAATGAATTTATTTCTCACAGTTTAAAAAATTGGAGGAAGCAGAAATTAAGATGGGGTGTTTATAAGAGAAGGGCTACTTGTAAGTTTACTTGTAAGGAGAAGTAGATAGATCAACATTTGATATTTAATCCAATCCTGTTTTGTGAAAAAATCTGGTTAATTTCGACATCATATTATATCAATATAATTACCTTCAGTTTCTGTAGGAGTTCCCTCAAAATTCTCACAGATAAAAAGATGAACCTCTAGTAGCTGTGTTTCACCCTTGAACTCAAAAATTATCTTGGCAAGATGCTTAGGGTCTTTGATATGCAAACAGCACTCTTCCAACGTTTCCCTGTGGAAATTATTGATAATAACAAAATAAGAATCTTTATTTATAGTTAGCAGCTACAAAGCAAAAAGGCCAATTTGTTCTAAATACTAGCAATTTAATGTTAAAAAAAGCCACAAAGAAAACCCTGCCCCTGATCCATAGCTTTCACATAACTTGACATAGCATTGAAATTAAATGTTTCAGTGACATTATTTTCATTTCTAATACTGATAGCTTTTTATCAAACTTTAATGCAATTGGGGAATTTCCCCATATTCTCTGTCCCACAGATCTGATGGTGCATACCATATTTCTACTGAAAAGGGACCCTCAAGGGTAGGTGCTAGAGAAAGTATGGAATGCTATTTATCTTAGCTATTCTCAGAGTGTCTTGGTTTTGCACTTCACATTTTATGGCCTTTTCTGTAAAGATTTTCTATAAAACAGATGAATTGAGAGTATTCTTAGTTTTAAAATTTCAATTGCAAATAACTTGAGGTTTGTTTCATATCTGGTAGCATTCTCTTTTTAAGTGATCAGCAAGTGCAATGATCGATCCTTTTGTGAAATTTATTGATTTTATCACTTAAGCTCTGATTTTGTAACATCAAGACCAAAGGACAATAAATAATTGGGAGTTAAAGCAAAAAAATTATTAGTTGACGTTTCTGCAAGAGCTACATATAGGATTTCATTTCTGGAACCCCTTAATCAACCAGAGTCAAATAAATATTCTCTATACTTTTGCAAAAACCTCATTATCAAATGTTTACTACATAAGAAATTTAGATTGTATATTTCTAAATAGATATTCATGCATCCCAACTATCATATTGCTTTGACAAACATTACAGGAATCTGAGGTTCTCAAAAGGGATAGGCATGATCATAAGTTTAAGCATAATTTTTCTGCTGAAATATTTATTTTGAAAATAAAAGTGATCAAATCTTGCACGAAGACCTAGCTACAGCTTTGACAAGCATTATATCCATAAACTGGCAGAGCTATTTTCAATTGTTTTGTCAGTAAGCTCCAACAGCCACATTAAATACAAATCAAATAGCATTTATTTAGGTATTTAAAACATTAATAGATGTATGGCTGCACAAGTATACTATAATACTTGCAACGTTTTACTATTTTTGTTGTTGAAGTATGTGCTTTTAATAGCACCTTCTTGTGTATACCCTATATCTGTCAGCTTAATTGTAGCCCTGTCTGTAAACTCTTACCAACCATTTTCCTTGTGACTGTCGCTCATTGATAGTCTTAATATAAGAGATGTTTGGCTCAGGTTTGTCTAAGATGAAAGTGGCCTACTTAAACAGGTAATATTTTTATTGATGTGACACCTTTGTATATGGCTGCTTGCATAGGTCACAGGGCATGAGTAATTGCAGTTGGGCCATTTGATTTTCATGGTGCCTGAATCCCCTACGCAGCATATGAAACATACTTCATTGTAAATACTTCCGCATCTAAAGAAAGAGCACAATTAGCTATAAAACCTAGGCAAGTTGGACCTTTTTGCTGCATCAAGCAATCGCTCGCCTTCTTGGACTTTCCCACCAAATCCATTCCATCGGCCTTTTCCAAATCCCCGCTTTTTCATTCCAAGTAGAAGCTTATTATTCCTCATAATCATTACCAGTGTAAACAGTTTGTTTGGTATATCATTCTTTTCAGGATCCATTACAACTGTCTTCCAGCCCAGAACAAAAATTTAGAAGGTCTTCCAAAATGGCGATTTAGCTTAATGTTAAGATTAATGTTAAAAGTTTGTATCTTTATTGGTTTATGGCAGAGAAGCTGCAAATATCTTAATTGAGATGCATTATCAAGTTAGATGCATTTGTATGTAAAGCCTCAGAATGTCTCAGTATGCTTTCCCGCGTATTTTTCTACCTTAGTGAAAATGAGGCCATCCTTAACTGGAAAGAGGCAAACATTACTCGATTCTTGTCAGCAAAAGAACAACTGGAAAGGGTACCTCAAACTCTACAGTTTTTTCAGCTTTCTACCAATTTGCATGTCTTGCAGACATATTTAGCTTTTAAAACATGGATGAGATACTCGTGTGTATAACACAGTCTGGATTCTTTCACAGATTTTCAATCAAATAGTGGAATAGAACGTTTTACATATCATCAAAACAACGCGGAAAGCTGAGTTAACAAGATGCCGAAATCGTGTTTCTGGGGAATATATCGTTCTGGTCAGTTATTTTACTTCACTCTTGATGGCATGGAATGGCGGAGTGAGAAGCCAAATGTGTCTAAGCAAAGTTTTAAAAAGATATCTGCTCTGGATTATTGCGCCTGGGGTTTGGGGGCAGATCAAAGGCTCTACGTGTGTTTGTTCAAAACTGACATTCCAGTTCGTGTTCAGGTATCAACATATGAAAATCAGAGGTGGTCTTTGACGAAGCGTTGTTGGTCACAAAAGTCAGTAAGTGTCATTTGCTGGTCAACATGAATGCCACGTTAATAAAATTATCCTTGAATAAAGAATGGGAATTAGGGGAAGACCCAGGGGAAGATCCATGCAAAGCTCACACAGGAATCACGTCAATAAATAATAGAAATACAATTGGAAATAGTTAGTCGACGCAAAATATGATTTATTGGCCATCTGTTCCGAATTCAATAGTAGTTTTTTTATACAGTAAACTCGTGAAAACTCAAACCCCTCGCATACATTTGCAAAGTCAAATTGATATTCAAATAGCCCCAAATAACCTCAAAAAATCAAATAACCCCACCCCCATCCCAGATAACTTAAACACTGTACCCTATCTCAAACCATTTCTATGTCCCTTGGATGTTTGAGTTATCAGAAGCTTACTGTATTTCACAAATATTATTGGATAGAATTGCTCTACTTACCAGCAAAAACAAAAATGTTTGACCACAAACAAGACTACAATATCATACAGCCATGTGGAGAGTTTGAGTTGCATTGTATATGATAGCCAAAGACAATACAATTGAAGACAAATAGACAATATAAAGAATATGATACTTTCATAAACAATCAAAGATAATGCATTGTGCCTCACCACTGCCATGCCATTGCACCAAAATTTCAATAATACACCCTTTGCTAGGTGATGCTTAACTTATACCAACACCACACCAAAAAACACAACTCATCTCCAAAGATCTCTGGGATTTGCTACATGGACTAAACTCTGGGGGGATTCATTTATTTTGCAGAAATTCTAAATACAGAGTAATTACTTTTTGTTTGAAACATCAACATTTTTATTGCCATAATTGACCTAAATATAAGACTACTTTCCAGGGCCTATTTTAGTGTGCAGTATTACACACTTTGTGCAGTATTAATTTAAAAATGTGCAGTATTGATTTCGAAAATGTGCTGTATTGAATTTTGGGATTTGTGAAAATGTCTAATTACCGCTATCCCAGATTCTTGCTTTGTTCACAAAATGTGAATTTTCCCCGTCAGTTCGATATAGAGGTCATGTATTGCAAATCTTGTATGACCACCGGAAAGACTCTCTAATCAAAACTTACAACAAAACGAAATGACTAGAAATTTCCAAAAATTGCAACAACAAAATTTCCTATAAAAAATGTAGTTATAAATGTGCAGTATTAAAAATTTCTTAAAATAGGCCCTGCTACTTTCTCAAGACTACTTTCAACTGGTTAAGATAAAGAACACCTCCTTACCATCAGGGCCATGATATAATAGAGCTGATGGAAGAAAAACCCAATATAAATGAAGTGCCACTTCTAAAAGGGCAGATTCATGAAATATTATCTGCCAGCACTATAAACACTAAATGATATGCACAATCTAGCCATTTGACATCAAACTATGTTCCTCTCTAGTCTACAATGAATTCATTTCAATTATACAGCCCTATTTTGTGCTTTTGGTGTCACAGATATTTTCCCCAGTAGTTGTAGTTGGAGTACACACCCTATCTAAACTGCGAGAAACAGAGTATTGACAGGTCCCCGCACTTTCCCCAAAATATATATTTTGTTAATACAGTCTATGTGTCTATATCCCTATGTAGTCTTTCATTTAGATTCTGTTTTTTGTTCCAATGTTCTCTGCATGAAAATCCTGGAATAGTTATATTGTTTACATTTTCAGTTTAACTAAAATGAATCATCAATGCTATATAAAACCCATTTGTTGTCAAGGTAATTTGTGAATTGCGTATTGTTGCTGGGGGTAGTCTTTGCATAACTATTCTGAACCATCATTGTAACAGTCCTTTAATTCGAATCCTTTGAACAAAATTTCCAGCATTACACTAGCCCAAACGACCTATTATTTTTGGCCAACCAGAAAAAGCTATGTATGATAAGATGAAACAAATTGTCAATCTTCTTATTGTGTAAGAAGGAAGAACCACAGGATAGGCTGTCTGCCGGATTCTGTGAATCTTGCAATGAGTGTTGTTATGAAAGATATACAGGAAGAAAGCATTACGACGAGGAGAACTCAATGTCATGAGATAAAATATTCAAAATAAATTAACTTTAAGGAATATACTTATATTTCGCCCCGGCAAATCTTTTTATTGGTAGGTTTTATCTTTGTGTTGATAGTGTCAAAATTGTTTCTTTTCTGACTGCAGATTTTTTATTACAGCTGATTGTAACAGATCGCCCAGCTTGGAGCTCTGAAGATGGAACTAAGAATACTCCCAAAGAATCTTTTGAAGTAGAAGCCCATTGGCAGTGGGAAAATGATTGGTTTAAAGATCAGTCAAATGAGTTTGATACTGAGGTGATTATGTGTGTTTTTGTATGATTCATATATCAAAGTTGTATTCTTACAGAGGCGGATCCAGAGTGAGTTCCTTGATGCACAGAACTCAGTCAGTTTTCCAACATACAGCTAAAAATAGTGTTGCCTGAAACAATTAATAGTTAAATTAAAAATTTAAACCTAAAAATTCAAAGTTTCTCAGTCTCTTCAAAATCTTAAAATTGCCAGTTTCTTCTCTGTCGTGATTTGGAAACGATTTTCCAGACGCTGTGGAGGACAACAGCAGTCAATTCTAGAACTCGGAAATAAACGTTTTGTGTCTCAGAAGTGAATGAATTGAAACAATAAACTTTTTGTTTGGAACACGGATGGAACTCAGTCAAAACAGCATCTGGAACTGGGAAATGATACCATATTTGTAAGAGAGCTGTACAATGGCCCGTAGTTGATTGGCTACCTATTGTTTCTGTTCTATTGTGGAACTGCAAAACATTGAATTCGAAATGGCGACTGCAGATGTTTTATACTCACGACCATCACAGCATTCTAGCAGATTATTAAGCATTTGAGATAAAACCAGGAGATATCGTTAATTTTCCAGGAGTGTTAACTACCTTTGCTTTAAATTGCAGACTTTGATGGCACGGAAAACCTATTCTCAGATGGAACACCATATTTTGATGAATAGGCTTGTGTCTTCGGAGGCAAAACAACAAATTACGAGCAAAACAAAAGGGAAAAACTTTGCTGTGGCATCCAAAACAAACAAAGGGTATTGAGAAAGGGAGGGAGTTTAAAAATTTTTGACAGAGGCACTGTTTTTTTGTCGGAAAGAAATCTAGAATCTAGATTTATTGAGTAGATAGTACCTACCCCCCCCCACCCCCACACCCTCAATGGTACCAAAATGCATAAATATAAATAATAATGTTGTCTTATGCACAATGATCAATGCATTATCTGAATGACCCTAGCCTTGGCCTGGAACTCAGTCAGTTTTTTGCTGGATCCGCCCCTGTCTTACTGCCTGTTTATGTAGGTTACCAGGCAATAGGAAATTTACTCAAAGCTGTACTTTATGACCCTAAGATAATGAAATAGATAATGTCTACATT
>NW_027019762.1:6907287-7362971 GCF_013076305.1 Rhopilema esculentum
CTTATTCATATCAAATATATATTAAATAAAATGGATGTAAACTAAAACATTAAACTAAAAGATACGAAATCGCTATAGCCAAAAACTGGGGGAACGTGTCCCTAACCAAATCCCCCTGTGGCCCTGTAAGGGGTAAGGATTTGAATGTAAATGCCCGTAGTGTAAAGGGGAATATTGAGTAGATCAGTTTGGGAAGAAAGGATGGAAATATTTGTAATATATAGAAAAAGCGTAAATATTCTTTTTCGCTCCAATTTCTCCATGAAAATATTTCTATATTTACCGGAATTACAGGAAAAATACATTTCTGTGTTTCAGAAAAATTCTCTCTCTAAATTTCAGTGCTTTAGGCGAAAATTTTAGGCTAAATACACTTGAGACTTAGGTTTGTGTCTTGTTATAGAAATTTGAATGAAAGTGCTCTGCATTTTGTTCTACAGGCACACAGTGGTTCACATGCTATTGTACTGAAAAGATCCCACTTCGCAAGATTTCGGTTGGGACCGATGCAGTTCTGGCTTTGGATGATAAAGGTATTAGAAATTACAACTTTTATCCACTTGCAGCTCGAAGAATATTATGAATAATTTTTTTTTATATCATGCTGTATAATTGTATTTATAGGGTATAAAATCATGTCTTAGTTTTGTTGATTACAAGCGATTTTTGACGTTTCGAGATTTGAAGATGGCTTTGTTAAATACAAACATATTCAAGGATCGAATGCGTGAAGTTATAAAATAAATACCCAGTTGTAGATTTAAAAACGGCCAGTCAGTGACCACGTGATATGTTCTAGGGTTACCAAATCAGTGATACATGCCATATCATGCTCTGATGATTTTCAGACGAAAAGGTTTTACGTGGCTACATTTTTTTTTTGTCAATATCGTTTCTTATTTACAGGTAAGTTATGGCGACGGAAAGGAATAACAGCTACCTTTCCTGAAGGTACAGAATGGATTGAGTGCATGGACAGATTTCAAGATGTTTCTATTGGATATAGAAATAATGTAGGTAGTCTACCGTTTATGAATATAATGAGAGGGTGTCTTATGGTATTTTAATTAAATGTGAAAGTCTATGAATTACAGGATGAACTTTAAATTGTAAACAGAACTTTAAAGAAAGGGCCATTTTTATGCAGATTTGTCGAGTGGCTTCTTGGCCGGGTAATTGGCAGTTTATAGTGCCTTTTTTGCCATAAGCAGTTGAGGAAGCGCACAAAATTTGAATTTTTAACTTTAGATTGATGACATACATAACCGATTGTTCGTTTAGCTGGTCATTATCATTTGTTGAAATGTCAAAAACAGTTGTTCTTTGCTTTGTATTACATAACTGTAATTCATCTGGTTATTTTGAACGATGTTGTTGAACCCCCTTAAAAATTCATCTCAAAAACGAGGAGTTTTTTACCATCTAAGGGTGGTTTTTCGAAGAATTTTCAAACTTGTTGGCTAATAAAGGATGCTCATTCACTTTATTGGCAAATGAGACCTGGACACTCGCCCAAAAGCACACTAGCAATGTGGCGGTTTGAATAACAATATTCTAAAATCAAGCCCAATTCCATAAGAAATTAAGGAATAATGGATGAAGCGAAGCAGAAAGTAGTTTATTTGAGTTGCCTTGTTAAACTGAATTGCCTGAGTTTTGTGAGTAGTAACTTAGAACCGTCCTGTTCTATTGAACCTCCCAAGATAGCTTGTACAGCTCTGCCTTTTGAGCACTTTATGGCAGACCAGTAAACAGTAATTTTCAAAATTATCATCGATTTGTAAGGAACGTTAGCACATTGCAGCAACAAGCTCTTTGGATTCAGGATTGTATCTCTTTAGAGATTAGCAAATTACCTTTGTGAATCTTGTTTAATCTTTGCAGACATGGATTGTTCGAAACAAAGATATCGAGATATGCATTAAGAAAGATCATGAGAATCCAGCAGAATCTGGTGTGATATGTGTTTTATCCGTAAGTCAGCATTCATAATTCAACATCTATCATTCTTTCATCAATTTTAAGTAAATGATGTTCAGTAATCTGTATATGCGATTCGGGCAGCAAAGATTTAATATTAAAATAGAAGCACGTTCTAACTACAATACAACCTTTCCAACAAGCTAAAAAGATTTCGTTTTTCTTTCATTTTTCTAATTCAAACCGCTTATTTATCAGTTTTCTTTGATTCAGTTGTTTCTGATAAACTTCTGAATCTTTTTATTTGAGACACAGAATAGAGATCTCAGTCTTAAGACTAATACAATTTACGTAAATAGCTTTCCTTTGATTTTCATGGACTGAATGGCGAACTCCTTTGTTTTTGGTTCAGTAAATGAAATCTTTATCTTCAGATCGTTTTGAGAATGCAAGAATATAAATTAATACGATTCTTATATTTAAAGCAATCTCTTTTCGTGGCACTGAATCTATTCAAGTGCATTGCAGCTCTCCAAAAATAATACCTATTATATGAACAGATCTACCTCATTATTTTCGAAAGATGGTCCCAACATTGATTCTTTCGGTACACCCCCCAGTGTCACGAGAATGCACACAAATTTGTCTAGCTTATCAGAATGGTTTTAGCAAACAGTTTCTGGTATTTATACCAAGATTTCCATGTTGTGCACTGTTTTTAGGTAGGCATGGCTTTTTTTGCAAAAAATTTCGAAATGATTTGTGCTGGTCCTTGTTTTAGCAAAGGCGAATCTTCAATAGCCATAAATTGATCATCCTTTTATGACGCATTCAAATTGGCTTTTGGCATCAAAACATTTTTGACTTGAGGACTAATAATAGAAGTAATTACATTTTGAACAGAACAACGGAACGAGATGAACTGATAAAAATATTTGGTGTATTAATACTAAATTAATTATTAATTACTACTTTGGTTATAATGTAAATTTATTTCGTAAGAATGGTGATGAAGGTCTGTTGATAGCGAGTTTGATAAAATCAAGAAGCTTTTTGCGGAATGGCTGTTTATATATAAAACAAACTCGCATTTGCAGGATCTCTTTGGCCCAGGCGAAAGTGAACGAATTGTGCGAAGTCTGGCTTACACGTATGAAAAATTGAAATGAAAACACCAGATAGTAAAATTGAAAGATGAAATTAAGAAACCGTATCACGGACAACTGACTAACAATTTATACAATCAGCTCTATTTTGGATAGAATAGTTATGTCATTAATATATAGTAACGGAACAGTATCTCAAATGTCACGGGTGTGTTTCTCAAGAGAGTTGTTGAGTTGAAGATATGTAAGCTGGTTTGTTGCGTCTCCGACTAATATAGCGATGATATCATGATAATATCTAGATGAATTCAGAGTTCTTAAAACGCCTCAACCTTCCCCCGGGATGATTTTTTGCACTATTTACTTTCCTCAAAATTTTCCTTGTGTGCTTTGAGTAAAGGTTTCTTAGAAATGGAATTTAAGTAAGGAAAAAGAAAGTCCTTTGTCAGGAAAAAGAAAAGTTCAAGTACAACAGTTAATTCTTCTCACTTTATATATCTTCGTGAAGTTATACATGGCCTTCTTCAAATCTACTGTATCGCTGAATAATAACCTTCCTCCGGCTCACAGCCGTGGAACCGTCATGTTTTCTGGACTTTGGATAAATTCTAGGATTGTAGCTAAGTTAAGTTAAGTTCAGTTAAGTTACCATAACAGATTTGATACTGCTAAAAGCTTATTCATTGTCATCAAACAACATTTGAACTGTTCTGTTTGCAAAGACAAGTAACAGTAACAGGTATTTGATAATCATGGATCTGACAGGGATATCAAGATCTTGTGATATTTTCCTTGATATTTTTTGTTTTTAAACCAAATTCAACCTAGTGCAGTAACCCGATCATCTGCTGACTTTTTTACCATTCGACAATTTTACTTTTACTTGCGATTTTATATTTTTAGTCCGAGTTTAGTATATTCTTTTGTACTGAGGTCATAAACAATCTATCGTGACAAAAATGGTTTTGAAAACAGTGACAATTGTTATTACAATGTCAATGACAATCCTACCGCCTACTGCAGACTACACATCATATATTTTAGAAGCTGCTGATTCTTTCTGGCTTCTTTACAGCCACAGGCAACACCATGTTTTCGCAAACCATCCAACGACAAACTTTCACGGTCAAGCTTGCGGACAAACCAGAAGATTGTTCAAGTTCAACGTTATTTACGATCAATTTGTAATCAAATTCAAGGTCGCTTTTGCTTTCGTTTTAGTTTTGGCGTTTCGGCTAGATTTGTATTCGATCCCCAAATCTAGTTAGTTTGTTTGCATGCATTTGTATTCCAGCCAGATTCTTCGGTATTCCGGTGGTGAGGATTTTAGCTTGCTGTTCCGTTAAACTGTACAGTGCGGATTCGACTTCTTTCCCTGTGTATCTTTCGTAAACACTGTACATATAGTTTTGTAATTGACTACGTTTGGCCTGTGGGCTATTCAGAATAACGTCAATGTATGAGAATGTTCCTATGACGAGCAATATTGCAGCCATCACAAAGATGAAGTAATACTGGGTGAATATCTTGCCAATTGACACAATCACGGTGGTTGCTGCGACTGCTTGGCCGATTGTGGAAAACAGTTGTGGAAATGAATGGTCGACCGTGCCTCGAAGTATCACCATTTTGAATTCTGTTTATCTTTTATCTTCCTTTGAATATTTTTCTTTGCGCACAATTTCCTTCATTCACTTATCTTCATTCACTGCTTCAGTTTTCTTCTAAGAAAAAGAATAGATTTGAAATAAGATCTAGATAAATTGAGATTTATGTATACAATAGATTCGCCAAGCTGGTGATCAATATAACGTTTAAGGATAACATTTTTATGGATTTTGAAATGTCAAGTATTCTTTTAAATAATGCTGTTGTTGATAATTTCTTGCATGATATTCTATATATTTTGCACTTTTAACCAATTTTCTAGAGTTATTGGCTTTAATTCGAAGAACTGCTTGTATCTAAAGGAGATAATATTCATCAGGGTTGACAAAAATAACATTGTATCATAGGCTTTTTGAAATTTTTTCTGCAGCATTCTAGGCAGGAATACTTTTTAATTTGTGAAAACAGTATTAATATGACAAGGAAGGTTCAGCTTTCTTGTTGGCAAATGACTACTTTGGTAAATGTTTTATATTTTTGTTTGATATTAAATATTAGAAATTTTGATACTTAAACACCATTATGTTAAGCTATTTTTTCCAGGCTTTGTTAGTATTTCTTTGTCAATCACATTTTTACAGCTTAATAATTTGAATCAGCTAGTTAGCTTGCTCTCCCTGTCTTACTTCATTTAAACATCCTTCATAAACAACTAAAATATTTTCGGAAATTCCACTTTCCTCTGACACTCTTTTTAACTGCATCTCAAAAATGGTTTACCTACCTTACCATTTGATGTGCCAGTAATTTGCAATATTCAATTTATGTCTTACTTGTATACGTGTTTTCTTTTCATTAATCTAGTTCATATTGCACTTACTTGTATACTTACGTCTTGGTCCACATACAAGTATTTTCGGTGACCTGTCTCGTTCCAGAACCTTACTCAATATGCATAATTCTTCTCCCCGTCTCTGTTTTATACCAACTCAGCTTTGTCGCTAATCTCTCTGTCAAAATACTATTTCACCACATGTGCTACGGCCTAATCCGAATCTCTCACAATAAAACATTAATTTCCTCGCAATTCAGTCACACATGCGTTTGCTTATCTCTACTTGTTTTGTCGCTGAAAATAAATAATTTATGGACAATGCGTCTGTGTTCAACTTTAATTACAAGTCAGTACAGGAACTTACTGCTAAAACCTTTCCTTGATTCATACCCATTTTTGACATTGTACTCATAGCATTGACGTTGCAGCTATCTTAAGCATTCTGTATTGCTGCCATGCACTTTGACATTGTATCCTTGCTGATGATGCTTCCTCCCATCAAATCTTCACAACATTAAAAGAAATATCTTTCCAGCGCTTGTCAGTGATAAAATGAATTGCACCTCGTTGCATATCTTGAATGGAAGGCACTGGTCTTTCACTCTACCATATCAGTTTACCAGTATAAGCAGGTTCTATTTACAAGTTTAATACATCAACTTTTTATTGATGACCTGTCGTGGCATTACATAAAGTGTATTTCAGACGCTGGATTTAGACTCTTACCCTAGCGGAGGAGAGAAGACAATTTCACTTCCGCTTTTCATTCAAGTAAACATCAACCTGCTTTAAAGCTCGACCCGAAGCTCTATAAGGAGATAGCCTCTTCTATCTTTTTGCAAATATAGGGTGTTTAGATTTTGATACACAGTTATGTAAAACCTAAATTATTGACTTGTAGTTGGAGCTGAAATCAAAGGATTTAATGATCTTCTTTTCATGTCTTCTTTCTATCTTCGAGGATTTGAGAATTCTTTATCTCTTTTTAGAAAGCAGTTCTTTTTTACATGTTCTTAAAAAACTGTATTCTATTGAGAATAAACTGATAATGATTTAGTTGCCAATGTATATTACTCTTTTGTTGATATGGCATATTGATGTGAGGTACTGGAATGTTTTTGATCAGATAAGGCCAGGCCAAACGAATAAAACATCCATAAAACATCACCAAACACCATTGTACTAACATTGCTGGACCATGTTTTATGACGCAGAGAATTCCACCAAAGTGGAAAACATATATAATCAATATTATGAAACCTACTGTATATCGATCCATCATAAAGTGCTACTCCGAGTTTCACGCTTAATGCGATCGTCAGGCAACTGCCCTTGAGCATCAGACTCAGAACCGTCTTGTTTTTTACACCAAAATAGCGTGTACGTGCTTCACTTATCACGAGTACCCTACCACTTCTACCCTTTAGTGGTGATGAATCTCTTGTTCAATATTTTTTTCAGGGAGACTGGAACACAGTTTGCGTGCGTGGCTGTACTCCTGAAGTCGACGAAGCCGAAGAATGCGTGGAAAGTCGCCCCATCTTAAATCAGGAGCAGCCACTGATGCCCCTGCTGCAGCAGCTACCATTGTCAACAAACAGCCTAAATGGAGAAGTATCCATCTTTGATTTGTATAAACAGCCTGACGAATCTGACGATGACAGTGATGATTTTGGCCTAGATGACGATTCTCTACCGGGATAGTAGTTTTTGTCCATTATACCGACAAGTTACAAACGTCATTTAAATCTTGGTAATTTTGCTAAATGTATTTTGTAACTTTACAGTTATTTTCCTACTCTGTTCATAATGCTTATCTAAATGGGGGAGCTTGGCGGGGCCATCTCTTCCATGATTTTCGGCAGCATCGATTTTGTAATTCGGGCAAGTTAAAAAAAAATATTTGACGAGAAATAATATTTGGCGATATACAATGTTGCTTGTAAACTGTATTAGAAATTAGCCGCAATTTTGAAAAATGTTCGAAAATATTGTAAATATTTTACAACGCTGTCAATTTGTTCATTGTTCCTAATAAATCGCGCTAAAATTGGCAAAACGAAATTAGCCTTTGGTTCTTTCTACGCGCATTGAAGGCTTACTCACTTAAAACAGCTTTCATTGAAGAGTTGGTAGAAGGCGTTCTGTTTACGACAAAAATACATGGATATTCATTAAATATACTAGATGCGTGTCGTACAATGTAGTGTTATGATTAATACAGAGAGTTCACTAATTTTGAAGTAGAATAGAAATATAGTGTAGAGTTTCGTATTTAGCATATTTTGCTTCGAAACGCTAATGAAGTCCAAGACACAAGAAGCAGTCCATAATTTTCATCTGGCTGATATCTTCTGAAAAGAAAGGCCTCATAAAATATAAAAGGACACTAAACCCTAGTTCAGTGTATTTAGTTTTTGTAACTACACCTGCAGTCGAAGATGTTGCTTCAGCTGGAAAGTATTGATTGTGACTAAGGCTGACCCATTTTGGTACAGTGATTGATGAGCTATCATGAGTGGCAGTTACAAAATAGCCAATTTTATTGACTGGCATTTGAACATTCAGTAAGATGTTCTATTGGATGATCGCCGTGTAAAGTTAAAAAATGACAAAGGATGATGTTGGGCCTTCAATTCCGTGAAGTAAAATGTTCGTTTAGTTATTAATGTTAATCAACTCATTTAGACCACTCTATATGCTCAATTTCGTAGCGTTTTCTCTACTACTGAAAATCGACTTCCCTGTCCATCCTCAATATTTAAACCAAATAGTTTGGATTAACAAAAGTTGCAATTTCGAGCGATTCCCTTTTCAACGAGAGCATATGTAGGTATACCCTGGGTACCAGACTCACTATATATAAAATAATATATATAAAATAATATATAGTGAGTCTGGTACCCAGGGTAATGTAGGTACTTCTGTTGCTCCTCTTTCTTTATTTTTTCAAATTTTCTAATCTTTAGCAATATCTGGTAGTGAAGCTGATTATGGAACTTTGGTGAAATTATCCTCCCAATTTGCTGTAAGATTTCCCGTTTGCCTGTCCAGCTTAATTCCTAGCCTTGCAATTTACATAATCCTTACAAAAAATTCCACATTGTTAGACATTAAAAATTTATTTAAACGCACACAGTATTTCCTGAAATCAAAATTTTGTGGAACATTCTCGAAACGAATTTCTTCTTAGCACTTTGTCAATCGGCCTTGGCTTTTTATGCGATTTTATGATCGTAATTTTCAACGATATTCCTTAACTGTTTAGTTACGGAATAGAATTGGTAAATTTTTTATCTGTGATGCGATTCGGTATGGTTGCTCAAACGGAATGATTTTGTATTGTGGTTCAAATAGTCTTGTCCATTAAACACAGTAACAGTTCATTTTTATTCAGCATATGGTTAGAGCAGGGCGCGCGCCACAGGGTGGCCAGGGGGCCATGGCCTCCCCACTTTTTCGCTAAATAAAAGACTAAATTCAGCTTAAATGTATTTATAGAGGCAAACCTTTAGATTGCAACGAATACATTGAACCAAAACCAGCCCACACATTGAACCAAAACCAGCCCACAAGAAAATCAACGTCAGCAAAATGATTGAGGCGAAAGCAGAGAAGAGCAACTTTTCTTTCGATTACTGGCCCCTCCAGTTTAGGATCAATGGCGCGGGCCCTGCAGAAGGCTATGTTTCAGTCACTTTCGTACTGCACGCTAAAAATGCAAAATTCTGTATTTTCAGGGCTAAATGTACTTTGTAAACCTGATGTGTCATTGCTAAAATCATATCGTTATGGAAAATGGGTTTTGGCTCATTGGATATTTTTATATCGTTGTTGTTACACTAACAGTTTAAGATAGTAATTCAAAGTAATTCTACGAGATTTTTATTAGAATGTTCTTTCAGGCAACACACAGTTTCAAATAGTTTTTGTGTTATTGTATCATTTTTCTATTATCCCGATAAAATCATATAGCTAACTAACGAGCTGTCTAGCAAACGGCTCATATAGCTTATGAGAAGAGATAATATTGAAGTACCGCAAAGTTCTGTCTTATGACCCTTGTTACTTAACATCTATACCTTTCTAAAGTTATCAAAGGAGATGAAATTTGCTACTTTGCAGAGGATTCAACTTCGTATACGTGTGATCTGATGAGAAAAATTTGCTTGACAGAGTAGAGTCAAACGCTGCCAGTTTCGGAACTTGGATCACAAGCACTCAAGTGAAATTAAATGAAGGAAATACACTATCTGGATTTTGGCAAAAATAGAGGAAATTTCAAGGGGAAATTAAAAACGAGTTGATAGAAGAATTCAATCAAAGAAAATTATTAGCATGTATGGTTGTAAAATATTTCATTTTAAAACCCAATTTTTATTCTCTTTGCAAAACGATACTGAATGGACCAAGTTTAAACTAAATGTTAACTATACTTTTACTAGCCTGGATGATTGATGTTTAAAACATTAACAACCAAATAAACAAGGTTCATGAAAAAACACTTTAAGCATTTCCTAGAAGTTAAACATTTGTTTACCTCTAGCATAGGCTTTTGCATGTATTGTGACTTCCTCATTCCTGTGAAAGAACTTTTCAAAACTGGAGTCCAAGTCCTTTAGCAACACTCCCAGAACACGTTTGTAAACTCCATTTATTTCATTGCACGGCCGGCGAAAGTGGGGGGGGGGGCCATGGCAAACTTTTCTGCAGAGCCAAAGGAAAATTTTAGGCAAAAGTGGAAATAAAAGTAGCATATCATTCTGTAAGTAACTATGCTTAGTAATCCCTTACATTTGCCTTTAGATTTAGCTTGGTTGCTATTACTTTACCGTAGAAGACATATATAAATTTGAATATGGGAAATAAGATCAAAGAAATCGGTCATTGTCTAAGTTGTACAACTAGTAATAGCTTGGCTTAGGAAATAGATCGAGAAACCTGATCCAGCCAGCACAAATTGACGGAGTTTCGTTTTTTCTATTGCCTAAACGTGGCTCACAAGGTCTATTTGTTAACAACAAATTTCTCAGGAACATTGCAAAAAGAGAGAAATCTCTAGCGATGTGGAAGGGAAAGAAACTGACAAAAAAAAAATTTTTGAGGACATGAGAAAGAAAGAATGGGCAGATTTGTTCTATAAAAGTAACATCAAGAAAACTTTAAAATTTGATTGTATCGATAATCCATTCCTACGAAAAAAGAAAATCTAGACGCAATTGTAAATTCTATTAAAATTATTTTTGATTTTTGTTAAAAGCACCTTTTTTCCGAAATATTTAAGATCAGATGTTTCAAAACAATATCCCAAGTGTACAAATTGCTTAATTTGCTTTTATTTTAGTTGATAGTTCTTCTGTTTTTATTTAACTTGTTCATGGCCTCCAAAATAGTCTTCGAATGCAGATTTTATTGTATGGTGACAAAAATTTCCCAGATGAAGTTAATAAAGATATACTCCTGCTGACGCTTAAATTCATCCACAGATCTGGTCGATTTGATTTGATTTGATTAGAAAATTTCAAACTCCGTTACAAGTCATAAAACCACAGCCACCATCTCCCATGTCCCTTTTTCCTTTCTTATATTTTTAGTCGTGAATTTTAAAGTCTGCCTCAAATTGGATGCTACGCAGGAGTTGCGATGATACCTAAACCTCCCTTCTTAAATTTGAATTGATCGCAGACATTTCTCGTGGCATGTAATTTGAGACAGACTATAGTAGTTTGTTTTTTTAACCTCTGTGTCTATGGCCCCAGGGTAGTCATAGTCTTTTGCTCCTCGGGGTATCGTCCGAGTAGTATTGTAAAGTAAATTTGTAAGTAGCGTAGCTTGTATTTATGTATTGTAACTTTTTAATGGAGATAAAAAACTTGTACATATTGATTAAACAAAGGTTAAATATATTGCCTCGGATTTTCCTTCAGTTAAAATCCATTTTAGATACAGTCTCTGGCCATCCCTAAAATACAATAATCCTAAAATTCTCTTGCCGCCAACCATGGTGGCGGCCTAACCTAAGCCCTTTCAAAACCTTCATATTTGGCCCCTCCACTTTCAAATACGTTTCGCCGGCCCTGCATTGAAGACTGTTTTCCCACAAAACATTCAGATGAATTGGCAATAATCAAAATTGTCTTTATATATGAGCCATATACCAAGTTTGCCTCCTAAGAGTCAAGGTTTCTTGTATCCCACAAAAAAACTTTACCTTTATTTTTGATCTTTTGGCAGATAGTGTTGATTGGTTCATTAAAGTTGAGTTTTGAGTCAATGGTATGGTAAGAGCTTCAGCTCCAAGGTGTCCAGTCAAACAACAGAGGGAGAAAATCGAATGTCCCTTTGCTGTTAAGCTCGATACCTTAGGAGGCCAAGTGCCAAGGATTACTAAGTAAATCTTTTTTACTAATTGGCCCTCTCCAGATGAACCTTTTGCCATAATCTAAACCAAAAGCAGCTTAATTTTTTACAGAACCAAGATTTGCGACAGATAAAAAGTCTTGAAGATTTTTAACCGGCATATGGACTGTCATCGAAATCATGCCCTCTGGGCAACCTCAATAGATCATTTGGAACTTAGAATTACCAGCGTCAGTGTGTCGGGGTGTGCCCAACAATTCGAACAGAATAATTGTTTCCAAGAAAAATGTCATTAAAACAATAGCAAGAGGACAAATTTTACCACTTTTTGTCACAATAAAGGGGCCAAGCCCTCAAGCCCATTTCAAGCTGGATCCCAAACAGTTAGCATCTGGAGGGCTGCAGGGCTGTTATGGTTTTGCCTAGATCCTCAATCACTGGCCACCCCCACCCTATCTATCCTATGCCCCTGGTACCTACATGAAAAGCTTTATGAATGGAGCTTCTCTCCTATTAAACAATTTTCCAATGCTTGCTTTCGGCAAGTGAGACATCTTTGGGATTACCCACTTGCTTTTTTCATGGCATTGCAACCTTGGCCGTAGTGGATGCAAAACGTTTAGGGGGGTTTAGTATGGATCTTGAGATGTAACTGCCCGAATAGAGCCCTAAATGCAATTAATGTTGCCTGATTAAGGGGGGCTGCAGCCCTCCCAGCCTCTATACCTCCGTCGCCTATGATTGCAACCTGATGAAAATCGAATGCTTTCTCCACTTGGACAAAAGCACAGTCATGCCGCCATTTTGAAAAGAACTGGATTGTGGGATGTTAGGTCACGTGATATGGTCGATTTCGTTGTTGAAGAAATGTGCTCTTGTGGAACTACAGCAATGGAGTCCATTATGGGAATGTGGAAATTTTCTGGAGGCAGTTGAATGACACTTTGAAATGATATCAATCCCTCAAGCTACATAGCTCAAGGCACCCAATTTCACATTTTATATCTAAAAATGCCGCGCATGAGAGGAAGAGGAGTGCAAAGAGATGCGCCATCACGTAAATGGTCGCATCTAAAAAATGGCGCGAAGGATAGTCCTGGACCAAGTAGTCCGGCTTCAAGTGAAGCCTCTTCAAGGAGAACTTACAGAAAATCTGATCGCACAATAAAGCATGTTTCTAAAGGTGAAGAATTTTTCTATGAAGATGCATTGGCTTCAGATGATAGTCTTGATTCTCTGGACACAAGCTTTTCCTCAATCAGTAATAGCGATATCTCGAGTATACATAGCTGCGAGACACCAAGAAAATCTTATTGCAAATCAGCTGTGGCTATTGAAGATCCTGTTTCAGCACCACCCCTTAAAATACCTCCATCGTCAGGAGACCTTTTGATCGCAAGCGAATTATTAATGGAAGCTTTGCAAGTTTATGAAACTGTACGGCATTTTAGCCGGATACTTAGAATTTCTCCGTTCGGTTTTGAAGATTTCTGTGCTGCACTTCGTGCAGATGAACAGCCTTGTATTATTGCCGAGATTCACATAGCATTACTTAGGTCACTTTTACCAGAAGATGAAGGAAGTGGGATTGTTTTCGGTCCCAATGATGAAAAAGACAGTATCAACGTTCACTGGTATTTGCTGGATTCGTTCACTTGGCCTGAGCTGGTTAGAAGCTATATTCTCTCAGATAAAGACTTTGCAGATTTGTATGCTATCGTGGAAGATGCTTCCTACCCATTTGTGTCTGTTAAAGGGAAATTAAAAGTTTTAACAAGGCTATGTGATTATTTCTTATCAGCAAATGCAGTAAGAGAGGAGATCGCGAATGAACGAATGTTTATATCAGACGATTATTGCAGGAGCTGTGGTCGAATGGGGGATTTGCTTTGCTGTGAGCTTTGCCCTGCAGTTTATCATCTTGCTTGTTTGAAACCCCCTCTCTCTGAGGTACCTGCTGGTGATTGGCTGTGTCCTGTCTGTGAGGCACAGAAGGTGAAAGGTGTAACTGATTTATTAGCTGAGGAAGACAAGCATTCAATTTTCAGAAATGCCCCACTTGGTACTGATAGACACAGAAGAAAATACTGGTTTTTGATCAGAAGAATCATAATGTAAGTTTTTTTATTGTTCACCTGTATTTGTGAATCTTGATTGTTCTAGCTCATAGAATAAACTTGCTTCTTGCTGTCTAGAAATGTTGCAAATTTTTTAGCAATATTTTCCAGAAATTCTTTTAAATTTTTGTAAACATTTTTCTAAAATTTTGCACAATAGACTCCTTGTCAGTTCCCTAGTCATCTGCCTTGAGAAAACAAAGGTCATTGCTTGCTCCAAGGGGTGTCCAGGTCCCACTTTTCTACAAAGTGGTTTGCCATGCATTCTTTTCCCTGTGTTTGAAAATTTTGCTAATTAAGTTCTCGTTTTTTAAAGCATATACCTCCACGCCTCTCTTATTTTTGGCCCTATCTTCAGCCCAACAGCACAGGGGCATAGCAAAAGCCAAAGGGGGTGTGGCCAAAGGGGGAAAAGAGGTGATGAACCCTCTAATTTAAGGTTTGTCAGCCACTTCAAAATAAGGTCCCGATTCTGATTTTAATATCGAATGCTAGTGTTTATATATAAACTTGGATTTTATAAGAAGAGCCATAAAGAAATTCAAGCATGTTTTGTACTCCATTCCTGCCTAGGAATTTTCTGTGTATTCTGTCTCAAGTTCTTGGAGATTATTATTGAATTTGTGCCAAAACTAGTTGTTAGCATGGTATAATTTGTTTATGTTTATACATCAACCACAAGAGATTTGCCATATGGCATATAAATTATGTGACAGATTTCTTATCATTGCACCACACCTGGCTGACAACTGTGTAAATGTTTTTGTAAAGAAGTACCACAACCCTTAAAATTAGAGAGTTCCTCTGAATGAAGCCCTTCCACCCTGCTTCAAATATGTATTTATGACTTTAGATTTTCAGCCTGGATATGTTGGTGATACTTTGTGGATATTTCTTTACCATTTTTGTCTTTATGCTTGTTCATCTTGTATGCACGGTTAATAATGGATCCTTGACTTATTTCCTCAAGAGTAATATTTACACACCTTTATTCTCTTCAGTTTAAATGCCACTTCTAGAAGGCTTGATATATAAAACGCAATATCTTATCATTTTAAACTTGTTTTTCATAATTTTGACCTAATAGGTCTGCAAGACAGATGTGCTGTCTCCAGAACAATATAAAGTATACCATTGCCTGTTTTGGCTGCTAACAAAATATCATGCTGATTGTTCAAGTAAATGCCCCTCTTTTGTTCAGGGGGTAATTGTCTGGCAGGCATGCTTATCAGTGGGGTTCTTTTTAGTAATGGGCAATTTTTGGTTAGTTTGTAAATGTTAATTTGTTGTGTCTATTGTTGTAGAAGCAGTTTGTCATAGCTTCATAATTAATGGGGAGAAGGCTTAACCGATAGTGACAAAGAAGCATACTTTGGTTACTTAGAGAGAATGTCTATTCTGATACTTTTTTCATGTTGATTTTTGAAAGAAAGGATAATCATAACAAATCAAAAAGATAACTGTAACAAAGAATATATAGTGTCCTCTTACAGGCCTGGCCGTTTGTATTTTCATAGGTGAGCTGTGAATTGCTCCCCTCATATACTGAGGCGAGCTAAATCAGTAACACATAGAATGTACTTTAAAGACAATCGACAGATGACTTAATAAGCCCCTTTAGTATCTGTTGGTTGCCTTAATGTAATAGCCTCAGTCAGGAGTGTGCTGTTTTACTTCTTTCAATTTGCATTTGCTTTAACCGAGACTTAGGCACCCCCTTTACTTGAAGTATTTGAAAGAACAGACTCTCTCCGTTTTATGTAAAGCTGGCACAACACAAAAACAACAATTCTCTTGCAAAACAATCTTTTTGTTGCACAGAATTTGAAAATGTCTTTAAAAAACAAATTTTGAAACAAACTTAATTATACGTCTAGCACTCTTCAGAGAATAAAAGGTCAGAACATAGATGAAAAAATCTACGCTAAAATACCCAGTTTTGGATCGAAATAGGCCATCAGAAAACGCGAGGACATGACTGTTGAGGTTTTCCAATAAGTGCCCCTTTCCTATTGAAAATGTTACCAACGGAGTTCTAAGGTGAAAACGAACTCACTTATGTCTATACAAAAGCAGTCGGCCATGTTTATATAGTAGATAGATTCACAAACTGCTACATAGATGGAACGATGATCAGGCTTTGCCAATAATGCGAAACATGTCGCTGTTATAGTTTTTCACCCAATCTGGGTTTTTCAGTAAATGCTGCTGGATAGTGGAATTCCATGTTTTGGTTGTCGTTTTTGATCTGCAAGACAGAGTACCCTGTTCTCTTTGAGGGATAGTTTTGTTTCTATTGCTGGAAGGGACCTGCTGTGTTATTATATCCCAAATCTACAATTCCTACCCATTTCTTTGACTTTCCTTCCAAAAATATTCCTGTTTTCTAAGGATCGAAAGGTTCTAATCGCTACAAACGTACCTTTCGGTTAACTATCCTTTTCCAAATAGATCGAAGTTTATGCATATCATAACAAAAACCGCCCAACAAGCAAAAAGTTAATTGCAAAAAATGCAGTGACGGGAGAAATCGCTGTTACAAAAATAAGCCAATTAACCCGTTTTCAGGGTTCTCTGAATAGGAAAAGGGCAAATGAATGGAAATTTTAGGGGAGCGATTCTCCCTTCATGTTCTGTTTAGGAGAGCAATTCATAGCTCGCCTCAGGTTGCGAGGGGAGCGTGGAGGCGAGCGCGAGCTATCGCTCGCCTCAAACGGCCAGGCCTGGTGTCCTCTTATGGACACAGCCATAGTCCTTGTTGGCTTTTGAACAAGTTGTAGAGCATAAGGTTTTGCTATTCATCTCAATTATTCAAGATTCGATAGAATGCACTAAGCTTTTTGCTTGTTTCTTGACACGTTTTGGCTACATGTTGGTCAAATACAGGTTTTGAGTCTGTTGAAACACCCTATAGATACACATATACAATGTCTGTCTTATTTCAAGAACAACATTTTCATTTATTTTCAAGCCAAGTAACATATCTGATAACTTTAATGTGTCAACCACAAATTGATTTTTCTTAGACCAAAACATCAATTATTAGATATCATTTTTGAGATTCGAGAAACACCAAATTCTAAAGAATTGGCATAAAAGAAAATTATATCCTGATCAGAAAAAAGGAATTCCTCCAACAGTCCACTAAATGATGTTGATCAAATAGTTTAAGAAAACATTCAGTTATCATGACCCAGGTAGTTTTGATACAATATTTACTCACAGTGCATGAAAATAACATATTTTGTAGTTTTGTAGTCTGCAAATAATCTTCTCAGAACTATTTTAATTCACTACAGTCATATCTACAATTGCCTTCCAGCATGCAGTAAATGGCCAGCCAGATTTATTAAGAGTGAAATTGATGAACATAAGCAGTCGTTTGAAAGAAGGCACTAAAAGTGTCATGCCCCATATTTTACACTAAACCTTAGACTGTAGCCCAGTCTAAAGTAGATGAAAATAGAAATCAAGAATGTGCTGAGAGAAAAATTGAAGACAGTGATTTAGATCTAAACTGGTTGTATGCTAATGACTGGGTCACAGAAGTCATCATTATGACTGACTCTCGCAGATTTTTGCAGTTACAAGGGAGCTTTGTTTGTTTGTTTGTGATCTTATTTTAAATCAAATATAATTTTCAGCTACAATGCCATAGCTTGTCTAATTTGATTAAACAAGCTGTCATTATTTATCCTTATAGGCAGTCATCATTAAAATTTTTGGTATTGTCCTAAGCATCATTTGATTGAATGATTGTTATCTCCTGTATTTTGTAATTATGCTTATCTGATTCCATTCTTCTGTGTTTCAGTGAGGGAGAATATGAAACATTTTACTACAGTTACCCATCACATCTAGATGAATTGTTGGATTCTTTAAAAGAGGATGGTTATGAAAAGCCATTGGTGCAGACACTTGAGGAGAAATATGATTTGATTGTTCAACACATGAAATGTACTGAAGATCTTACCATTGCTGCAAAAGGTCCAGCACTAACTTATTTTATTTTATTGTTATTTTAGATGCATAATGCTTACAAGGAATGAACAGATTTAAGTTCTATAAAAATTGTTTGTACCAAATGTGATCTGCTATTATCAGTTTTTATAGTTGTAAACTTTTAAAAAAATTCTGCTATTTGCAAAGGTTTTTTTTTATGTAGAAAAATTTGAATATGTTTTTTTAAGATTTATATCTATATTTGATACAACTCTTTGACAAGTGGAAAATATAATTTCTTCTAAATAGACTGTTAATTGTTATATGGAATATGTGGACTTAGGCTAAGCAATATAGATTTGAAAGCAAATATGCAAAACATGAGTTCAGAATTATTAATCTAAGAACATTTCTCAAATTTGATTCACAAGTGGAGTAAACATAGCATTTTTTGGTATTCTAGGTGACCTAACCCCATACTTGTACAAAACAAGGGTGAAAGGGGAAACAATTGAAAGCAAGGATGCTATTGAGCATGCCAAGAAAGTTGCTGAACAGGAAGAAGAAGAGAAATTGATGCAGATTAAAAAGGAAGAGGAAGTCAACAAACAAGGTGATTTTTGTTATTGGTCATGCTAAAATGATAATATGCATATATACTAGGTTAATCAATTTGAACAGGGCATATGGTTGCAGAGTTTTTAAAACCATTCTGAAGATCTTTCTCATTTTACAGAATTTCCGTGAGTTTTTAATAGTTGATATAATTAAGCTCAACTTTTGCAGCTCCATTGTAAATGCAAAAAATTAAGAGCTAATTACGAAAGGCTATGTTTTTACATTTGTAATGGCCATTTATTCAGATATCTGAATTGTCTCTTGAAATTTTGTCCAAAATCATGAATACTTTGCTATGATGCAATGACAACTTACTATTAAAGTTACAGAAAAGGAGCTTCTTTTGGTGTTCCTTTCCTCAAATTGGAATAGAGACAGCAATTTATTCCAATTGGTAGTAAGAGAAATGTTATTCGCAAGCTCAAAACTCATACAGTACAGATATTGATGGGATTTTAAAGAAGCAGAAAGGATTCTGAAAATTTTTATAGTTAATAGTAGCCTCCTCTTATGTTAATTTGATAACCACTTGTAGGTATCCTGGGTCTTAATAAGGCCATATACCAGACAAAAAGTCTGTAAATAAATCATGTATTATCATAACATATTATGCCTACTTGGCAAAAATACAAGAGTACAGAGAATCTTTTTCATGATCTTCAGAAAGCCAATGTAAATCTTTAAGGCAATTTCATTATTGTAATCAACAGCTTATGTCTAATTATATCTAAATGGTTTATCCATTTAATTACATTGCTCTTTTTGTTATATACTGTATTAATACCTTTACCTTAGCAATGTTTTCACTCTTATTCACAAGTTTCTATTAATCATAAAAATGTGAGGTTAATTTATTCTGTTTATCCTTTATAGCTGCCTCAGGAGATGCTTTAAGGGGTGATAATGAAGAGCAAGATATTCGGTTTGTGCCTGATGGTGAACCAGTAATGATAAAAAAGTCGGACAAATACTCATATAAGGTTCTAAATTCAGAAGTTGGGACTGATTCTGCCGACCAGAAACCACAAGAGTGGGATCAGCAATCGATGAAAATTGAAGAAGGGCAGTTATTGCCAGCAGAAAACCAATCTCAGGAATCTAAACCTACTTGTGCATTGCCAAACAGAGTTGAAGGGCATGCGGTCCAAGACAGGCAAATTTCTGTTGAAATTGAAAAGGAGTTTAGGGATTTTCTTGGTTCACAGAGCCAAACGCCTGTTGACGCAAAAGCTCCTGCTGATGTGACCAGCAAAGACAGCAGAAAGCAAGATTCACAGGATAGTGGTGCAGTTGATTTAGAACAATCAAAAGCTGAGTCAATGGGCCAATCAGAAAAGGGTCCATGCACTGGTGCAAATGATATGCTTGATGTTCAAAGAAAAGGAGCTGAAAAAGATGAGAATGCTCATGCAGTGCTGAATGAAAATTTGAAGACAGGTAATGGTTTGTGAAGTTTCTGTTTCAATGGTAACTTGAGCTATCTTCTTTAATATTCAATTCTATCAAAAAGTATTGGTGCAATTTTCTGTTTGTGTGCCCCAAAGAAAACAGCATATGTGTAGTCAATGCTTTTGGTAGTGGCAAAACACAAATATACCCCATTTTATTCTAGCTAAATAGTCTGAAAAATGGGTTAAGATTTATTACGATGTGGGTTGGCGAACCTTCGTTGCTTTTTCTTGACTGATGCTGTACTGAACTGAAATGACGTCAGTCCCCTGCGGGGAGATATAGGTTAAATAAATGGTACTAGAAGACAGATTAGATGCTAGTAGAGAATGAGGTCACCATAGGCCAATATGATTAAAGAACGATTTAGAACGTTGTTAGAATTTCCTGTGTATATTGATAGATGGTGTTTTCATATGATATATTAGCTGTACACTATTTACTATTTTTTGCAATTTGGTTTATTTGCCACCATGCCTTGCGGAGAATGGAGTATATTTTGCCTTTCTTTTTTGTTTTTGTAAGCATATATAAAAACATCAGTAGGCATTGATTTGCGATTTTGTTCCAGATGTTAAATCGTCGGATTCCGTTACGGTGAAAGAAAGTGGGAGTTCATTGGATGTTGCAGAAGATGGAGCTACACCATCAAAAATAAGTGAGGATGCGATAGTCAAGAAGAAGACAGAAGAAGTTAAAAGTTATTTCAAGTTGGGAATGGAGGGCTCATACGTAATGTACGAGAACCAATACTACTCAAATTCACTGGCAAGTAGCAAAAATGACCACCAAGCAGAACGTGATAAAAGAAGAGTACTTGGAAATAAATTCAGGCTTTATGACTTCAAGTGGCTAGGAGAAGTGTACCAAGGCACATCGCTTGTTGTCAATACATTGCGGAGTACAATGTTGTCATTTGAGAGCTCTATACCGACAGCGTTTCTGCATCCAATGTGGTACAAACAATTGCCAGCATGGATCAAAGCTGTTCGAATGTGCAAAGAGGTGCCTGAATTCGCCGCCATGTTGACAGTTCTTCAACGGGCTATCAAACCGCTCATTGTTTTGAATGTGTGGAGAGAATCATTGGGTCATTTGATGCTGAAAAGAATGCAGGCTGAAGGAAAAAATAAGAAGAGCATGCGAGGCATTAGGGATAGAGATGCTATCGATGAAGACTTGGAAGATGACGAAAATGGCATCATTAAACCTAAAGGTACAGAGAAATTGCTTTTTAGCATTATTTGTTCAGTCGACTTGCGAGGAACAAAAACGACATATTGAATAAAAGCATTTCTGCCAACAACTTTGTCCGTATAAAAGAATTCACGATTCTCCGTATACTGTTTTTAAGATGTGTCGATTGTTTGCTATGCGCTTTACAAACGGATTAATATTTTCGATTCACCATAACCTAATGCCAATTTTGCGAAAGAAGAAACCTCAAGCTGAAAATTCTGGTATTTCTAATCCAAAATCTAGAGGGATTTTAGGCCGTAACCACATTTGCTTTATTTTTCATTGTTCAAATTTTCTTGACAGTTTGAGTTATAAGGTTCGAAACCAGATTTTGTTGTAATCAACATCAAGTTCATTAGCGGACCAAATGCCTTCGTAAAATGTTTCCATTCATTTCCCCTTTTTTATACACGATACATCCTTCAGCACTTTAGTCAAGCGATAGTTATCGGCTGTTTTGCGACTAAAACTGCGATGATGATTATCCAGGCACAATTTCTGTCACTTAAGTTCATTTTCTTTGTTTACAGTATGGTAGTTGCCTTTTTCAAGCTAGAACATGGTTTTTGCAAGAAAACATTGTGTTCTTTTTTGAATTACTTAAAGGCAGTCTGTCCCCCAATTGTTCTCAGAATCGTTTTTCGTAGCCACGGTATTCATGCATCGTTGGTTTAATGTACCAGTTACCAGTCATAATGAAGAATAATCATAGCATATTCTCCATGAGCGAGTTGCAGTAAATTCTGTTTCGGTGTCAAACGCCTCAGTCAGTTGCGATGACATAAACATCAAGCACTTTTTGTCGTGTTCACCCGCAATAACTAATGTCAGATGTTAGAAAGGCAGAGGAAGACCCTCTTTTAAGGCGAAGCTTTCAAATTAGAATTAGCACTTTTTTTGATTGCATTGTTTTTATGACTCTGAACGTCTTTTTGTTATTACTTCCTTGTCTTGTTTTCCCCCACTCCCCGGCTCATGTGTCACTTGATCTGTAAAAATTTAATATTCATTATACAGCTGCGCCTGTCAAGTTCAGTTGGATTCCAAGACACAAAGTTTGGGAACAGAAAGGCGAAGAGTACCGATTAGACGGGGGTGGGGGCTGGGCTTGGAGTGGTGGTGTTGGCTGCTTGAGATCACGCAAAAGACGCAGGGACAATGCCTGGCCCACTGCGGAGGAGAAAAGCTCGAAGATAAGAAAACTTGAAGTGGTGGTCGGTACTGTTAAGGATCGTAAAGAAAAGGCTCGTAAAATAAACAGTACTCAAGATATTAAAGAAAAAGTAAACAAAGTTGAAGGAGAGAAAGGTATGCTGGCTCTTTATGGAAACACGTTTGCTATGCTGTTTAAACACTTTAGTAAGTTTTGATTCAGTAAACGGTGAACAGTTGAAAGATGCAAGCGTAACTGGGTTGTGGCAATTAGTGCATTTCAAATGTTTCTACGAAGCTTGAATAGTATTTAATCAACCCCTCTTTTCCCCGTTGTCCACTCTTACCTCCCTCATGAAGAATCGTTTCAAGGTACCTTGATGCTCCTGATATCAATAGCATCAACTGAAAACTCCATATCCTTACACCTGAAGTTTCAAGAAGGGAAATTGATGACTGACACATTCAATCGATGGAAAATAACCTTTTATACTCTTATCATCAATATTAAACTCAATTATTGCCTGCCAGTTTCGTAATAGATGTTTTTTATTTTATGTGAGCCTGAACAGAATGCAGATGTAAAACTCGTTAAGTGAAACAGAGTACAACGTCGTTATAGAGACTATAAGTGAAAGAATTATCGCGTTATCTGATTGTGATATTATTCTCGTTGTGCTGCCTTCTTGCTAAATTAAAGTGATCTGTTGGATTTTGTGTTTATTGGCAGATTTAAAACCTTTTGCTGGAAGAGGAATTTACTCTTATCGCTTTATCTACTCTTTATGATTTTGTTTCAGATACTGCTGCTAAAACAAATGACGCAAATGTGACTTCTGAGACCAGCAATTCAAAAACGGCAACCAGCAATAGTGTTCCTGTTACAAGCTCTCAGCTGTCAAGTACCTCACAAAGTAGCTCTACAAACATTTCCAAGGACAAGGCTCCTGCTTCGCATGTAAATTCGTTATCTGTTGCAAAGCTAACTTCAAATGATCAAGACGACGAAGTCATAGATGTGGTGTCTGTCACAAACGCGGAGAAATCTACTGACAAAGGGGCCGTAGCTGGAACAACCAATGAAACTATAGCACCTCAGACGTGCAGTGCCACTGGGGACCAGAATGCCCCTGCTAAATCAAGTGAAGTTGTTAAGAGTCAAACAGCGACAGGCAATAATGAAAAAGATAAAAGTAGCGAGGTCTCTTTTAAGAAAGATTCTTCTCAAGAAGTGAATCGTTCTAAGAAAATAGACGCGCCTTCAGAAGGAGCAGATTCTACGGAAAAAGCCAGTGGTAACCAAAATACTGATATCAATGCCAAATCCAGTTGTATAAGCGTAGTCAATACTAAGGAACCTACTTGGACAAAGGATACATCTGCCGAAGCATTTTCTGGTCAAGAAGCTAGTCTTTTAAAGAATGACCTTATCGAATGTAGGAAGGAGAGTTCTCCAAATAAAGAGCCCGTTACAGCTATGCAAGTAAGCAATATAAAAGAGGAAACTTCAAGCAAACAAGTAGACCCTGTCAATGATCAAGCTTCAGATGTTGATACTGTACAGAGTCTTATAGTCAGTTCCGATAAAGATGTTCATATGGGCAGTGCAGAGACAAGGGAGAAGGATGCAAATTTAGCTGCCGGTAAAACAGATAAAGCTGTTGAAAATATAGTCGATCTTGGGAAGGAGAGGATGTTAGTCAAGACTGGCGTTGCT
Organism: Rhopilema esculentum; assembly: GCF_013076305.1. The sequence continues at coordinate 6,931,351 of NW_027019762.1, forward strand.
GCTTGTGCAAACGAAGCTGACCTTGTAGGGAAAGAACAATCTTCAAAAGATGATGCTCCATGCAACAGTACCGTACCCGCATCTAACTTGAAAAATAACCAGAAAACAGAGGATTTTGCTAAAAATTTGAATTCCGCTGGCCAAAATATTGTCACAACTACTTCACCAGCGAAAGATGGTCAAGCAGATCAAATGGAAGTTGAAGAGGGAGGTTCTCCTGCAAAGGAGGCTCCAAAGACGGAATCTGTTGGTATGAAAGTTGAAGAGGGAGGTTCTGCTGTGAAGGAGGCTTCAAAGACTGAATCTGTCGGTATGGAAGTTGAAGAGGGAGATTCTACTGTGAAGGAGGCTCAAAAGACAGGATCTGGTGGAACACAAGTAGAAGAAGGAGATTCTATTGCGAAGGAGGCTCAAAAGACAAGATCTGGTGGAACGGAAATAGAAGAAGGAGGTTCTCTTGCGAATAAGACTCAAAAGACGGAATCTGGCGTAATGGAAGTTGAAGAGGTAGGTTCACTTGCGAAGGAGGCTCCAAAGATAGAGTCTGATGTTTTGAAAGTTTCTGCTATTTCCCCATCAAAAGTAAAAACAGAAGGAGACGTTTTGCCAAATGAAAGTGTTTCTGAGGCTGAAGAAGCAAGAAGTTACCCACAAAAGCAACTGCCATCGTCTGAAGGAGAAAATGTCCCTGAAGACCTGTTGAATGAAAAAAACGAAGATAAGGCAAAGGGGGGTGTGGAATTTTCCAAGGACGCTGGGTCTCTGGTAGCAAATGCCAAGCAGGTTGAGAAAAGTGAAACAGCTAAGGATAACCTGACGCTCAATAGCCCATCTAAACGTGGCTCAGATGATTCGTCTGTGGCTGGTGGTTTGGATAAAAATGTGGAAGGTGTTATGAAAACAATTGCTTCTGATTCTTTGCATACGGAAGAAAACGATAACCAAGGGAACTCGACTCCACGTACACAAACTAAAACTGTTGGGGATATTATAGCTAAACTAACTGAGAATGATTTTGGAGCAAGGATGTCAACTACAGCAACAGAAACGTGCAGTACCAATGCATCGCAGACGGTTGATGCTTGCGGTTCTGAATATGAGCCAAGTAAAGCACTTGTTGACGAAACGCAAAGAATTTTAGATAAATTGTTAACAAAAGTCGACGTTCATTCACTTTATCTTCCTGACCCTCCAAAAAGTGTATTGAAGACTGAAGCATCTTCTACTCAAAGTTCGAGTTTAGATACGAGAAGCAAGCTCCCACTTGATTCGGGGGAAGGTGTGTCAGGAAATGCCCCTCTGGGAATGTCAACTTCTTTAGCACAAACTGTTACAGTCGCTAGTGCAAATTGCGATCTGCCCATTCCAAGTATATCCACTGACCAAAAACCACAGCCACGACCTGGGCATATCCCAGCACCTTTAACCCAGACATCAACAGCTGGAAGTGCAGTAAAGCTGGCTGTTCTCAATTCGAAATCCGATTTACCTAAACCAGTAATTCTACAATCACAGGTACCAGCAGTGCAACAGCTACCAGTCCTAACGCCGGTTGCCTCGTCTGCAGCTAAACCGGTTCTTGCTCATATCCAGCCAAGACCTCCGGTAAAGACACTAAATTTAGTGTCAGTCACACCAAAGTCAACCGGTCCCAGGCCAGTTGCGATTGCTCCAGCACCGACAACAGCCCAGTCAAGTATCCCTGTGGGTCTTGCTGCTTCCCAGATCTCCAATGCAGCAGTGCTTAAAGCGTTGGCAACTGGGAATGCCTTTCAAAGCGGAGGAATTCAAATCATCCAAGCATCCCCCGGACAATTTATAATTCGATCTAACGTAGTGTCTTCTGCCAATCAGCAAACAAACCCAAGAGCAGTGCTACTTGGCAATACTGCCATTATGTTATCAAAGTTTGGAGCAGGGGGTCAGTTAGTTGTGGATGGGTCACAAGGAACGCCAAGGTCGTCACATGTTTTAACTACAGGCAAGTATTTTTTGTCCCATTTCTCTTTAGTTGTCATTTTTTAAGGAACGCTAACACGGCTGATGTAAAAAATGTAGTGAGGGCGATATGTGTACTATAAGTGTAATTTTTTCCAGTGAAATCTAGATTCATTGCAGACTACTGGTTGCCATCCAATTTACCACTATCTTCCCTCTCTACGTCCTTTCTAAAAATGCTCTTTCTTGATGCAAGGATTTCCTTTAGAAAACCTTCGGTGAGATCGTGGCAAAAACAGCGGTAATTATAAAGTTTGCTTTGAGTTGCATTGAATGTCAATGTTAGATTCAGTAAACAGGGCAAAAGATCAGAAGTAAATGATTTTCAAAAAAGTCATTTCCACAGTTTTAGCTGAATTTGGTTTTCTTGGCTTTCTGTTTACCTTAGAGATATTGTAATCTATGTTTGGTACTTATCACAAGATTTGTAAAAATACAGCACACACCTGTTGTGGCAACTTAGTGCTGCAAGCCTGATTTTGAAAACGGTATCCTTTTGTGATAAATGATTTGGAAGACGATCTCAACCAAAGCTGTTGTTCTTCTCGGCAATAACACATGATTTCTGTTTTTGCCTGTTTATTTCATCTCCATGTTATGTAAAATCGATGGAAACATTACATTAAACGAAAATGTTTTCAAATGTTATCTGCTTATAAATTACTCTTCTCATGCAATGCCCTGCTTTACACAGCTCTGCCTGTAGGCGATGTAGAATTATAAAGCAAACCAGTAAATTTTTAATTTATTTTGCTCACAATTATGTAATCAAATGTGTCTGCATTTTCAGGTACCAAACTGACACCCCAGCCAACTCCTGTCGCCACATATCTTACTCAACTGGCAAGCAATGCAGTGAAAGCAGGCAATAGGACTGCGCAGGAGACTTTGAATGCCAAAGCAGCTGCCCTGCAGTCGCTTGCGCTCCACAAATCAGACTCGAAAACTAGTAAGGCACTGAGCGACAGTAAGAAACCCGGAAACGCAGTCCTGTATGAGAATGCTGAGAAGAATATGTGTACGATCCATAAAATTGTTGATGAACCTGTGAAGCTTATAAAACACGAGTTACGAGCATGGAAGCAAAGGAAAAGAGACATCAAAGGCATTTTTTTACTGGATAAACATAAACTTAAAAAGCTAGCAAGACAAGCCGGCATGAAAGAAGTAGACGGCTTTCAATACAATACGAAACAGACTAATGGCACTTTCGCGCAGTTTGGTTTCCCTAGGCCAAATTTTGAAAATTCTTGGAAGTTCCGTGTGTTGAACGCAAATTCGTTTGCATCTGTCGGGCATTTGTTGCGAATTCTTCATTGCTGTTTACGATGGGATGTCATCAATATTCGGCCCCCTAGAGGAGTTAATCATTCCATAACCACTAGCAAAGGTATGTATCCGCCTTAAAGGCCTTTGTCAATTTTTTATCCATCTTTTGTTGAAGTTGCTCTCCTGTCTTGCTGTCGACTTCCTTAGCGGAATCTTGTAGTATAAAGTATGATTTTCATGTTCGGCACGGTAAAAGGTATGATTTTCATGTTCGGCATGGTAAAAGGTATGATTTTCATGTAGCAAAGAAGCAAAAAGCTTGAATTATTGACTCGTCATTTCCACTTTGACCTCCAATTCTTTGCAAACTTGTTCCCAATTATTATAAGAGTTTTATACAAGTTTTAGAGTTTTAGAATAAGAAAACTTATTTTAGAGTCATCTGCTCCGTATTCGAGTTTTGTTTCCAAGCCACCTCATTTCTTGCCGTGCTACCGAGGCCCTTCGTGTATAAAAAGATCGTCAGGGGTTTGGGTCTAGAATAATTCACTGCACTCTTATCATCGGCAATACTTGTGTTTCAGGTATCATTACAATCGACATTCTTGACGGAAAACCTCAAACTCCGGACGGGTTGGTCTATTCATATTTGGTTAAGAAGATCATGCAGCCGTTTAAAGTGCAAGCGAATCCACCAAAACCAAAAGCAGTAGGAAATAGTAAGGACGAGAAGCCAGCAACACCGATCGCTAAGATGACCAAAGGGGGAATCAGACTACGAGAAAGAACAGCCCCCCTCAAGTACACGGTGGATGATGACCTCAATCTAACGGATGATGATGATGATGATGTTCCTTTTCCAACAACGAGACAAGTGATAGAGGAGTGGCTCCCTGAGGTTAATTCCTATATTCAAACGTTTTTACTTGATCTTTTTTGAAAGCAGCATTCTTTGACTAAAATGCGTGCGGTACAATATGATGAATTCAAATAACGATCAATGTAGGTAAATTGTACCAGGAAAATTTTTTTAAAAATAATTAACGACGTTTCGAGCATAGCCTGTTATCAAGTCAACAGGCTATGCTCGAAACGGGCTATGCTCGAAACGGGCTATGCTCGAAACGTCGTTAATTATTTTTAAAAAATTTTCCTAGCATTCTTTGACGTCTGCAGGTTGGGTTTTTCACAGAATCAAAGTCGATATCTTTGCCGAAAGTGTCCTTGATTTTTCCATGCTGAATAAACGCTCTTGATTTTCAATCTTTAAGACTTCATTGAACGCCATCTTACGTAAAACTACTGCAAGTGCAGTATAGGTATTTATAACAGATGTATTATCATACAGAGGTGATATAATTCAATAAAATATTTCACTTTTTATCGAGTCACTGTTGAACTTCACAGGTTTGTGCACAAATCATATAGAACTTAGCAATACTGCAGTAAAGATCTTTCCCAGACTACTTGTTAAGCTCCCATCTTTTCTCCGTCTCTTTTCGCAGATTCACAGTTTTACATTTAGATGAAAAGCCGAATATCTCTATTTGTAAATAGATAGGCATTCATAGCCCAGCTCATAATTATTTGCCCCTTGTATGGGGTGCAATTCTTTTTGCACATCAGTTTAAGTGAGTGGACCCTTCTAATGTGGCAAACGCCCTAGGTATTAACGAAGAGCAAAGAGAGTAAGCACAATACTACGGTGCTCTCTGTTGTTTCATAAAAATAACATATCGTTATACCATTTTTAAATAAACAGGAATCACTCGATCTTTGGGAAATTCGTCAGTACTGGGATAAAGTAGAAATGGAACGAAACCTACGACGTGAGAGACAGCAAGCCGAAGAAGATGCGCGGAAAAACATAGAGGCGAAACGGGCGGCGTTACTACGACGTCAAACCGAACAAATGATTAAACAGCAGCAACAACAACAACAGCAACTTCGAAAAGCGGCGAAAGTATCCCGAGGCGTGGTGCAAACCGAAACACCGAAAGTTATAAAGCAAGATTCGAAATTAACGATAAGGCCAGTGCTTCCAGGTGCGCAGGTCATGGTATCACGCTCTATAGCGTCTACTCCTACGAGATTCACCGCCCAACCAACGTATGTAACGATCCCAGGTAAACCTGGGGTATTGATACAGAAGGATTTATCCCAGAATCACAACGTTCTGTTGCAGTCATACCATCAGCAATTTAGCACCACACAGCCAAGTCCTATTCAGAAAGTCTACAAGACGTCTGCGCCTTTGCAGGTTCCTATGTCCGTCGCCAAACCATTGCCTCTGGGTATGTGTTCTTGCTTTAGGTGTATTATCTAGTTCTTATCCATTCAATTTCATATGTTTAAGGAGGGTAGCCCCTTAGTAATGCTATTTTTCAAAGGGCCCTCCACTATAAAAACTTACACAAGTCATGATGTTATAGAAAACTAAGTTGACCTACAATCGCTGCCAAAAGTCTTGGAACACTAACGTCAATTTTCAAAGGCAAATTCAGCAAAAATCCCCCCCCCCCCTACGAATGTTATGTTATGAAGTAAACAATCAAAAAATTGTTTGGGGGTGGAAAGGGCTGGGAGTGGTAGTATTCAGGAAAACAATTGAAAAATAGAAATGCACAGCGCAAGGTGTTGGATGTTCCGAGTAATTTAGGCAGTGATTGCAGTCACATTTCAATTTATACATACTTTTAAATTCCTTTCATATTCGAAAGTAGGTATCTACAATGAATATCTATGGTAAAGTGTAAAAATATTCTTTATAGGTATGATGTTTTTTTATCATTGCTTTTTTTCTGTACACACGTTTTCCAATTCTAACTGCCACCTTTTATGCAAATGCTTGTTCGGTATCTGGACAGTAACAGGCTGTCTGGTCGTATATTTTCTTTGGATTCCTAATGCTTGATTCTCCAATTTTAAATTGTATTATTCTTATCCTTTTTAATTTAACTATGTACACCAGATTTTCCCGTTGGGTAGGCTAAGAATGCAAAATTCCCGGCCTTAACCTCTGTAAAAGTGTAGGAGACTGAGATGAACAGGCAAATGTAGAACCCTATGGTCTGTTCACAGTTCATCACATCACAAAACATATACATCCTCTTTTTGAAACCCAAAATCAGTCTTTTAATCTCCTACTTCTTTCGTAGCTTCCCCTAGTGTAAAGAGTGGAGCGTCAACCTCCAAATTCATAAACCGATCAGGCCAGGCTATCACAGTGACAAGACCGCAACAAGAGAAAAAGGGAAAGAGAAAACAAACACTTATAGCTGCCAGAAAGTAAGTAGAATTCTTTTTAACTGTTTACGTGTTTGTTTTGATAATTTGAATAATCTTCACATGTTTCTCGTTATTAAGTCAAATAATAAAGCTATCTCGTATATTTATCAGGATGTTGTTTCTGCGTTGTTTTTATGGACTTTTATGGATTAAAAAGAAATACAGCTTTGGAGGAAGCAATTGTTATTAATTCAATATTCGCTGAGCTCAATTACTAATATTCTGTGGTACAGTGACAAATTTTATGGATAATTCACAATTAATGCTCAATGGCTCCTTGAAATCTAAAGTTAATCAGCTCTGATACTACATGATAGCAAGGCAAAACTTTTTGTTACCCATGCGTACTCTTGTTGTTCGCAGTGAAGCTGTCTGCAAATCCGTTCTCAATACATTGTTAACGAAACTTGAGAAGTTAGAAGAGAAGGACAAGCAGAAGCAGGATAGTACGCCATCCTCACGAAGGCGTTCCGTCAGCACGTCAAATCGAAAAGTTTCTGTTTCATCAGAAAGGCTAAGAAAACTTCGACGCGTCTTAAAGGACAGAAAAGACAGGTAAGCATGTCACATCTTGGAATTCTTAAATACTACTGGACTTTCTGAAGACCTTCAGGGTGGTATAGAGAAGCACAGAACCTTTTGAGCTCATGTCAAAGCCTATTTTTGCCAATTACTCTTCAGGGTATGAAACATCGTATAAAGGCCACATAATTGCTCAGCCACCGACCCAGATACGAGTCAAATCAACCCATCGGAAAGAAGGCCTATTTTATTGGCTTTATTTTGACGAATCGCTGTATTCATATCTGGGGTTGAATGATATCGTTAGATATCAAGAAAGATAGTAAGGCCCACAACCTATTGTTTCATCTCGATCCACATCTTTGTTATGATTCAAATTCAACGGGTCCCATTTCGCTCCTGGAAGTGTTGTGTCAGCTCATTTCATATATAACGAAAACGCCACAGCTGTTAATTATACAAGGACTTTTATCGCTCTAGATTTTTACAAAAGGATAAGAAGATCTGATTCTTTGTTATCAATCATAAAAAACTTTGTAGAGATACTTTGTTGTGATGTCTCCGATCATTTTCATCATACTTTTCTGTTCCACTGTACTGCATCTTTGGTTCTATGCTCTTGCTACAATCAAAGATTATTTGATTTTAGAATTTCACCACTGTTTTTTTTATGTTTCTCGGCTGCCGTCATCTGTAGGTGAAACTTAAGGCTTATTTCAATTTTGCACTTTAAGCCGCAAGACCCTAATTCAGTATTTCAAATTTCAGTATCTAATGCAATCTTCGGCGACCCTTTGGAAATTTCCGCGGCTTTTGTTTCCAATATTTGTTTTCACGGAATGTGTTCATGAAGGGCCCATAATGACAAAATACTTATTTTTTATGGTTATAAGGTTTTATTGATAGTTGTATGTGTTTTCTTTCAGGTTGAAGAATCAAATATTGAAAAAACGACAGCTACTTGAAAGGAATCTGCTCATTGAATTAGGAGACGAGCTTTACAATCAAGAACAACCCAAGACCGGTAAACGAAAGCGCGACAATGAGGTGCAAGAAGGACAGTCAAAGAAAATTAAGAGTGCTGACGAGAAATTGTACTGCCTTTGTAAAACACCTTACGACGAAAAGAAGTGAGTGTATGACAGTGATGGCATAGGCTTTGAAAATCTTATTCCCTATTACCCCATTTGCAAAAATTTCATGGGCATATCTAATTAAGTTTTAGAGGTAGGAGTTGATTTTAAAAATAAAATTGTAAGCTTTATATACCTACGTAATGCAAGTATTAAGACGATTGATAAATGATGGTGGCTTCGTTACCAGCATTCTAATTATTTCGAATAGTCCAGCTGTTTTGGCGGGATTCTTGAAATGGCGTCAGCAAAACTGCGAATCCTAGCAAATTCAATATATTTTCAACCCTCCCATTATAAAAAGTCGAATTTATTTTGTCAGTCCATTTCGCATTGAGATTTCCTATGTTTCCTTTCGTACAGGTTTTATGTTGGTTGTGATTTATGCAACAACTGGTTTCACGGCGACTGCGTTGGAATTTCGGAGGCCCAAGCGGAGTCAATGGATGAATTTATATGTGACGACTGCAAAAGGCAGCAACACGGAGTTGAGCAAGAAGAGCTTTACTGCCTTTGTAAGCAGCCCTATGACGAAAGCAAGTGAGTATGTCGTGAATGAGAAGCGGCCATATTTTCCTGTTCAAGTTAAATATCCACCGTTGTGCGCATCGCCACCAAAACGAGTAAGAACAGTTTGATGAGAACACGAGCCTTTTATGTGGTCTGAAATTAAGAACAAATTAAAAACAAGCGTAGAGTGGGGTACTGAGGAAAAGAGAAAATTTAGGAAAGCTGAAATGCATATACCCGGGCACTCTTAATATATACAGGCAGAATGTTGTTAATGTTTTTAAAAAACAATACCTGCATTATTCATATCCAAAGTATCTTACTTTTCTTAACTTTTAATTCCTTAAAATTTAAAAACAAATAAGGAGCAATCCAGCCTTATGTTTATTTATCTTTTCTATCTAATCTTGCTTCGAATTGGGCAGCTGTGCAAAATTTGTTCTTCCTATCACATACAATTTACAGAGTGCTTTTATCCTTTTTTTGTGGACACTTGGATGCTTATTTTCAACTCGTATTCAAGTCTATTAGGCCTCCTTGGATTTTTATTGTTAGAAAGGTTTTACGTATTATAACTTGCTGTAATAATTTTTGTTGTCGCTAGGCCGCCCTTTCTTCTAAAATTGATTTTCCAAATTTAGGTTCTACATCGGATGTGATATGTGCCAAGACTGGTTCCATGGGACATGCGTGGGGATTACCCAAGCTGAAGCAGATTTTATTGAAAATTACGTATGTCCAAGATGCTCAGCTGTAACCAGTGAAGAAAGAGTGGAAAACAAGCGCCTTTCGCCCAAAGATATCGAAGGACTCAAGCGCCTACTTAGATCATTACAGGTAGGCTGTTTTTTAATTGGTATTTAAATATTTATGTAAAAAGGAAGAAAAACAGGATATGCTGTCAGCCGGATTCTGTGAATCTTGCAATGAGTAACGAAAGGTAGTTAGGAACAAAGCAACACGACGATGAGGATCCTATGTATCATGTAAAATATTTGATCACACTAGAGCTTTTTCAGTTTTAAGACTTACAGTCGCTCCCTCCCCTCGGCAATGGACTGATCAGCAATGAGGTTGGAACCATTTATTGTCATATCTTATTGCAATTGCTAACTTTTCATTAACATCAACCAGGCATGAATTTTGCTCTAGAAAAATGAATTCATCCGAATTTGGGACAGATTTTTTTTAATCTTCTGGAGAATGGCATTTTGCTTTAAAAGAACATGCATTAATGTTTCTGCTGACAGCAACCTGATCAATGGAAATTTTAGCCAAGATTTGATTGTTCTTCTCTGGTTTCGAATGTATTGTCTCTCTTTATTTTCCGGTGCCATGTGACTAGTCTTCTATTTGTTACATTTTCCTTTTAAAGAATTTGCTCAAACTAAATACCTACACAACCCAACCTGACAACGTGACTAGAAGAACCGATAAAAAATCTACTTGTCGAAAATTTGCCGATATTTTGTGTATCGTACTTTCATCACTCTGTAAAATATACTTACTCTTGCCATGTGTTAGAGTCTTGTAGATTACGGTTTTTGTGGAGTATGTTTACGTTATAAAAATATTCTAAATTAGAGGAATTGCGACATGATAAAAGTACAGAATGTGGAGAAATGATGTTTGAAATCTTCAGTCATTATTTGCAATGCAAGTCTATAAAGAAAATCTGCAAAGATGGTGAGCTAACACTGCCATAGAAATTAACGATGCATTCTTGAATTTTCAGAGTCACAAAATGGCTTGGCCGTTCCTGGAACCAGTTGATGAAAGCGAGGTTGTAGATTATTACAACATCGTGAAGGAGCCGATGGGTAGGTTTTTACGTCACTTGTCATTAAGATATGCCTCGCTTTTAAGCGGTATTGAATAAGCACGAGGTATTCACCAATAAGGTCGTAGATTTTCATTGCTACTTCAGGCAGGCCAGATAACCATTTTCATTTTTATAACCACCTCGTTTGATAAGAAAGATTGTAAATGAATAGAAATGTTTTGACAGGTCCCCTTCAGTGTAGATATTGTCCAGAGGAAAATGAGTAAAAGATGGATGGAAGCACACAAATAAAATGTATTATTATTATTATTTTTGTAGAGTTTCAACTCGCACAAATCTTAACCTGTGCCTTTGTTTTCATACGATTTGCCACTTTTCTTAAACCCAGATTTATCAGACAGCTCATCAAAATACTATTTCTCTGGTCTCACTTTCTTTCACTCAAAATCACACCGAAGTTTTTAAGAAATCTATTTATGACAAACGACAAGCTCTTTGCATCTGTCTATAGCAAGATTATTTGTGCCTTTGAACAGTATGTGCTCAGTGCAGGAAGAGTGGGACACACTTGTAACAAAAAGAAATTTTTATTCGTTCTTCTCTTTAGGGATTTAAACACTAGTGAACCATGTCTTTGAATGTTTAAACCCTTGTTAACTATTCCTCGCGAGATTCAAACCCTTCGAAAGCTATCCTTTCAACAATTCCAGTTTGTATATATCAGCTTCTTGTTCCAATTCCAGATCTCCAAACAATGGATGAGAAAATTCGTTCAAGCAAGTACAAGACCTTAAAAGAATTCGTTGCCGATGCTTCGCGAATTTTCGACAATTGCCGATACTATAATACCTCGGATTCGCCGTTTTATCGATGTGCTGAAGTTCTTGAGAACTTTTTCGTGCAGAAATTAAAAGCATTTAAGAACACGTTGCAGAAGGTATCGAAATAGAGGCAGCTGACAGCCTCGATATTGCTCTGAAACAGCTACAGCATGGTGTTTCTGTTGCTTTTTACGACATTCTATAGTGCATCAGCAAAGTGCATCGCATGGCCTATCATGAATTTTACTTGCTTCTTGGCCAAGATGCCGAATGGGATAATTAGTGAAGCCTGCCAGGACCTTACGAGTAGAGGTGCTCTCGCGATTTTAAACTTGTTAGTTTCTTTACGAAGGAGGTAAACATACTTTCTAAAGTTAACGCTGCATTTATTGAATCCATGCCTTTGCTATTTAGATTTAGAATATTTTTATTTTGTAAAGATTTCTAAATCGCTCATCCATATGCAATAGATTCAAATGGAAGGCAGGAAAATTCCCATATGAAATGCATGGCTTGTTCTGCCATCTACATTCTTCGTTTTGCAAATAGCTTGGCCCCTATTTTGTAGTTTATTCAAATTGTTTTCCAAACTATGCGTGTTCGGTCGATCAAAAAATATAAAAATGCCATTTTTGTATCTACTGAGGCAGAAACTTGCAAACTGTACTTGTCAGACTTTGTTCTAACTCGGGCTATTTTCATTTAGTGGTTGGTAACCTAATTAACTTAAGCTAATCTAGTATTCTCACGGGAGTAAGACTGCTTTTGACAAGCTATATTAACTTAGTAACACAGTCCATTACTGCAATAACTGCATGCTAGTGCCATGATGAAGAAATTTTAAGCTATTGACCCTTGCGCTCCCTGTTTCTAAACGAGGTTAAAAGCCTTGCAGGCCTCTATTTGAAATCAGGATTTATACCACCGCAAATCAGACCTTCTATCTCTTCACTGCTTTTAAATTATTTACTGAGACTCCAAAAGCTCTTGAATTAACTAACGGCGTTTGGACTATTCGTTGATTTCTTTTATCGTAGAAGCATCAATGTATATAGAAAAAGTGTATTGACTTTTATGACCTGGATATATCATCGTCTTATCTGCTGGCATGTCTTCAGTTGCATAGTATTCTTGTCTTTTTCCTCCGAACTTCACGATTCTGTTTAAACTTTGAAAACTAATTTCTCCAAATCATTATCATGAGGGAGTGACAGTCTTAATTGTAGCAGGTACGAAAATACCGCTTAGTGAATAGCATATCCAAAGTTTATTTAGCACGAATAAATCCTTGCTATAAAAGCAAGTAGAGGAACATGAGTACAAATTTCGAACTTACACGTTGTGAAACTTTAGGTGTTGCGAAAAATGGTTACCTTGTCTCTTGTCAAGGAATAAACATTTCTTCCCCGTCAATTGCCCTTAAGATGCATGTCAAATAACTTATCTGAGGATGGGGGTCTTTTAGGGGTGGCATTAGATCGAAGCTTTACAATATTGTCTGAAGCAGCATCTGTTACGTTTCGTGTAAGTTTTGTGGCTCCTCGGTTTTCTCGCTTCTCCATACGGTGTACAACTAGCCTTAACGTGCGATATGGAAGGTTCTTTCGTGACATTTGTTATCTTATTTGGATTTGGGACTCTAAAATGTCCTTATGGGCATGCTAAATTTTAAATTAAACATATTGGTCATCTTAATTAGTTGGTAATTAATTCAAGTCGTTCAGCGAAACCCTTTGTTACTTTACCTGTTGTTAATCTCCATCTTGGGCCTTGCGTCAGTCATTTTTGTTTGGAGAAAAAGCAAACATGATGTTGCCAACGGTGTGGAAAATTGCATTAACAGTGGCTACTGCTGGACAGATTAGAAATATTGGTAGACCCGTTGAGAGGAAGGAAACTGTTTACTTATATGGGTGGGGATGCCATGTTTCAAGTATATAATTTTCTTGAAAGGGTGCGTTTGGTGCGTTTTAGTTCATGCCATTTCTAGGGGGACCTTTACTTCACATTTGTGGTCGTGAACCATAGTTGAATAAAGAATGGTCTTCTTAAAATATTTACGAGCTAGGATGCCTCTTTGAAAGCAAGGGTCGTGCCAAGAGAGGGGGTGTTGCCCACAACTTTGCAGCTAGATGAATTGTTAGTGATTGATAACAAATTTTTCTACACTAGTGCTTCTGCATTGAATTTCGAGGCATGTTTATAACATTCACTTTGCTATGTGGTTGCTCCATCAACCCCCACAGCTACAGTAATATTATTTTCTAAATCTTATTGTTCCACATCATGAGCACCATTATTGTCAAGGTTTAGTGGGCAAGATCGCAAACAATTATAAGTTGCAAAGCGAAACAATAGAGAACCTTGTTGACTAAGGAAAGATTGACTCAGACTTTTTGAATCTGCAGCCCTTTCATTTTCTGAGCTGTCGAAATTCATGGTTAGAAATTTAAGAAAGTAAAAAAGCTTTAAAAGGTCAGATTTTCGCGTAAACAACTTCCCTGGTTGTTATTTTTAAAAATCACTCGCTGGTTCCCTGTGCTCTGCAGTCTCATTAAGAAAGAAAAATGGCGGATGTGAAGAGGACTGTGTAATGTTAATATCGACCACTCCTTGGTAGCGCGACTAATTAAAGTCTACTTTTAGTAGGACGGATGATATGAAAATTGTGAATTCTTCCAAGAAAAGATGAAAAAGCAACTCTACAGGGTTAAGCAATTGGCTGATCAGAAAGTCGGGCGGTACGTGTTGTTACTTTGAAAAGCAATTGCCAACACTGGTGATGCATTTTAACCTCTTTTGAACTTCCACCATCTCATCATGCTAGTTTTGTGACTATGGTCATACTATTATTTAACAGTGCTTTTATGAATAAAATTCTAGTTTAAAAGATGCCTAACGTTAACAAATGTTTGTTTTGTCGGCGGTTATAAGGAGCGTGGTTTACTCCGACCTTATGTGCTTGGCTGTTGTTTTGTATTTTAGGAAAAGATCCAGCGGAAACTCATAGGCCAAACAACTTTATTGCCACACTATACGCTAATTCACTTGTTTATAACTAAAAATTCTAAATGCTGTTTACATCCTATGTTGTATTTTCCGTGTGTAAGCACCATTTCCGTTTACACAAACACTTCCAAAAGACCAAGGAAGTAAGATTTGCTATCAGAACGTGGCCATTTTGGTAGCTTTCAAACTTTGAATTTTCTTTCCAGTATCTATCCGCTCGAATAAGTAAGCAAAGACTTGTCTAGGATAAGGTTACCAAGCACAAATACAACATTTCTTTAATGAAACCATTGATTTCAAGGGTAAACCCAAATCAACTTCTGTTGTATTTAAACCAATAAATTATACATAAGTTCATGAGACCAAAATAGATATTTTTCTAAAGAAAATTTACAAGATGATTTGTACATTGTCACAAACTTTATACTCCAATAGATAAGTTCAGTTAAAAATTAAAAAAACCAAACATTGTGACTACAATATTTCTGCATCTGATTCACCAGATGATTCCGCTTCTGTGTAGTGCTGAAATTTTTTCTCGTTTGTTTTTACAGGGCAGAAAAAACTGAGCTACTTTCAGAAGACTTGCAACATGTAAGGAAATATATTTATATTGTAGTTTGCCATATTGCCATATTCAAAATTGTGATTCTTTGCAAGATATTTCTTTGCTGGTATATGCAGCTGGAAACTTTGTTATATATCAAGATAGCTTGTGATTCAGTCTCTGCATCAAAACACAACCTATTTTAATGCAAGGAGTTATTAGTTTGCCTGGACTTTGATTGGGTTTGACATCAGTGCTTCAGACTTGAGGCTGCCTTTTTTGTCAGCCATGCACTTGCTTAAACAATAAGCCACATTGCCACAAGCCATTATGTTGAAAGTTAAAGTGAAATGATATAAACAATATAATTTAAACTACTATAAACATAGGTACTTAGTACTTTTTGTTGTACCCTTCTTAAGAACATGAAATGACTTAATTATACCATGCCAAAGTTTATGACAAGCTTATTTAATGCCATAGCAACATCATCTTTTTCTCTGCTTTCATGCTAATAGATAAAAAGTACATATTTTCCGTTTGGGAATCTGCATTTTAACAGTTTATGAACCAGCATCTGCATTAGTTACTTCCATCTAGCATCTGCATTACAATAGCAAGCTATTTGCATACATGACTGGGCATATATTTTGGATTTTCAGTTTCTACCATTTTTTATTGCACTTTCATTAGTATTGATGCTCTGTCATGCAGCCAATATGTTTTGTAGCCATACAATGAGCTTGAGGCCAGGAAAAGCTTTCTGGGTGGGAAGGTTTTGGGGGGGCTAAAGCCACATGTTGTCGCATAGTAAATAAACCTGAAAATAGTATTTTCATCCATCTTGGGGGCATGGCCCCTCCCCTAACCACAATTTGACCTCAGGCCTGCCATACATCAACAGCTCAAGATATAAGTTTGGCAAAAGATTCAGTGCTTTCAGCTTTGCAATACCCAAGATATATTTTCTTAATTAACATTTTTAAAAGCTTAAGATGCTGAATAACATTTCAAATAGGATAAAATCATAAATACTTTGTTAATCATTAAACAATGTCATTTTAAAGAAGGTAACTCAAATACAGGTATGGATGTCAATGATTATTCTGCCAACATACTGCAGTCCATTTGGATTCTCTAATAATATTTTCTTAGAATACAGAATATTGCCAAAATACATGGAGAACTGATTGTTGCTGCTCATGATTTGGCACCATTAAAAGGGAAATCTAGTCTCATTTGACCAGTTATCTTAAATAATAGCAGTTATCTTAAGTAATAGCAGGAATTTGATTTCACACCTTTCAAAAAAGAATTGTAGGTTTTCAAAGATAATTGCCATTTTTATTTGCAATCATCCCTAGTGTGGAATATTATAAAAGCCATGGTTAGACATAGCAACTTTGTTTGCATTTTAAGATATTTTAGGCTCCATGAAATGTTTAAAGAGTTATTCAACAATTATTATAATTAAGCTGTTGTTTTGAATACATTTTAATTGATTCAAAATTTGACATGATGTGCGAAGTTGCTTAGTAACATACAAGGGCCCTTAGCAACCTGGAGGCCTACCCCGGACTTGGAGATCCTTATTTCTGACAAATTAAACTGTTCTTACTACTCAGAATCCTATGTGCATTTCAGTTATTATATTCTTCCCTGTTTTTATCTGTAGTTAATGATAATACATGCTTCTGATAATGTTATTGAGCTGCCTTCAGTTTTAATGAAAACATGCCATTGGTCCATAACTATTCATATGAGGACTGTTTACCAAACCCACTACTCATAATAAGCCCTTTTTGCAGAATTGTGGTAAGATGAAGCATGAAAATTCTGAAAATAGGGAGTTAGTTTAATTCAAAACAACAGTTTTTTAAGTACTCAATTTCTTATTAGCTTAGGATAAATGATATGTTGTTTATTTGACTATGTCACATTATGGGCATTATGTATCATTTTTAGGCTTTCAAATTGCTTTTGTTATATTCACTTGTTATAGCTTGTCTTATCTGCGTATATACTGATATATTGTAAAAGCATGAACTCCTTTTTCAACAATTTTTTCTCTAATGGTCCTTTAAAAATGAAGTCTTATCACAAAACAGAAAAATATACCTTTTCCTTATTTTGTGGTTTAATTGAAAAAGAATTGTGATTTTAATTTTTCTTATCATAATCAGCATGCTCAATGTTATTTACTTAAATAATCTTAGGTTGAAAAGACGGTAGAAAAGATCAAAGCTGCATGTCAGAACACGACCAAAAAACTTGTGCCATGCGTGCAAAGCAGTGGTACGGATTTAGAAAAGAGAAAGGTAAGCCAATCGATTTGGGACTTTGGATTCGGGTGATTTTGCAATTTTGAGTCTTCCACGTATTACAGTCAGTTTCTAACTCAGTTGATACATTCCGTATTCTATTTGAAAAAAACTACTAGGGGGATGTTAAGATTTTTCTGCGTTTATGGAGCCTTCATTCTAAGCTGCGGTTTGCCGTTAATCATACTTCACATTCAAGGAAAATACCAATAACATAAAAATTATGTTTATTTGTTTTCTTATTTATAGGTACGCATAGCAATAAATAATAAACTGAAATTCCGTAACAAGTACATTCTTCAATTTTGTTCTTTATTTTCTCAATACTATCCGATACTTGCACTTTTCCTAAATTGTCTTACATGGCTACTGTACCAAAGAGCAGTTCTTTTGAATGAACGCAAAGAAGAGGAGCTTTCGAAAGGAGATTTGAAGTAATACGATATATACAAAGCCTTTTTAACTAAACGGCGTTTTCTTATATGACTTTGGTACGGGGTCTAACTCTCGCTTACTATCTTTGTGAACACCTTTGGTAATATTGATGAATATTGGGAAGGAATTAAGCATGTAGACCGCAAAAGTATAGTTTTTGAACATCTTCTATTGGACTGTGGCTCAGTGCTTTTTCTGTAATAACAAAATCAGACAATTTTTCCTGCGGACATTTTATGTAATGAATTAAATTATTGAGTAATTATGTCTAGTTCGAGTCGGTATCCTTTTTTGCCTCGATTTTACAAAGCCTCATTTTCGTAACTTTGTTTCAGAAGAAGTTAAGTCAAATGACCTTGGGTCAATCGATGATTGAAAGTGCCAACCTACTGGGAGTCAATTCTTTACTAGGGTAAGAATTTGCCAGGTTTCGGGTTTCATAACACTTGAACGCCAGCAAAAGCACAGGGCTCTTAAGAGTGACGTCATAAAAGAATCTGTTTTAGAATTTGAGTATTGAATGTATAGCCTAAAAGTATACAATGAAATAACTCTAAATATAAAAAAAACTTTTAATTCTTTTTAAAAATTGGGTTGAATTTGGCCAACGCAAGATTCAAAGTTGGTTAAAGTTTTACTGTTATTTTGGTTTGGCTCGTAACGTTGAAAACCAAGACCAAATACCAATGATTTAAATGTGAAAAGCGTCATAACTTAAGAACTCTGTTGCCACCACAAAGCATTGTTTTAAATTTTTTGAATTATGTTTTTGTCGTCATTAAGTTGTAAAGAATGGGCATACTTCGTTGTGATGTTAACTTCATGTAAAATCCAGTGACGTAACACTGTTCAGGGCATCTTGGTTTGAAAGGGGTTCCCCAAGATGTTTAAATGTTCATGTTGTTAAGACTTTGCTCAAGTTCACCTTGTTTCAAAGTTTTAAAAGTTCTTTCACATAATTCAGCTCCCCCTAGTTACCGAGAAAAATTATCATTTCTGCGTCTTGCTATTCTGTTTAACACTGTATGTACCTTTGCATGGGACCTTTTTGCAGTCCGCAGACAAGAGCCCCGTTTCAGTTTTATTTCTAAGAACCCCAGGTGTCTCTGTTACGCCACTGGTAAAATCCCCAATTTCCTTAACGGCAGGTTATCGATAAGGTACAAAAACGTTCATTTATTAAAACTGTAGCCAAGCGTATTTTATTACTACTGTTTCTCTGCAAAACTTGCCACACTGTTGATACTAAAATTTGCAGATAAAAATTTGGCCTTTGAAATACTTCACAGCGCTTAGACGATGGAAGGGTCCGGGGTCAATGCCCTCTCCCTTATTTTTCTCAAAACATAGAGCTTATTGAAAAATCCTTTGATATTGGTCTTTACTTTGCCCTTGGTCCCCCTAATTCACAGCTTGCATAGGCCTCTCTTTTGTGATCTGCTATAAGTTTTTGGCGCAACGTTTTGTTTTTCATTGAATAACAATTTTTGCGGTTTTGGTCCCGAGGACGATGACGCATGTCTTTCAAAGAAATTTATATTTATCATAACAAGGAGTTATTTTTACTGATAAAGACTGATAATTGAACTAGGCGATAAAGATTGGTAAGATAATTTCGTTGTCTGCAAGTGGTCTGCTTTTTTGAATGCTTTTTTATTGAATAAAAAAGTAAGTCCAAAACAAAGGGAGGGAAAAGAAAAAGAGATGTTTGAAAATGGTTAAAATATTGATTAAGATTTCTTCACAAGGGCTTTCAATCGTTACAGCAATTGAATCTTATACCCCCGGGATGGGGAGTAACTTTTTCATGCACTGGTAGGGAAAGTGCCATTTTTGGGGTACCTTTTTGAAGTAGGAAATAACTTTTGGGGTGTCAACTTTGGTAAAATATATGGAAATATGCTTTGGGATTGATTTTTTGCATGACATTAAATGTTAGGGCATCATTTTTAAAAGAAAGGTAATATGTTTTCATACTTCAAAATGGCACACCCCCGTCCTCTGCCCATTGAAGTTACCCACGAGTACCAAAGGGATCTATGATGAATTGCAATGAGCCTTTTTATGAAAATAAACATTAATGACTATTTTAATAACTAAGTTTTTTCATTCCTTTAATTTCTATATGATTTCAGTGATCGTTTTTTCCACTTTAGATTGGTTCTCCTACGTTGCGGTGAGGCTCAGTGCGCACTGGCTGGAGAATTGGCCAATTGTGATATGGATATTGACGAGAATGTCCTCAGCCCTTTTTCCAAGATTTTAGACGTAGGTGTTATACGTACCCAGTGAACAAAGCTCACTGTGGATGTATTCTACTATTTCACTCTTGTTCTTCTCGTGTCTGTTTTTGCTTTGAAATGAATTGAATCCTTTATTACGAAACGCCTTCCAATTACGGGCTTTTTCTATTTACGGAAACATCCCAATTACGGACGCCTTCCAGGCAGGGTCGCCGTCCTAAAGAGTTAGAAAGGCGGGCTGTGCAGTAGGCAAACTCAATAGATTACAGCCATGACCACACCCTCACCACACCCAAAATACTTGCAGTTGTGTTTAAGACTATCTGTTGTGTCAAGGAATCATTCAAGGTATTCAAGAATCTATAGTATAATAAAGGATTGCTAACACAGAATTTGTCCAACGAAATATGAACTAACTAGTTAAAGGGCCCCTGAGCCCCCCTCCATGACACCAACGCTTCCAAGTGCGATTATCTCCCAATAATGGGACTTACAACTGACATCTCAAGAAACCTGCAATTACAGACGTCTCCCCTTCTGATTATGTAATCCCCTCAATTACAGAATTCTCACAATTACAAACAGTGCCCGATAACCGACCCTTTCCAGTTACTGACCCCACTCAAAAAACGAACAACTGTCACCAGCTGACCAATCCTTTTGCCCAAAATTTATTTCCCTGCGGTCAAATCCTTGTACAAGCAACAGCTAGGCAACAGTCACCTTCATAGTTATAGCCATCAAACCATCTTGACTTTTGGTGATTCACTGTATGATCTCAAAGTTGCTTTGTCAATGTAAGGTGGCCGATAAATGATAAAGTATTTGCACACATCACTGTGCAGATGGCAAATATACAAAAATACTGTACCAATGGATTCATGTAACAATGTTTCATCTCTAAAACCCCTAACCCTAAGCAATTTACTTTTTCTAATCATAAAAGTGACTGCCTTGTTACTTTTGGTGAATGCTTCAGCCATCAAACTTTCTTGATTTTAGACGTTAAGCATGAAATTAAGAAAAACTTGTTTCTCTAATATTTCTAACATACCTTACTGAATCTTTCTTTATAGATAGACTTACAAAATATACAAGCCGCAAAGAAGAAACTATCCAAAGCAAGACTTGATATGGATTCACTAAGAACCAGGTAATTTTCAGACAAAATTCTCTATTTTTTGTTTTAATGTCTACAGTAGAATCCCGTTATAACGTACTCGGCTATTGCGTACTTTCTGATATAACGTACTGGTGTGCTTGGTTCCGGCAAAAGGTGTGCTTGGTTTTAGCCAACTTTTCCTTACCCTCGTTACAACGTACTTCGGATATAACATACTTAATACACTGGTCCCTTAAAGTACGTTATAACCGGATTATACTTTATTTAAAAACCCATAGCTAACATTGAGCCATTGCGCTACGCAAGCATCCCATAATGCATTTTTAGACAGTCTGAAATCAATTTTGGTTAATCCGTTGAAGTTTACTGCCATTGTTTGGATCGTCGCCACGCTCGCAAAGGCCCATTGTTAGCAATGAGTCTTAAAAGTTTTTCATTTCAATTCTTTGGCGAAAATCCTTAGATCGTTTCGGACGTGTCGAAAAATAAGGATATATCGGGTAATAACAATGAAATATCCTTTAATTTCTTACAGTCATTGTGGATGAATAAAGAGCTTTTTGGCAGTTATGATACAAATCTTTATTTATCTAAGTTTGCATCTAATCTCTTCTATTTGGGTGGTGATTTTGTCTCAGATTTGCAATGGATGATAAATCCTATCTCAAATTTGAATTGCTTTTGCTTTCTGAAGTCTTTTTTTCTCTGTTATCTTTTATCTGCACGCCGGTTGAATTTACTGTATGCTGCAGAAATCTGTTCACGGTCTTCAAAGAAACTAATCATTTTACCGAACCAGAAGTCCCAAATAAAAAGTTTTGAAGAATCGATGGGTAGGACGGTGCTTGGAAAGATGGGGATTTTTTTAACAGAAAATCCGCAACTAAATAGAGCTACACTGTGTAATAACGTATAGATGTGACTATGACAAAGTTCAGACTGCAACTTCGCTACTAAAATGGGGCTACTCAAAATGACATAACAAAAATTTTGTATCTTTGGCATTTTGAGTAGCTTGATTTGATTTACAACCAAGAAGCCTATTTTTTTAGATGAACTGCTCTATTTGAAATTTTTTTGGAGAAAATTTTTTGTCTCTGTGTTGACGGAAGCTAAGGTTCAATTCCCCAAAACTCGCTTTGTTAAATTCCCAGGTGGCTGAACGCAGTCAAAACCTCGCATGGAGCACGAGGTGATATGGTTGCTGCAGCAAACAAAGCCGAAACACTTAAGGAGGAACTTGATAACGAGACTGCTTTGTTTCAAACTTCCCAGGACACTTTGGCTACAGAAATGTTGTCATTCGTTGCGAAGGAGCATGATCTTTCCGACTGGGTAACGAAAGTACGTGTCATCCTTTATTCGTGTGCTTTACAAAGAAAGCGGATCCTATTTTTTCACATTATTTTTACATTCATTATATCATTATTTTTATATTTTTGTATCATTCTACAGCTAATAATCCAAGCTTCAGTACACTGTTGTCGATATGCTAGTACTACTTTTGGATGCCAACAGTTTTCTGTCACGTGGATTTCCACTCACTCCGAACGATTTTGCTCACTATTGTGTCAAAGATACGTTTATGTTCTACAGCAATTTCATTTTCATAGATGTTATTCTATTTATTGTACAATATTGATTTAGACTTACATCTACAATCCTATCCTGGCCAAAACTCCATTTTCCATTTTGTCATTTATTTTTTAAGTTTCTGAAAATTACAACCGATTGCTAGTTAAACTGGCAATATGAAATAATATATCGAAGAAAGCTGAACTCAAACCCTAGACAATATGTTGACCGCCGTTCCAATCTGCCAGATTTCCACTATTTTTGTCTTCCATTTTCAGCTCTTGGAAGCACAAGAACGATACCATTACGAGTCACTACGAATTATTCAAAAGATTTTGCCAACCCTAAAAACACAAGTGGGTAAGTAATTTGAATTTCGTGCTTACCCAAAGCCTGCAATTATCTGATTTTGCCAGGTATGTAAAACAGAGCGCGCTGCATCGAAGATAAGCTTATTCAATAGATTTTCTCCAGTCTGTTGTTTTTGTGAGCCTTAACATGTTATTTTCGTTACAGATGAATCGATGTTTAGGCCAGTGTTTTGCTGTTCCCTGGAAGACCATCTCAGAGTTAACGACAGGGAAATAGCATTTGTTTTGGAAGAGTGTGTTCTATACTTGCTGGAAAATGCAATTGATGTAGAGGTATTAATGTCCAGAATCACCAAGACTATTTGTGCCTCTTATTTTCATGTCGCCAACTATAGTATTTTGAATGCCTACATCCCCGTTACCGAACATTCCAGCAGCCTTTTTATTCTTGACTCATACTTATTTCATCAATGACTCATACTTTCCATGTTCAGTGTCTCGAATAGCCGTTTTATAGGAGTTAACCAAAATGAAATACATTTATTTTATTTTCTATGCACTCTAGATCATTAAGAAGGCATACATTATGGTTGTAAATCAAAAGAGTCCTGGGCAAGAGTGCCATAGTTCCTATTGCATTATCTTTAGCATAGTGTATCTCTAGCCTGTATACCATAATGTTTATTCATATACACTACACTATGCAGCTTTTAATTCACTGCTATTGGTATTGCAGGGTATTTTCAGAATAGCGGGTAGTGCTGCAAAGATAAAGAAGCTACGAGTGAGTTTAATAAATTTTCATCTCTGTTTGTCTTTGCATCTATTTTCATGCCATTGCTATTTGCTGTCTTTAAACCACTTGAACCGCTGTTTCAACAAAAACCTGCCATTCTATTGTGGACACAGAATCTCTTGCGACAATATTTGTAACACTGTCTCGTGGAGTTTACTTGTTATTTACTTTTGCCCTGACCGGGCTATCATGATTAGGAATGAAACCTTTTTTCAAGTTAGCGCTGATATCAGGTGCCTGTGTAAACTATCATGTTACAACAGGAATAACTGTATTGATCAATTAAGCTATCGAAAGTGGATGCTGTACCATATCTCAAGTTTCATGACGTCACATTGGAAGATTGACTAAGATCGATTTTTCAAGTGACAAAAAGGGAGTTGCTTGTTGCTAGATTCATGCGAAAAGTTCAGCTCGGTTTAGTCAACAGAAATTGAGAACCTTGAAAACTCTCGTAAATTCAAAAAAATCCAAAGTCTTCAGTATAGGCAGAGTGATTTCAAATGCAATGGATTTTAAGATATTTTCAAGTATTTTCATTTTCAGTTTCTTTATATTGATTTGTATACTAACATGTATACAGCTAACTATTGAGCACTGATTCGTATGGCTGGATGTCGGTGTATGTCCAGTGCCTATATAAAACATGGAGTTACTTATTGTGTACTTTTTGGGATTGTAATTTAACGATTCTAGAGGATTTGTAATGTCCCCATCCTGCGTTCTAGCAACAAACATATTCCTAAGAAATTATTGCCCTATATTTTTCCTCTCCGTTGGTTATGTTATATGCCATCTTTTATGATTTGTTCTGATTTGATTTCCTTTGCCACATTGGAGATTTTCTATGCAGTTCGACAACCAGCGTTTCATTTACACGGTGCTTTAAGTTGATGGAATAAGTTCTCTCTTCGATGCAGGGTATATTTTGATATGAGTCGATAGCCAATTTGTGAGGTGATAAATCCCAAATTATGTGCAGTGATGAAACTCAAATTAAGAGATTTGGTATTGAAAAAGTAAAATTGCAGCAACTACCATTACCAATAGACACATAAAGCTTAAAAAAGAACATAAAAAAATTAAAGACGAGAACATAACAGTAACAACTATCATATTTATAAAAACTCTCTAAAATTTGATCGAATTCAGTATCTATTTTGATTTGTTCTTTATCTTTCCTTTGAGATCTTTATTCTCGAAATCAAGTTTAAACCTAGACTGCTTCTCCTGGTCGACATCTCTTGTAAGAATTTGACGGAAGCTGGTATAATTCGAAAGTTTCACATACAATTACATTGATAAGTGTTGTCATTTAAATTTTTTTAAAAGGCAACACCCAAATCTTCAAAAATTTTGAGTAATTGCAGCGATGAAAATTCTTTAAAACAAACCCTGCTTCGATGTAATCCCTTACCTCTAAGTCTCTACAGCTTAAATAGGTTTTGAAGCCAAAATGGTATAGCTATGACCAGTGTGACCAGATCTCAATTTTGGAATTATGCCAAATTTGTCATAAAATAATGCTAGATTTGCAAAAATTAAGCTAAATTTCAATCAAGGCACCCCTGCTTGTAAAAGAGGCTAGAGGATGCTCAGAGTATCAAAAGTGACCAAAGTTTCCATATGGCCTTTTTGACCCCCAATCTAAAACACAGTGTACTCAAAATTGCCATCTTTTCTACACAAAAAGGCAATTTAGATCAATGGTTTTGACATCCAAATTTCTTAACCCCTTGGCCGTCATAAATTGATTTGGCCGAAGAAGCAAAAGTTGGCAGAATTCTGGCAGCATGTTGCGAAAAAATCACAAAAAATGCGAAGGAAA
The DNA here is from genome assembly GCF_013076305.1 of Rhopilema esculentum. The sequence continues at coordinate 6,956,863 of NW_027019762.1, forward strand.
ATAAAGTTTTTACATAGATGATATGCAAATTTGTTTAAGAATGATTTCAAAAAGGCAAATAAAGAAACATGAAACAACGTAAAAGATAACAGACAATGTAAGATAAAAGTAAAAGAAAGCTTTGTAACCTACAAAGCAAATTTTGATTACACTATCACTCCCCGCAATTGTCAAGAATTTAGCTTTTTTGTGTACTGAATTTAGCTGGCTGAATTTGGCTGCCAACCATAAAATATTTGGCTGCCAACCGTTCCAAACACCTGGCTAAACCCTGAAAGTGGAAAGTCACACATTCTTGTGTAAAGTGTTTGCATTTGATGGTGATAGACAACAGATCAATGGAAACAGCGATTTTTTAAAAACTATCAAAATTATGCCAGAGTTATGCTAGATTCTAAATTATGCTAGATTATATGCTAAATGACGATTTTTGGTCAATATTATCCTGAAAGCATTATATTATGCTAGATCTGGTCACACTGGCTATAACTGTTGTATCTGATTTTCTTATACATGTGTTTTCTTGTTTAGGCTGCTTTTGATGCAGGCATTGTTGACTTGAATGAATTTGAGAACGAGGTGCATGCAGTTACAGGTATTGCCTACAATTTTGCATCAGTTTTTATTAGTCTATGTGAAATTTGCACGTCAGTTCTTAAATATTACATCATACGTCCCATCCTCAGAATATCTTTAGTTAACTAATATATTATTTTGTAAACTTATTTCTTATATTACCAATTACCAAGCTTATTTCTATATGACGCATCAAGAGATTTCAGTCTTGTTACAGTACTTTATGTTGCAATCACGAAATTTGGTCAGAAACGGATCATCAAAGTGGATTTATTAATTATTTCAAGGTTATCTTGTCAAAAGTATTGCTTTAAGTTATATACAAGAAATCTTGTTCTTAGACGCCTGGAAAATTACATCTCAAGTTTGCTATAAAATGTTTTTGGTAACTGCAAACCCTCTATGAATTTTTTTTTCCTCTAAAGAGTTTAGAATGAAAATCGGCATTGTTTGACGTGTAACCTCGTTCTTGGTTCATTTAACGATCTGAATTGTTTTCAAGGTGTAATGAAACAGTATCTGAGAGAGCTTCCAGAACCACTGCTTACATTTGAACTGTACGAAGACTGGATCAAAGCTGCAAGGTTCATTACCAGCCACTGTTTTCAGTTCATTATAAAGCCTAAAATAGTTAGCCAAGGCTCTTTATCTTGGGGTTTGGAATCTTTTTTAAGATTATTTTTGGTTTTTATCGTGATTCTGCCATCGGTCAACATCTTTAAGATCATCATCTTTCCATCTAGCAGTTTTGGAATCGTTCTTATTAATCGTTGCGTTTTTATGATTGGCCTATTTCTATCCACAACTGGGTTATTCTGACGTTTTATGCTCTGAGGAGTGTCAGACTGTTGTATAATGTTTGCTTTTTTCGAAGTCAAATTTTGTACCGCCAAAAAATTATTCACAGATTCTTTTTGGAATAAATAAATGAAATTCGCATGTCAGATTTTTTCAAAGTTTGCTTCAGAGAATCAATGTTGTGTTTTGAGTCATTTCTTTCTTCCCCACATAGCATTCCAGAACGCGATGCAAGACTTCAAGCTTTGTGGACAGTCTGTGACAGGCTACCGCATGCGAATAAAGCAAATTTAAAGTACGTTCTGTTTTGTTTTTCGACCTAGTTTATTGCATTGATTTTTAGAATATTTTTATTAAAAAATTCCCATTGACTTTATTGTTGCTAAAACTACGTGGAGTGAGAACGTGAGTTTGTCCCAAGGTGTGAAGAAATCTGGTGCTAGATCGCTTAAAGTTTATGAAAAAACCTGTAGAGTAGAATAGAATTGGCTAAATTATATTAATATATATATTTGAATATGTCATAGTATTGTGAATGTGTTCTGCTTGAAATTTTGTTATCATGTTTTGATTGATCAAATGATCGCTCTTAACCGTTAGACCGAAAGAGAATATTGATTCATTGCTCGATGCAGCGTGATTTAGCTTGAAAACTACAATCTGTAGCATGTCGGTTTTGATTATTGTAATTGATTATTGATTAATCAGCTTTTGGTAGATCGTGATTAATCAAGGTAATCATTTTCATCCTAGGTATCTAGTCTGTTTTTTGGCAAAGATCGCTGAAAATTCAGATGTCAACAAAATGACCAGCAGTAATATAGCGATCGTGATTGCCCCGAATATCATATGGGATAAAGCAGATGATTCAGGGTAAGACCTCGTAACTTTAATCCTGTTGGTTGCAATGCAGAATTAGTATTTAAATAGGGAACATGGTCTTTATATGATTGAATCAAAAAGCAGGAGCTTACTGATGACAATCAAATCCTGCCCAGCAACATAATCACTTTCTGTATTCCAAAATGAAATAACAATGAGAATACTGAAGGTGGCAGAAGAGAATTTTCCTTTTAATTTCACTAAAATAAAAAATTCGTGGATCAGACTTCTCAACGAACACGCGACCTTGCAACCCAAATGCACAGCATAAACTGTTAATTCTTTGATTCTGTTGTCTCACTAGAAGTTCTCCAATGAGGTCTGTATTAATGAGCAGCTTCAACCCAAGTTTCCAATGGAATTTTTCCTTTGAAATAGTCACTTGACAAAAGCTCATGCTCTATTTGCTTGCAAAAGATGTTTTGTAAAGTGGTGGCTAACGGTTGTTTTGAACTTCAGATCACTTGATTGCCTTAAGAATGTTAAACTCTTTTTCGAGGCAGTTACAATACCATTGGAAACTTATATGCCCTTTGTCATCAAATTGATAATTGCAAGCTGCATCAAAATGTCATTGAAGTTTGTAACTTTAACTGCTTGGTAAACATCTGCTCGTGTTAGTACTCGTTATTTTCTGCCACTATATGAAGAAAACTTTAAAGAATGCTCAATCTTATGAGTTCCAGTACTGTTGAATTGTCTTAGCTTACGAATTATTACAGTCGTAAAATCACTCTTCTTCATTTTCGTCTGGTTTATATGAAAGTTGTATCCTACAAATATCATTTTCCACTAGGTTGAATGTCTTTCAAACGGGCAATTCAACGTCAATATTAGATTCGTTGATTCAACATGCAGATTGGTTCTTTCCTGAAGGTGAGGCAATTTTTACTATACGTTTATTTCCATACGAATATCAATGAAAAGTGCAAAAAATTTAGAAAAGTACAAGATGCATTGGTTGGTTGATAGAATGACACCCCTCCCCCCCCCTCCCTTCACAATTTGTCCACAATTGCTTCAAATTTGCATTTTATCAAGAATGACTTCATCATTTAACGACTTTTTCTGACTTGCCATTTCAGGGGCAGTCTTCAAAAGACGAGAATCAGATATGAGCCCGCCACCAACTGCAACTCACGAGGAATCCACAGAGCCCTCCTTCTCAGGGGGCCTTTTAAGCGAAGTTTCGCAGCTTCTGGATTTACCTCCCTCTTCAACAGCTGGGTAGGTCATTACAACATCATAATTTCTGTATTTGTTTCTTATCGGAGCTGTGTGCTGTCTTTGTCATTGAAAAATTTAGCTTCCATAGCCATTTTAATTATTTTCACAACGGCCCATCCAATATTTCTGTTCTGTATATTGAATTTCAGATTAACTATGCTCTTTAGTAATTTATTAATTAACACTAGCTAAGCTAATTAACTAATTAACTAACACTAGCTAAGCACATGTCTTATTGTAAATGTAGTTTTTGTATATTTAGACAATGTAGTTGTTAACTTTCCCTATATAGTTTTACTGTAAGCCACTGGTCCTTATTCTCATCGAGTCGCGTTTTTTATTACTTTTCAAGCTATGCGTCTTACTTTGTTTGAGTTAAACAGAAATCCGAGGAAATAAAACCGCCTATTCATTCGATACCCAAAACAGCCGTGGCAGGTTTTATTGTAATTTTTCTTGTCGTATATCATGTTTGGGTTTCGATTTTCTTGTTTTGCAAAAGAAAAACAGTTAATTGTTCATCTTCGCAGAGAAGCGGTTATTTAAAAATTGAATGATGTTTTCGGCTATTGAAAAAATACGAACAATTTCGGTTTTTGGTAACTGCAGTTTATCGAGGCCAAGTTTGCAGGTGCAATTCTACCAATCACTGGCAATCCTACAGCTTTTTCATTTTTCCTTTTTTCCTGGTCGTGGACACTTATACCTTGTCCCAAGACCAAATCACGGCTTGTATTGTTAATGCTGACACCTGTTCGGCTATTTTTCGGCTCATTGATTTGAAATACAAGCCGTGAACAATGTACCACGAACTACAAACTATTGTGATTCTAAGACCATGAAATTGTGAGTAGCAGGTAAATCCGTTCTGTACTTGATGTTCCAATCTCCAATTCCAGGTATCCTCCAAGCCGTAAGCACAGTTGATATTTGTTCTGTGTGTAAATCAACACGTTTGACTTTCAGGTTGATGCCAAATACACCACCCGATGCCTCACCGAAGCACCATGATCCAGAAGGAAAGATCAACGGGCCACCCATGCCTAGTCGTCCACCCCCTTCATTACCCCCACGGGGTGAAGCTCCACCGTCTAGTAAACCATACGCAGGACATAAAACAGGAACGAGCACCCCTTTCCCCAATTCACCCCCGCCTGCTGTTCCGAAATCCAGACCAAAAATATCGTAGAACTGTTTATTTTTAGAGTTGTTTTATAAGTTAGAATGAGGATTTTGATGTTAGTGTTATTTTTGTAAAACAAGACCTAAATATATCAATCCAAATACACGAAATATGATTTAAAAGAGGCAGTTCATACTGGTGTAATCTTGAGCCTCTTGATTTCATAAATTTATGTTGAGAATACACTGGAACAAAGAGACAGCCTATAGGCATATACTTTTAAGAGAGATTCCCTCCTTTTCAACAAGGCTTAGCTCTCAGGAGATTAGAGTTATGATCCCAGGTATCCGGATTCATGTACGTACTACCCGATACTCTTATATTGCTTATCTTTTCCAAGTCTCTTTCCCAAATTCACGATCTCTGTCTCACAACTCATCCTTCCTTCCCCAGATCTTGTAAACTTTGGAACCCTCTACCCTTCCTGCTTCCCTGCTACCTGTCTTGATTCAAAACTAAAATTAACAAGCTTGACCTTTCCTTCCTCTCTTCCCAATACTTCCTTCCTTTCCTTGCCAGGGCTTTGCTATAGGCCCCCGAGCCTTTCCCTAACATCACTTAATTAAAAGATTCCTGTTATCAAGTCATATCATTCGTGCTATATCTATAAAGATAAGATATTATTAGCCGAATGAAAAGCATTCAGCGACTGAAGCCGAATCATATCACCGAATCGTGAATCGCGTCATCGACAAGTAAGTAGGTTATTGATTTACCCTTTGATTATTTTCGTCTGGCATACTTGGCTCTTTATTTTGAATCAGAAGAGCCATGATAAGACTTTTTTGTATGGAAACCAATCTCGGGGCTGTCAGAGACAGAATGTAATCACCTGATTCTTAAAACGAATCGTCTAGTACATTGATCAAACTGTAATAACAATCGAAAATAAAATTGCGACCTCAAGTCTCCTGAACTTTTCTCTATTGTTTGTTCTGCGCAATTTATGAGAAGATCATGAAACTTACTAAAAATGCAGAACTATAAAGCGCAAGTTAGCCCCACCTTCCCCCTTCCCCCCAACCCTCTCTCTCTGAGAAGACCTTTCTTTTGTCGGATTGGAGCTGGAATTGTCAGTCCGTTTGTTGATAAATTTCAGACGCAGTGTGATGGACAATAAACCTCCTAGAATTATCTCATTTATTTCTTGATTTTCACACATTGTCATAACGTGTATCCGCTTTTACAGAATTCTTGCTCTCTTCAGAAGATTGGGCGCTCATTAGAGAAGGGCGCTCATTGGCGAGGGGTGCTCATTGGAGCAGGGGCGGATCCAGAGCAAACTTGAAGGAGGGGCAGTTGGTAGTTTGGGGCGCTAGAAAATTTTCAAAAATTGTGGCGAGAGAACGCTGTATACAACAATTTCAGATCCATTTTCGGAATAAACAACATAACTTTGAAGTAGTCCTTGAAGCAAATTAATCTATTGGTCTAAGAAACTTTTTCACATGATTCTCATTCTTCAAAGGGGGCGCACAATTTCCAAAAAGGGGCGCCATACTTGCTTCAACTCGTCGAGGGAAGGGCAGCTGCCCCTTGTTGCCCCCCCCCCCTTAAATCCGCTACTGCATTGGAGAGGGAACGCTCGCACTCGTTGTAAAGAATACGGTAGAGGGACGTCGTTCTAAATTGCTTAGATTGTAACAGCTTTCAACTTGTTTGATGTTTTACAAAAAAGCTTGTTTGTCATCCCTGGGCTGAGGTTAATCTGAAGTGACCAAAGATATGTTGATAGAGAGGATATGCAGACAAAAGGACAAAATTTGCGATGTTTTGAATCTATTCTGTTAAGCAATACAGCAGAACTTGAAGTTCACTAAACTAAAGCTTTAAATGTGACTGACAAGCAAATAAACGATGTAAGTTGTGAGAATACACGAATCAAACTCACGATGATAGAAATGAAAACCCAAAACATTTTAACAGTCAGTGCTTTATCTTAGTTCCTTTGCAAATTATGTTAATCGTTACTCATGCATATCAAACGGGGATTTAAGGAATGAATAATAAAGTAGTCTGTGCTTAGTTTGTTGACATAGGAAGAAAGTGTTTTAAAGAGGCACGCGATAATTTCACCGAATGAAAAGGGTTAGAAGATAAGACCCTTGCTCGAAGTTATTACTCCGTCTGTTGCGAAAGTTGACACGAAAGTATCCATTAACGTTCTCTTTTTTGCAACAAAGAAGCATCTTTTCGTCTAGTTTGTGGAAAATCACAGGACTGCTGACATGGGACATGTTGTCTCCTGTTGACCTAAACAGAATCAATTTCCTAAGAGAAGGTTCCACTTCACTAAAGAGCTGTTAATAATATCCAGATGATAACCCTACTCCTAGCTCAACGCCCCTGTTTGGTAAACTACCTGCAGCCAGGCAGAAACCCGAAGGAGCACTATAGCGAGTTGCAGGTGAAAGCCATTATTCCGTGAACAATATACTGTATTATTAATCCCTTTGAAATAAACGTTTGGTCCGTAAACTAAGGTCGTCTAGTTTCAGGTGCGGTTGTGGCGAGCAAAGGCATGGATTAGCTATAATCTGTTCCGTCTGAAAACACATGTTGCAGTCGCTTTGCTGGCCGGACCTTCGCACGTCAAAGGACCAAGGGTATTAAATATTAATCGCAGTGCAATAAAAGAAGATACAGTTAAAGATGGATGAACGTGATACAGTCGTATGTGAACAAACCGTGAACAATGAGCAAACGATCGATGAGAATTCTAATTTCGTTCTATATACGAGACGCTGGGTTGTTTTGGCTGTGTTTTCTCTTGTATCGATGTCCAACGAAAGCATATGGATCAGTCTATCATCAATTACAAGTATTGTTCGACTGTATTATAGGGTCGATGCGATTACTGTGAATTGGCTTTCTATGATTTATTTAGTGTTTTTGTTACTTGTAGCGTTAAGTTCTTATTTTCTGAACAAATACGGTTTGAGAATGACTGTAATCGTCGGAGCCCTACTTAATGCACTTGGAAGTTGTTTTCGACTCGCTGGTTCTGGCCGCACTGGATTTGCTTTTGTTTTCATCGGCAGCACATTCGCTGCCATGGCGCAGTGTTTCTTGTTTTTTATACCTCCACGGCTAGCTGCTGTCTGGTTCGGCGAACACGAAAGAGCAACTGCCTCTTCGGTAGGTATGGTACTCACATTTGCTGGTGTGGCACTTGGCTTTCTCACGGCCGCTTCATTTGTCCCGTCGTCACACGATTTCGACCATGGAGTACGTGTTGGGATGTGGAATCTGCTTACGTTTCAGGCTGCCTTATGTTGTTTTCTTGCATTGGTTAGCTTTTTTACGATAAAGGATGCACCGCAAACCCCTCCAAGCAGGTCACAGCAGCTACTTAGAACTGAATCGGGGTCCATGGAGAAAAATAGGAACAATGGGGATTCCTGTTCAACACTAAACGACGAGGATCAAGCATACAATGACACTATGCCGTTAATCGACAAAAAGTCCAACGATGAAAATATATCTCAAGAAACAAAGTCACCATCGCAACTTGGTTTCAAAGAGTCGATTATTACTCTTATGAAAAGTAAACATTTTCATGCAATCTGGCATTCATTTGGTATTTATTTTGGAGTAATGAATGCTTTCGATACAGTTCTTAACTCAATAATTACTTCACGATACCCTGGCAAAGAGACTGAAATTGGGCAAATGGGGTTCATCTCTGTATTATGTGGAACAGTGGGGATGCTGGTATGTGGAATCTTAATAGACAGAACTAAATGGTATAAGCCAGTTGCGCTGGTTTGCTTTTCTGTCGGGGCAGTACTTATGGTTCTACTCGCAATAGCTTTGAAGTATCATCATAGCTTCTACTGGCTGTCTGCGCTTGTAATCCTATTTGGTACTTGTTGCCATACCTATATCAGTGGGGGCCTGGAATACGCGGCTGATACGACGTATCCTGTACACGAAGGCACATCATCTGCAGTGTTATTATTTCTTGGTAGCCTGTACAGTATAAGTTTGGTATACGTCGTGGACGCTCTTGTTCATGGTGGTAGCAGCTACCTTAGTGGATTTGTTTTCGCTGTTCTGTATGTTTTCGGGTTTATTTTAACATGCAGTGTGAGTCCTCCTTTAAAACGAACGCAAGCTGATAGAGATTTGAATTTTTAATGACGTTAATGCTTCTAAGCAAATTCCTGAAGTCCACCATTAAGTGCGGAATCATTATGTCAACCAAAGAGATTCCATTCACGTAACAGCGTCCACTTTTGAAAAATTCTAGCAGCTCTGCGTTTATTTAAAATCTCCTATCCATTTATCAATTTAACAGAAATTATTAGAGAATTATTACAGAGGGAGATATTAGAGAACTGCTATTGAACATAACGTTATTGACAGTGTCTGCTTTCTCGCTACGAAGAAAAGGAGGTTCAGTTAAGATTTGCAACCTCGTTAAAGTAAGTCAGTAATTTTTTGTTGGTGTTGAGCAACTGGCCATTTGATTTTGCAAAAATTTTGAGTTTTGAGAGAAAATTGTATTATGGGTATTTAATATTTCGGGAACGTGTAAGGTGTTGCAGGGCCTATTTTAGTGTGCAGTATTACACACTTGTGCAGTATTAATCTAAAAACGTGCAGTATTGATTTCGAAAATGTACAGTATTGAATTTTGGGATTTGTGAAAATGTCTATTTGCGGCTATCCCAGATTCCTGCTTTGTTCAAAAAGTGCGAATTTTCCTCGTCAGTTCAATATAGACTTCATGTATTGTAATTCTCGTATAACCATCGGAAAGACTCTCTTATCAAAACTTAAAACAAAGCGAAATGCCCAGAACCAAAAACAAAACATCTCCTGTAAATGTCAGCATTGCTGTAAATTTCGTAATTTGATCTTGTCGAAGATAAAACATTCAGTAATAATTTATTAGTTGCCCTATCATGCTCTGGGCAGCTAGCAGAAGCTCACTGAACTTAACAAAAAGAAAGATATAGAGCCTAATAAAACTTGTTAGTTGTACTGTCCAGACAAAGCATGAGATAGTGACTCGGTTTACAAGAGATAAATGACTATGTTTCTATTCAGGTTTTGTAGCTTCTGTTTGTTTTGTTGCTGTTTTGAAATGTTATTATTGCTTTTGTGTATATTATCGTCTATCTGTTTGTTATTTCTCCGTCATGGCCTATAGACGTGTTCAAAATTCGGGCAATTTCCTCGCTACACTTGCATGGCTAAGATACCTGGGGTTTGCAGGGGTTTGCACTGATTGCAACAACAAAATTTCCTATAAAAAATATGATTATAAATGTGCAGTATTGAAAATTTCTTAAAATGAGCCCTGAGGTGTTGATCGTGCAAAATAAATTGCGTTACCACAAAATATAAATGTTTGTTATCTTATGCTGTATTTAATACAGAACATGTTTTTGTAATCACCTAAGGTTGATTCGTTAAAATACTAAATTCATTAAGCTTTGTTGGCTGAAATCTACAGAGCAAGTAATAAAATATTTAACTCCGAACTCAATTTCTCTCTTTAATTTTTTTAAAAATTTTTAACAGTTTTTATTGTAAATTATGAAGGAAATTCTCATTTACAACTTTGAACCATCCTAAACCCTTAAACACGATTTATATGTATACAGCTCTGCCTATACGGCATGGAGCACGATAAAACAGACAGGTAAACAAATTTCGTCTTAATGAATTATTCAGGATTTGCAAGCTAGAATAGCTATAATCAATCTTTGGATCAATACGAGTGAGACACATACAGTTTTTAGCAGAAATAAAATCAAATGTTCATAAGAGATGGTAAAAATGAATTCAGAGAGCATTATAACTGACTCTGTCTATAGGGGCTTTTCAACTAACTTCAGAAATAGAAATGTTAGCAAAAAAAGTCAATTGATCCCCAAAACACGTTATTTTATCTTGAAAGTGAGGTGAGTTCCCAACTTGCGTTTCAAATTTTGCAGCCTCGATGAAATAGAAAATGATGTGCATTTGAGCGCTTTTAACCAACAGTTAAGTCTTCGATTCGTGAGGGCACCAGAATGTAGTTGCCTAGGCCAACGTATTTTGTCAATGATTATAGTGTCCCATAAAGACTCAAGCGGACCGGATAGAAAGATCACCAGGGGCGTCGTGGCGAATGAATTCTAGAGGGGGCCAGAAAGGAAAAATTTTCCGACAAGATTTCTTTTATTTATTTGAAATAGAAGCATTTCATGTAAGTGTAAAGGGGGTGAGGCAGAAAAACTCTAAACTTTTGCCTTAGCTGGAAAGAAATTCAAAATGCACTTTTTATCTTTGTCTCTGTTTCTTCGTACTTTTTCGGTGAACGCCCCTGATATCCGTAGATTAGGACAAGGGTAAAAGGAAGTTACTACCTGAAGGCGGCACCATGGTTACCGCCGAGGGGGGGGGGGGGGTTTATGATCTAATGCTTCAAAATGGTCGGAAATCGCATTATTTGAAGCAAATTCAACGATAAAAATTAAATCCTAAATTTAATATCCACTGAGGGAAATCGATGGTTTTGATCGACTTCTACCTTTTTTCACCTTACGCAACATAACTGCATAAATTTTCAAATCTGAGACACAATTTCAAAAATCTGGTGATAGGCACAAAATTGGTACTGTCCCCGTCTTCAATATAAAATGAAGATATCATTTTGACCAATTTCCATAACCAAATTTAGCCCTTGAAGTTTCGGATTTTAACAGACAAAATTCTTACAGCAAATCTCTCAATATTCTAACAGCAATAATCTAGGATATTCTTTACAAAAGTGAATTGCCTCTCGAATTTACGGTAAGTACTTTAGTCCAAGTAATTTATGTTGCTAAGAGTTCGAGAATTACCCACAGCTCAAGTTTGAGAATTTTCCGACAAAACAATTATTTTTCCGAAAATCCATCAAATTTTGAGAGCGGAGGGGGCCATGGCCCCCTGCCCTCCCCGGCCACGACGCCCCTGAAGATCACCAAAAGCAATGCCGCATATCAGTACTACAAGGGGCTTTAGTAGGCAGTGTGTAGTTCCAAATGGTTGCAATAAAGAAGACCTACGCTGGCCTTGGGACAATTGTTAGGCTGTCAGTAGCAATGCAAAAGGGAGACGGCGTGAAAAGAAAGGAATGGTGTGAAAGTTGAGAAATAGCTTAGAATGTTAATAACTTGCTTTAAATTTTTTAAATAAGATAATTAAAAAAGAATCGGATATTTTCCTATGCCTATCTTCAGAGTACTAAAAGTTCTCCAGTTTGAAGCCCGCCTTTTTGGTTTTTTGGGATGTTATTGGAAGTAATAGCAAGTATTGTTTTGTTACTTAGTATTTCAGGACAATTAGTATTTCACTTGGTATATCGACATACCAATTATCTTTGTGCTAATATTCCCTTACGTGACAAAAGTATTAGGACGATCAATAACCAAACTTTCTAGTAGTTTCAGCAAACAAATGACTCGCTAGACGCAAATATTTTATTGCTTCTCGTTCTCTTTCTGGTCTCTCTTTCTTTCTGCTTTTGTGTTTTCGGCATTGAAACTAAAACGTTGATATTTTCCGTTTCTCCCTAACATTTTGTTACTTTCCTATCATAGAAAGGTAGGAAATAACTGACCAACGTTAGGGTAACTCCAGTTAATAAGAATCTTTATTAACATAGCCACAATGTACATAGAAGGCATAAACCGTTTGAAACTTCTGTTGAAAAATGTGAAGCTCGATGAATTGTAAAGACCGCAACATTGAGAAATATAACTGACTTTAACCCCTCTCCCTCATTTTGATCATATTTAAATTTCAAACTTAGTTGTTAGAATAAAGCAGTACTTCAGGAAAAGAGCCCATGCCATGAATCCGAGGTGGCGCCAGAAATCTTCCGACAGAGGGGGTTGGAGCTTCCGACAGGGGGGCTAAAATGACTAAAATAAGCAGTTTTTTCGTACGTTATTTTGTCAAATTTGCTTTGAAATTAACCTAAAATTTCACCCGATGGGGGGGGGGGGCTAGATGCTTCCGACGGGGGGGGGCTGTAGCCCCCCTTGCCCACCCTTGGCGCCACCACTGCCATGAATAACGAAAGCAAGTGCCAAGAAATTTCAAATTGACGGAAAGGGCATGCTCGAAAAGACAGCCTCGTTCTATAACCAAATCAGAGACGTTGCCGAGCAACTGCCAGTGGTAGAAAATGGCGGACAGTCCTGACAGCCAAGATGATGATGTTTCAAGCTCGAAAACAGAGGGAGGCGATATTTTAAAGGTGAAACGAGCCTCAAATAAACATAGCACAAGAAGATTATCACTTAATGAGGGTATGAAGAATTTTCATGTTTCTGGGATGAATGCCGGATCCGAATTTGGACTAGAAGGAAAAACAACCTAATCAACGACTTCAACGTCTTCCCATTCATAGCAAAATAACAGACCCCGTTTTTTGCCTCTAACTTTTTGCCCAAAGGCCAACATCTAATGTTTTTTATTATAACATTTTTCATTACTTGAACTGAAGTCATCTAAATACTACCTCTTTTTTTGAAAATCTAAGCACTTGTAATCATAGGCCTAGATACACTACCGGGACACGAGTATTGCAACACCCTAGTCATAATGGCGTCCAAGACGTCGGCAATTGTGCAAACCCATAAATTAAAGCCAAAATATTCCATAGATCCAATATAAAAAACACTAATATGAGAGTCAAATTTTAGGAATTTTATTAAAGATTTCGAAACAAGCATGGTAACGTAAAAAATGACGCAACTATAAACAAAGCAATTGCGATGGCGAAAACAAGAGAATTACGAGACAAAGAGCAAACAGTTTTTATAATTTTAATTAAAAAGGGCCTTTCAACAAGAGAAATTTCAAAAACTGTTAGATGCCATTTTTCTACTGTTTCGAGAATTTTAAAAAAATTCGAAACTGAAGGAACGGTTCAAAAATCAAGGAGAAGTGGCAGACCAAAAAAAGTTGATGCTAAGAGTGAATGAATGGTTACTCGAATAATGAAACGTCACAGGTTTGACAAATTAAGCGTCATAGCAGACGACTCTAACCAATTTTACCCTGGTAGCAGAGTGTCAAAAAATTATGTAAAATGCATTTAATGCAAGTATGGCATTCGCAGCTATATAAGAAAAAGAAAACCATTTGTTTCTTTGGAAAACAGAAGGAAACCTGTCCAGTGGGCAAAAGTTCTAAAAGATTGGCAGGTCAAAGACTGGGAAAATGTTATTTTCTCAGATGATTGTCAGTTTTGCTTAACAAATGACAGCAAAACATTGAGAGTTTGGCGGACAACTGGTAAAGGAGATGGCCGTCACTTTTTTGCCTCGAAGTTCTCCAATTCAATGTCAGTTATGTTTTGGGGTTCAATTGGGCTTAAAGGAGTCGGAAGACTCGCTTTTTGTGATGGGCGAGTCAATGCAGAAAAATATGTCAAAATACTGCAAGATAATCTGTTTGGAGGAATAAAATCGAAGCTTGGAAAACAAGGGGAGCCATTTATTGTCCAACAAGACAATGCACCCCCTCACAAAGCAATTTTTACAAAAGTTTACCTGAGAATCCAAAAGCTCAGTGTCCTTCCTTGGCCTGCACAAAGCTCCAACCTAAATATCATTGAAAATGTCTGGTTGCGAATGAAAAACCAAATGATTGCTGATCCACAAGGTCCTCCAAGGTCTAAACAAGCACTTATTGGAAAAGTTCATGAAGAATGGAAGAAAATCTTGGAGAAATTCATATAAAAACTTTATGTATCAATTCTGAAGGGACTTTCAACCAGAAGCTACCCCACAGAGCCAGAGGCTACCCCATAAAATACTAGTTTAAACCAAAAGTTATTGCAACTGTTAATTCTAAATTTTTAAAAATGAAAATGGAATATTCTAAGTTACGCTTCATTGAATTTGCAGTTTTATTTGCGCGCCAATGGCTGATTAAACAATATCTTAATCAGACAACAATAAAGTCATTGCATGATCCGCCATTCATTGCCTTCATGGGAGTTGCAATACTTTTGTCTAGGTGGTGTATTTTTGTGACTTGTCCATTGTGATTTGTAAAAATTTTGTATTCAAAAGGGGTTTGTTCCTGCCTAGCAATCATATAATGGTTATGAGTATATTATTAAAAGTTTCATTTCACTGACTGGCCAAAACAGCACTAAAAAAGGGACCTGACAATTTTCAATGGGCCCAATGACTCATGTTGGTGAATTTTGTATTTTTATCATCTCCCAAAAGTAGTTTTAGGACACTGGGAAGCTGTGCTTATCGAGCAGTGTCTTGGTCCTTCCTATAGATATTTCCACATCTTGTGATTCCTACACCTGGGACTTGACTGAGCTAGTGAGTGACTCTCCTGGTTCTTAGTTAAAGTCTGGTCATCTCAGAGTCTGTAGCCAGAGCCTCTGGCCACTGAGCCATCCTCCCACAGGAACATTAATAAACAAAATCTCATGTTGATGCAGGAAAAGCCCCTTCCAAGGAACCTGCACTTTTTTGCAACCTGCTGACCTAAAGATTACTGCTTACAGGAAACATTTCAGAAGATAGACACTGTGCTATTTTATTCTTTTTGTGCCAGATAATCATATACAAGCATGGCTTGGATTCCAAATTGCAAAGTAGAACAACAGGTCTCCATCAGAATTGATATGGATTTAAAACAGCACCAATTCTTTGTTGTAATGATTAAGAGTAAGTTGTTTATCATCATTGAAATGCATATGGGCAATGTATTTATTTCAACGTGTTTCTTTATTCAAAGGTGATCATTTTATCAATAGAATGGATCAGCTGAATGATAAAATAGCTACTCTATCTGTCTGCCTGGACGATTTTGACCAATCAAATGTGATGCCACAACTAGTTGCTGATAATCAGATTGGTGATCCTTTTTTGGTAAACAATTCGGCTGATGGAGATGGAGATTTTGATGAAATATCTGGCTTTGGATATATGAAAGAAAATGAATCATTGAAGAAAAAGTCCAAGCAAGGTTGTTTAAATTTTTGCCCTGCTCTTTAATTTTAGTCAGATATTACTTTTTATGAACAAAAAGATGCATTTATTTTAATTGATAACTTTGATTATAAAAACTAAGTTGTTAACTTTCAATTGTTTCCTAATCGGTTATGTTAACATTATTTCAATGGCCATTTATGTTTAAAATTTTCATGAATTGTCTTTTATGATTTTTTTATTTTATATTTTTTTAATGGTGTCATTGAAATAAAAGTCAAATTTGAAGGATCCTGCAACCTTTCTGTTGCAACCCTCCAAGGCCAGCACATGCACAGTCCAAAAGTTAAATCCCACATCAACACCCTGTAAATGTCTTAATATATTGGCAAGCAAAGGACAAAATCTTTTCCTTCCAACCCTTTTTCTCTTCACCACCAAGTGCCTCTGTCACCAAACGTAACAATAAAGGGATTCTACATATTACAGTGAATAACAAACTTGTGGACCGATGGGCTAGGCCAATGGACCTAAGCCCCAAATAGATAACATGCAAAAGATACTCTTTGTTTCATGTTCTTGGTATTATCAAAAAAGTACCACAGCATTGTCTAGTCCAAGTGACCACAGCATCATCTTGATGGATTTTGTTTGTTTTGTTAATTGATTTGCAAATTATCTTGGTGTTATTTTCAGGTTCTTTCATTGACAAGTAGTCAGAAAATACTTAATTCTTATTTTGCTTGTTGTCATAACCATTTTTTTCAGATGAGCAGACCAGGACATTTGAGGAGAGCCATAGCTCTTGCTGAAGAGGAGCTACAAATTAATAATAATGATAATAAATAATATATATACAGGTTTACTTGGTCAGGATAAGTATCCTGTTATCATTCAAGGACCTGTTGAACGAAAAATGCTAAAAAGATATATAAACATTACAGGATGGTTAAAACTGTTTTAAGAATTGTTCCATTAAAATCCTTTATAAGAGCATAATTTTTGTTTAAAATGATTGCTCTCCTAAATTGCTCTGAAAAAGCAAACTGCTCTCCTTGAAATTCATGTTTCCATTGTTTTTATTCTTATTTATCTACAAAAAGCTCACCTGGAAATTGCTAGGAGAGCTGTTTATTGCTCCCCCGTTAAATTCTTATGGCCATGCCTGGATAAGCATTGTTACACCTCTCTTTATAATTTCTACCTTTTTTCTATACCTTGATAAGCCTCACCCAAATTTTACACTGACCTTTTGTCAGAATTATGCTATGTTTGCCCTTTTTTGTGAGACTAACCACCGGGGCTTGACATAAAATAATAAGTTTCTTATTTTCTTTTAGCCCTGAACAGCAAGGAACTGGATCAGTTTGCAGGAATGTATAGCATCAAAATGGGTAAAGATTTTCAAGTCATCTTACTTTCATCAAAATGAACCCCAGAACCTTGAAGTCAAACCCTCTATTATAGGCCTTATTATAGGTTTGCAGCTTCATGTGACACATGGACACATGGATTTGGTAATGAATTTTCTGCAGATTGCAGCTTTACCAGTAGGTGTGTCATGCATTATTGGGTGTGAATTGGAATTGGGAATAGCACAGTGAACAGATAGAAATCAGTTTTAGGCCATTGTTTGAATCTCTCGTTATTAGAAGACATTTGAAGACTTTCGTTTTCCTATGATTCAAAACTGAAATATGATAAGTAATGATATGTTTATAATAAGTTTGTTGTCTACTGTTGCCAAAAAGTGGTGCTACTACTATTGCTAAACATAAGGCCCCCCTGGCCATGCTATAGAAACTAGAGACTTTGTCCTATGGCTAGAGAGGGCATTTTCTTTGAGATTGCCCCAGTGAACCCAAGACACTTTTGTTTCATTACAGACCTTTTTACAAAGCCTTTTCAATTTAAACAACCCATTCCACGAGGAACACAATTCAATTCTTAATTTTGATTTATACATGCTGATAGACAAGATTTTGAAAATTGATTAAGAAAGGGTTTTAATCCTGTTATCCTAAATATTTTGCAAGTGAAGAAAATTTGAATTTTACACAATGCTTAAAAGACTGGGGTAAGGAAGACTGGACATCAATCATTTATCATCTAGGACATCATTTAACAGCAAAAGTTAATTGACTTTTCCTTCAAATAATCTGTCTCTTTCTTGAATATCAAAGCCTTTCTAATCTGACAAATTTTTTCTGTTTAAGAAAGACTGCATTCATCACTGCATACAGTAGGGGATTTACTTCATACTCATGTTACCAGAGAAGAAGCTATGGCCATAACATATCTTTGGAGCTCAGAATCACTCTCACCATTGAATTTGGTTAGAGAAGTTTTATGCAGAAATTGCTAGGGATAAGGTTTTTCTTTTAATGAGATTATAAAAGAAGTTGCTTTAATTTGTTGTAACTTTTTTATTATACAGTTCTCAGTCAAAGTTTGCACAACACCAGCCATCATTCATCTTTAAAGAGCTTTAGGAAAGTAAGTATACAGAATTGAATGAAAGAATTATTTGTCAGATGTGCAATATTGAAAGGGGGCTACTGGAGGCACATATTCCCCTTCCTTTTTTATCAATGTCATGTTATATATTCCAATTGTCATGTTAGCTCAAAATAATGGCATCCCTTTCCAAAATATTATGCGCTCTCTCTCTACTCCTCCAAATATATGAAAAAGCCAATGGAGTTGTAATTGATTATTACCATTCAAGAGTGAAAATTGAGTTGCTAAATGTTCTTCAATTCTTCACCAATTGTGGAACAGGTAGATAAGAAATCATTTTAGATGGACTAGTAAAAATTTAATTTTCTTAAAAATCTTCTTATTTCTACAACTCTCTTCTAAAACTTTTACTCCCTTCATTTAAAAGCATTTATTTTTCTTTTATGCTGTTTAAATCTAACTTAGTTATATTTATATGAACTATTTTTTTAGAGAATGCAAAGTAAAATCGGAATGTCCGAGGTACGTGTTCGTTTGATGGCATTTTAAATACTTTGCACCAAATGATAATGCCTTCAAATTTAATATCCTGCGCTTCAAATGCTGCGTAAAATTAACACCTTTGTTGTGATAAAATGAAAAGTTCGACTGATCACGGAATTCCGCAATATTGTATACATTTCAACAGGCAAATTGAAGAAATGTGATTAAAAATTGCTTGAAACCCTAGGACGCACCAATGAGGGAAATTCATACCCCCGTGCAAAGTTTTATCTGTTATTGGACGATATTCCTCCTGGAAGACATAATGGGAATTGAAAAAAGAAAACTGCCATTGATCATGGTCTGATGTCTCTTAATCAGCAAAGTAGCCAATATTTTACTCTGAAACAGAGTACTTTCATTTGAGATTCCATTTCTTACTTGATTCCAAATGCGCTGCTGCTCCCTGCGCTGCTGTGTGCTTCAGGTTTTGAACCAATGTTTGTGGTCTCCTTGGGCAACATTTTTTTTGCAGTTGGCTCAAACCATGGAATTACAAATATCCCCAAATTTTATATGCTGGGGGTCTAAAACAGCAGGGGAATGACCGACTTCACATCGACAAGCTCCCAACTTTAGGATAATGTCAGGTAGCAGCTTCTGAAATTTTCTTCTCCATTTGGTGCTGTTAAAAAATCTTTTATAGTTCGTTTAAAAAGTATAGGTTTTTTGAAGCTGCTCGAGATATAGATAAGGCAACGCATAGGGATGTACCGGATATCCGGTAGGCCGGATAATCCGGCGCCGGATCGTTGATTTTTTGAAAATCCGGTTCCGGCCGGATTTGTTTCCGAAATCCGGCCAGTTGCCGGATTTTCCAGAACTTTAAAGGGGAACTGAAGTGAAAAATGAAAATCAATTATTTAGTAGTTTTCATCGTGCTGATTTCGAATATCGACACGAAATTAGTGTTTTTCTTTTCGTTTTCCTGCATTCACAACGCGAAGTGTGAAATTTCTCCATTTCCGTGGCGGAGAGGTCTGGAGACAAGTTTCAGGCGCTGACGTAAAGTCGTGGACACGTGCCCCGATCGCAACGAAAACAACATTGTAGTAGGTAGTAGAGTGAATCGGAGGGAGGGAATTCGGTTAGTGGTTAGAATTTCAGTTCGCAATTTTCACGACAGCTCTTCAGGAATGACAACAGACTTAAGATCGAGCGACGATGAATCTGGAGCATGTGGTGGTGAAGTACTTGCCCTACCAAGGGCGAACGGGAACTGCGAAAGTGGCGATGAAGATTAGCCTAGGCCCGATGAGATCCCAGAGGCTGAGGATGAATTATCTCCCGCGACGTGCTCGTTTTGTCGGTAGAAATGAGGAAGTAAATCAATGGTACGTCGATCTTTGTCTCTTTTCTGACAATGAAGGCAAGAACAACTCAAACACAATTTCCTTATTTCCTTATAAAAAGTAAGATACAACTGAGAATGTAGGCTACATATTATAATCTTTCCATTTCTAAAATCTGAAATAATAAGGATTATTACATGTTACAATTTAATAAATATTTGCTTTGATATAAAACGTTTATACATAGTTTGATGTGTAGCACGGAACAGGTCGACCTAATCCACTTTGGTTTAAAAACTGGCTTGTTTTTTGTACATTGACAAGTATTATTAAATCTTACTGCAATTAAGATTTTTGGACTGATAATTCGAAAATGTCAAATATTTAATAGAATTGCATAAATATGCCTAAAATACATTAATACCTAAAATTATATCCATTTTGCTAGGTATCTACAAACAGTGGCCGATCAATGGATGGTTTGCTGGTTTTTGGGTATTTGTGCTGGAAAAACTGGACAACTTTAAGTATGAATTTATCACAAAATGTAAAGAAAAGAACTTTAGTCAAAGATAACAAGAGTTTCAAAATTCTGCAGAGAGACAATGAAAATGCAAAACTCAGCTACCTACTACATATACAGTGGAGTACAGGGTTATATACAGGGGTTATTCAAAGGGACCAGACTTTCAGTTCATAATAGCAAGAAGAGAAATTTAGAACTAGTGGGGTCATGTTATAAGTTAGAAATTTGTTAAAACTAGTGGGGCAATGGCCAAATCTTGTCAGCCCTAGGCCAAATCACTAGATTAGTCACATCAAGGGGGGGAGGGGTTGGGGATTGAGCAAGGCTTGATATTTTCAAGATTCCTAAGGTATATTTTTCAAGATATTTTACTCACATCAAAATGTGTAGAATAGTTTGGATTTGATAAAGTTTTTCTCTTACAATAATGGTCCTGTACCACCTGCTTGGTAACATTTTTTATACATAATCAGAAGAAAATGTTTTACCTTCACAGTACAATGTTCTTTTAATGTATTCTGTCACTGCCTGTTGTTTAGATACACTGTTTTCAAATTTTGAGAATGAAGTTTTTGGTACCCAATGGTTATATTTTTCTGAAATTTGCTTCGACTCAACATTTTTCATAGAACAGTTATGAGATAGAAACCCTGACATATCTTTTGTTAAGATAGAGTCTTTTAATAAACTTGGAAACATATACATCATTTAATGTTGTGCTTTAAATCCTTCTCCTTTATGTACATCCTAGTATGAATTGTTTTTTGTGCCTGGAGTTATACCAGAAAATGCTTTGATATCATGTTCTATATCTGGTATTTCTGAGGTGGGGGACTACTTTTGTTTTTTTCAGCAAACCGAATTGTGTAGGTTTGGCAAGTTTCATGGCTCTACAGCTAACAGAAATGGATTAACCATAGTTATGTCCTCTGAGTGCTGGGCACAGGACCCCCATTCTAAAACTAGCGAAAGAGGTATTTCTGAAGTGGGGACCACTCAATCATTTTCTGCAAGTAAATTATGTGGGTTTGCCAAGTTTCATGGCTGTATAGTTAACAGAAATAGATTTACCATACTAATGTATTCTGAGTACTGGGCACAAGTACCCCAGTCTAAAAATAGCACAAGGGGTATTTCAGAGGGTGGGGACCATTCTAAAACTAGCGAAAGAGGTATTTCTGAAGTGGGGACCACTCAATCATTTTCTGCAAGTAAATTATGTGGGTTTGCCAAGTTTCATGGCTGTATAGTTAACAGAAATAGATTTACCATACTAATGTATTCTGAGTACTGGGCACAAGTACCCCAGTCTAAAAATAGCACAAGGGGTATTTCTGAGGGTGGGGACCATTCTTATCATTTTCAGCAAGTCAAATTGTGTCGGTTTGCCAAGTTTCATGGCTGTATAGTTAACAGAAATAGATTGACCATACTAATGTATTCTGAGTACTGGGCACAAGTACCCCAGTCTAAAAATAGCACAAGGGGTATTTCTGAGGATGGGGACCATTCTTATCATTTTCAGCAAGTCAAATTTTGTCGGTTTGCCAAGTTTCATGGTTGTATAGTTAACAGAAATAGATTGACCATACTAACGTATTTTGAGTACTGGGCACAAGTACCCCAGGCTAAAAATAGCACAAGGGTTTTTTTCCCAAAATGATTCTATATTCTATCTTGTTACGCATACCGAATTCTATATTTTCACCAGGTTTCATGCTTTTATCACAATTTTCACGATTGTTATCTGTCATGAACCTTATCAAACTCACTACTACATTACATCAAAACATCTCTTCGTGTCCACCACTTTACGTCACAAGGTCACGTGACACAGTGGTCCGACCGCGTTCTCGCTCCGCCATCGATGAGGGCAAATTTCGACTTTAAAAACTTCATAACTTAAAAACTACATAACGTATTAAAAAAATTCAAACGGTTTTGGAATCAGCACGGGAACCTTTATCAGTGGTAAAAAAATCGTTTTTCACTTCAGTTCCCCTTTAATCATAACTAAGAAAATTTGGAAAACCAAGTCAGACTCCCTTCATACAGTGATTAAAAATGGATTTTCCAGAACTAAACAATATCGATGATAAAACAAGCGCCTTAAAAACAGATTTGAAATGAAAGTGCTCGTCATCACGAAACAGGAAGACTGGATGATATAATTCACAGATTTGGTCCAGGGTTGCCAGATCGGCTTTTTAGGCCAAATTTTTCATTTTTGGCTTTTAGATTCAGATTGCCTGGAAAAATTGTTTTTTGCTTACTACTTAAATTTGACCTTGTTGGCCTTTTCAGCAGACGTCCAAAATTAATTACTAGTAAATAATTAGTAGTAATTACTAGTAAATAAGTAATTACTACATTCATAGAATAATTAGTAGTTAACTACAAAGTGTTAACCAAATTTCAAATTTTATCACCTAACCTAAATATTATCTTGATATTAGCAAAGGGTTTTGGAAAAAAGTAAGATTCTTATCAAAGTTAAGAAATTATCTAACAGGCACAAGCGTAGAAATATAACCAGTGCTTGCTCGATGGATTCTTGAGAGAGTTTTTGATTTGGCCTTTTTATGAGCATTTTGGCTTAAATTGCTCACCAGTTTAGCCTTCGTTTGTAAATTCAATCTGGCAACCCTCAATAGGTCTCTTTGATCTTCTCGCTATACATTTTTTCGCAAAGTGGCTCAAAACTTTTTATTACTGAAAATTCTATAAATGGTCAGATTATCCGGTAGAATCCGGCCGGATATTCCACGAAGAAATCCGGTAAATCCGGTTCCGGCCGAATTCTGAAAATCCTGATCCGGTACACCCCTAGCAACGCAAATAGACATTTGCTTATATGCCCTATGTAAAAAACCAAGATTTTTTTAATTTTGTTTGAGGCCCTTTTAAGGATTTTAAACTTATCTAATTACCTGCGTTTTCGATGAATGGGTGCTTTCTATTTCAATGGCAATTTGCAGCAATGAAGTGAGAGTAATGTCTTCTCTCGAAGCAATGTGTCCTCAGTTCTCCTTCTTTTTAAAATCATTTTTATCCTCAGTCATCTCACAGCCTAAACAAAAAGCCAATGCTGGTTGAGCTGCACTCATTTCCTGGTTACGACAGTGACGAAATTACGCCACTGCCGTCCCCAATCACCGCTTTAGATATTTTGAAGATCGTTACGGCTGCACAGCTAGATCTCGAAAGGAAAGTGAGTATAAAGAATTCGTAATCTTAATATTTAAGTAAAATTTTTCGCTTGGATTGACAGGTATTCGCTTCAAAATATAAGATTATTCGACTCTTGTCATTGACACTGTTAATGTGTAACAGACGGTTCCTACAAAAAATTTACTTGATGTCACATCAAGCAGGGTTTTCATTATGCTCAACTGCTTTTCTACTCTTGTGCTACAAAGAATGAAAATGGAGAATACCCTTCAGTTCCAGTCTAGCATATTTTAGAGTTCTGTCTAGCATATTTCCTAGGTCAGAACTTAATTTTAAACGAAAGAAAAAGTAATTCTTTGGATAAGACATTCAAAATTTAGTCTTTGGTTTTAGATGTTTTTACAGGGTAATTATTTACACAGGTTTGGCTTTCAGTAGCAGCAATTTAGGGCTCTCCAATGGAAGCTTTTGGTAATATACTGCCAAAATATTTAAGCTATTTTCAACAACAGGAATGAATATATTTCAAACCAAAACCTTACTTGCAGAAAATTTTGTTTTAGGGTCAAATAAAAAATTTTTAAACTCATCAATATTCATATCAAGTACTGAGTTTTTATTCATTTAATAGACAACAACTTTTGCCCTTACTTCCCCACTTTGATGTAATGCAGTATATTAGTTTAGTCGTTTTATAGTCTTTCTGCCGAAAGTTTTTACCCCCTTCCATTACAATATTAGTATATGCCTCTTAGAATGGATCTGTTGTTGTCAGTCTACTCTTGTCAGTGTAGAGACCAGAGGTAAAAAGCTGAGGAAAGCTCAGGGGGCTGAGTCCCCCTTGTAAATGTTAAAATTGCATCCTTTCTCCTTTTTGCTATTGTTTTTCAGAATTTCTTGGTGTGGGTCCCATTGTACTTTTCATAGCAGCAAATGCCTGGTAGAGACTGTTTTAAATTTTGTTTTTTTATGAAGAAATATCTCTCGTTGTAGCCAACCTTCAAAAGAGAATTCACAAAGTTTTTTTATTCCCGCCTATCTCAAGCTATACTTTGCGTAAGTATTATTTGTAAACTGTACTAGAACACACTTCTAAAGACATGTAAACGTTGAGGTGACACATTTGATTTCAAAACTTCTAGAGAAAATATTGGATATTTTGTGTTAGTGCATTTAAGTATTACTTTGTATTCATCGAAGTAGGTTTTGATTCAAAGGAGCCAGATAACTGCAATTGACTAGATTTAAATTTAAGGATTACTGCAGATATTTTTGGAATTGAGTGTCTTTTCTAACTATGTTTCGAAAGAGTAGGTCGACGAGGTTAGATTTTATGATCTCCACTGATCATTGATATTTGCACTTCGTGAATTTTTTTAAGTGAGTTCGTGGATTTTAGTTCAAAACTTTATTTTCATTTCAGCAAACATATATCATTCCTTGCCCTGCTATGATATGAAAGACAAAGTCTTTTAATATGTGGTTCACTGTTGTTATGAAAGATACCATTGCTCCAGATTTTGATTTGATTATTTTTCTACTTGTAGGACACTTTTTGGTGGTATTTTTGTGAAAAATATCAAGTAGGTTCATTACGTTTTTGATTATTTCAGCGAACTAAGAATAAGAATTCTAATGATAGGAATACTCTCAGACAATCTTATTTCTTTGAACATTAATTTTTAGACATATTTATTTGTTTAAAAGAGCAAAATAGTCTGTGAAAAATGTTTCGCTAAAAGATCCTTCCACTGCCTGCTTGAAAAGTACGCTAGGTCACTCTTGCTATACATACTTACCCAACAGCCAAGCACTTTGCCATGACTTCTAAAACTCACTATTTTCACAGTTTTCATTTTCACAGCTTTTTTCATAACAATTTGTTTTTGTAATGAACTTTGTTATCTATGCGCATATTTGGTTTCATATCATTGTAATACTTATTGTTTTGTTATTTTGTGCATTTTACCTAATTCTAACTTTATAAAGCTGTCTAGCACTTAGATTGCCCGGTTCGCAACCTCATTTTTGTTTACGTCGTTGTGTCCTGAGATTTTCTTGAAATTCTTTCTTCTGTTTCCTTTTGCTCTTTGAGAATTGATGTCTGATGATACGACAAAACTTTCATTATCGTGAATAATATTTAGTCAACTTTAGAACTGTATTTGATTATAATGTCCTTTGCAAATTACACGACTTTCTGATTAAAAACTTTTTTCTCCTAGCAAACACCCGAGTCACAGGAAAAGCTGTTCAATCGTGTTGCCCACAACTATACAAAATTGTTGATAAGATGGATTGGCTCCAAGTATCAGGGCACGATATTCAATGTAATATTTCTCAATATATTATGCTAATGCATCCTCTTTATATCATTCTATGTTATTGAGCATTATTTTAACATGGTTTGTAGACCGGTGAACCTTTAATATCACATGTATTTAGGTCTTCACGCAACACTTGGATCAACAGGCGTTAGATACACAAACACTGCTAAAGTTTTAGTATCATATTTTGCATTGTAATCAGTTGTAACATTCAAAAGGGTTAGCCGGGGCATATCATACCATGTTCTGTTAAACCGTTTTTAACTCTTACAAAGCAAAACTCCGTCTGAATTATGTTGCCTATGGTCGGGTAGCTACTAGGCATGGGCGCAGTGTGTGTTGCACCATATCGTACTAGGCTACGCCCAGAAGAGTACGATGTTTTCAAAGAATTTAGTTCAACGTACATGCTCGTAGCAACAATGATCCTTGTACGACCCGAAAACGTTATGAATTTATTTATTATTTTTGCATCAAAGCATATGTACCAATGCAAGGCTTCAAAACAATAAATTTACGCTGTCGCTAAAAACATCAAAATGTTTTTTGGAACTTGAAGATTTTATTCATTGCCTTTCGATTTTCTATCCTAGCGATATCCAGACATATTGGCCCAGTCAGTTTATGCTACATTCTGCCAAGCATTTCCGACATCGTATCGCCAGTTTGATGACAAGTTCAAAGATGATCTCATTTTTCTTGTGCAGCAGTGGATCACAGGTATGTTAAGCCAGGAACTTTTCAAAGCCAGGAGCTTTGTTCAGCCATGCAAACAATGAAAAGTTAAGGAGAATTTATGAAAGTAAAGGGCCTATGAAATGGAATTTTTTTGCAGAAATACTTTAAGTTTTGTTGCTAAATAATGTTTGGATCTTCGTGCATAATTTTGTAGAGTGCATGCAAGTGTTCCTTTTTCCATCCCATTAATTCTTTGAAAAGGTCAACTGCCCGAATACCTTTCTCTTGAACGTCCTTGGAAACTTCAAACTATTCTCTCTGATATCCTCACTCTTCCCACTCTCCGGCAATATTGATCTCATAAAAACAATACTGAAGTGCTCAACACTTTGATAAGATGTAGTAAGATGCATGTATTTTGCGATAATCAACATTCTTGCTACAAACTCAGGTACTCGTCCAGCGCCAAGAGCTTTCGAGAAATGGAACTTTGAAGGACTTGAGCCGAGTGACATAAGAAAAGGAGATAAGCATCATATTGATTCTTCTAAAAAATGTAAGACATTCATATCTTGCATTTTAATGTTGAATTTAGACTGTGTGGTATGTTGATTTTAGCATAGAGTTCTTAAGAGATGGAGTCATAAAAATATGATTCTAGTATCTTTGAATTTGGACCAAAAAATCTTATTTGAATCCCTATAATTTATCTTTTCTTCAAAATCTTCTGTTGTGACTTTAAAATGATACAGCTATGTATGAGATTCAGATTGTTTAATATTTTTGGACTGAATGTTATACGTTTTCCTTCTTCAAATTCCCGCATTGAGGATTAATGACATTTCCAACAGGGGACGTTCTAGCTCAATTTATTTGTCCACAGAGCTGGTCTATTCATTCATCTACACCCCTTGTTTGCTAATGCTACTTGTAATTTTTCAATATTGGTAAACCCTTTTCACATACTTTTTAACTTTTAACCTATTCAGTTGATCAGCTCATCCAAGATGACTTGTCCTTTAGAGCAATCTAAAATAGGATTTAAGGTTTCGATCCATTAATCTATTGTTGAGAATTTCAAGGGGCTTCCTTGCTTCTTCTTACGTTATTTCTCTGTTTGATTCATTAGCAAAACGATCTGATCTGGAACTGGATTTAAATGAGGACACTCTGGGCCTTTTAAGACTTTCAGATTCAAAACAGAAAGCAGCAACATCATCACAAATCAGTGGTCAAACTAGAAGCAGGCGGATAAGCCGTGCTGCTCCGCTGCCGGCATCGAAGCGTGGAAACCTACTTTTGCCGTCAATCCAGGAGCCTGGTGATAAAGAAGACGTCACAGTATCACATTCTGCAATAAAAATCTTGCAACATTCAGATGCTGAGAATGAGCCTGATCGAGCGACAGTCAGCGTCATGCCAGCAGTTCGATTGATGCCAACAATGAAAACAAAACGAGAGGTACAAGCTTGAATCCTTTCACAAAAATTCATTCGTTTTCATGATAATTGATTCTGTGCTCTAAAAAGTTCCCAGTAAAGTTTCTTTGGTTTCTGCTAGTAGAGATTGAAGCATAGAAGACACTGGTCCCAAAGAATCTTTATCTTCAAACGTTTCCAGTTTTCTTCATTACAGGGCCCGCGCCACCGGAGGGCTGGGCTGGCCGGGGTGGCCATGGCCCTCCTTTTTTTTGCAAAGGTAGTAGTTTTACAGCTGCAATAAAAGGGGTAAGAAGCTTTGGCCCCCTACATTTTTAGCCTTGGCCCCCCATTTTCAAAGTCGTGGCGTGGGCCTTGCATTTCCACTGCTCGTGAAGATGGCAATTGAAACATAGTTTTGGATGAACCCCGCCTTTAAAATTTAAAAGGCTTTAGCTTCTTTGCATGTAAGAGACAAGTTTTTGGTCAGCAACACGAAATTGGGTGCCCATATAACTATAAGAGTATATTAAAGTCTTATAAGAATATGGGTGCCCATATATTAAAGTATGTTCGTTTCATTTATCCTATGTGACTTTTCCAATGTCAGATAAGCATTATTTATTAAAAAAGCAATAATACACAGTAGTATCAGCCATAGTGCTTAAATAGGATTGAGTGAAAGCTGTTTCACATGCACCAAGCCAACTCTTCGGGGCAAATCATTCTTAATCTTTAAATATTTAAATTCTTTATACAGTTTGCTTTGCTATTCTAGTGTCTAAATTCTAGTATTCCAGCTTGCTTTGCTATCTTTTTCTCTTTTGCAACTATTCTAGTATCATTGTCTGCCATCAACCAAAATTACGTGATCATCAAAACACAAGATCTTTTTTATTTTCTGCAGAACTCGATCTAATTTAGGTTTTTGCCTTGAGGCCCTTTTTGCTTTTACGATGACTCTTTTTGCATTTTCTACCAGCTAATACGTGATTGTACTGCTGATTTTGAAGTCCAATTGCAATAGGTACTTTAAAGCAGGCCGTATTTTCACGAGAGACGCTGTATAGCAAAATATACTTAAGTGCTGCGCTTCTTCGATCTTGTTGGCCATTTATCTCTTTATTAGGTCCTTATCATCATTTGATCACCATCCAGTTTATCATGCATCTAGTATATCATGGCGGTAAAGTTTGTCTCTTTTCAGCTGCTCAACCTTCCAGCTTCAATAATAAGCATTCTAGATAAAATTTTTAAAAAAGTTGATATTCACTTTCCACAGTCATGCAAGGCTGGTAAAGGCCCTAGCTTTTCGAAAAATGTCTTTGACATTCACGGTCGCAGCCCTCTTATTGAGCAATTTCTGATGTCCAACAATCTGTCAAATGATGCTGGTGTTGGTGTTCTTGTTCGGAGAACTGAAATTGCACGGCTTCCGTCATATCCTTTCTATGTGATGTACAGTGGTGGTATTTGCTAGGCAGCTCAATTTCAGTTTCTACTTTTACGCATAAGAATTTGATTTGTTGTATTTTCCGTAAATAATAGGTAAAGATTTTGAGTATTTGGTAAAGAAGTGGTCATGCAAAGATCTTTAGTTGCAAGCTTGCCTTTTATCAGGAATGATACTTGAAACTTAAGCTACAAGTATCCCACACCCTTAACCCATTAATTTGCAACTTATTGGGTTTAGAGTTTTATGAAGCACACGTTTTTGTATGAAAGGGAATTAAACAACCTTACCAAATAAAAGGAGGTTCTTTTGGTGCTGCAGCATAGGACCCATTCCTGAAATAAGCTCAAATTTCCAGAAAGTGGTTTCCTGAAACTGAAGTGATAGACTTCTTTTGTGCCACGGCATCAGGCCCAGCTTGGGCGTCCCACTGATGTGCTATATTACCTGGTGTGTTACATATTCGTGGCTGTGTGTTAGAAAGGGTAACAAATGAAATATGTTGCTGTTATTCTGGTTTTGCTTATTTACTTTACTGCTTGCCTAAGATTCCTTTACTTTGGTAAACAATCGGCTCTGACTTATGAAGACATTATTAAAGAATCACGGACATTTGCCAGTAAACTAGAAAAGAAGTATCGCAGGTGAGTTCTTATTGTTTTACCTCAGTTATATTTAAACGAAGTTTGGTTTATATTGTTTCCCGAACTAAAAGTTTTTGGATATAACTTCCAGATTGTTTAGACACATTGGAAGATAGGCAGCAAATTTATTTATCGTTTCTTTATTCTTTCGAAACCACTTTTGCTTGGTTTATATGTACTTATAAGTGCTTGTGTTAAGCGTTCACAAGAGTTGTTGATTCTTTTCGGCAATACGCTCAAAGACTTTACCAGGGGGAATGCAAGGGTACAAACGCGCTCCTTTTCAATTATTTTTTAGGAAATCTATAAAGGCACTATATTGTTTTGAATTTCTGCACAGTCTAACTTTCGGTACTAATAATGAGAGAGCTTGGAGATCTGTGGAAATGATAGAAATGTCAACAATAGAAGATATTGTAAACACGTAAAATTTTAATGTAATAGCCTAAATTAGGATTTGATGACAAAATTGGTCGATGATATAAACACATTATTAAAATCATTAAAATTATTTTAGAAACTCAGTGTCGATTGAGTTTGTCAAAGAAAATGAGGTTGCATTCTATTGAAAGCCAAACGCAGAATGACTTAGGGTGAATAATTTTACCTTTTGTGTAAAGGTTTAAGCATCCATAGTAATTTTCAGTGCACAACTTTCACCAATTCCCTTCTTAGCATGATTGAAGAGAATGCCGCAGAAAGAGCAAAAACTCTTAAGAAGCAGAAGGAATTGCAAAGAAGATTGTCAAGGTACTCTTTTTATTTAACGATTGGCGTCTTTATCTCTGCGCGATAGCAAGTTGATGAATCTCTATTTACAGGCTCTTACTTTCGAAACAAATGACTTCAACAGGTTTCTTCATGTTTAAAACATAAGAACGGTTTGAATCTTCTCTAAGGAAAACAGCATAGTGGCTCTGAGTCTAGCTGTCAAGTTTATTGGGACCACGCAATAGATACTTATCTTTTATGCTTGTTAGCTGTTTATTTGATAAGGTCATGGTAATTCTGCAGTATAAAAATGTGCTGCTATATTAGTTGTTTACGATGAGATCAGGTCTAGGCATCAAATCTTGTTATAGTGGCCAGTTCATGTCGGATTTTGATGCAGAGTACCGATTTAGAGGGTACCTGGTTTATGCAGGGGTATGGTAAAGTAAAAGCGTGTGTACCTCTAGGCCTTGCAATCAGCTCCCAGTGTTTCAAAGGTAACGATTTTTATGCTGTACTCCTTTTCACCATTGCTTTTCTTTACGTTTCCAAGTGCTTGCTTCTATCAGGAAAATAGAAATGGATGAAAGCATCTCTTCTTATATCTCATTCACTTGCCTTGTCTTTTTCGAGTACCTCTCCAGCCCTTGAAATAATTAGCATAAAAAGTGGACCTCTAAATATCAATACATTACTTGATTTGAAGGCGCACAGCAGAGCTTATGGCAAGTCCAAACGAAGTCAAGCGAATCAGCAATTTGCTTAGATTGCACTTACTGGTGAGGGATTATTTGTTCTCTATCGTCCTATCTTATTCTCATTGCTTTCTAAAAAGTGTCTATCAGGAATTGCTATAAATATTCTGTTGGAAATAATCTTTAAAAAGCAACATCAACTGTTTTCTTAGTGATTTTGTTGCTTTGTCTGTTTTTATTTTACGCATTTTAGTTTCTTTTTGTATTCTATCGTCAGTGTCCAGTAATGAACGAGTACTGGTGAAATCCCAATACGTTTCTCTAGAATACAACGAACCGCGGCCTCGGTTTCGGGTAGGAGACAGGGTATGAGCTAAAAAAAATCTCAGGTGAAAGAAATCTCAGCCGCTCACAACAACAAATGTTTTCTTCGCGATTGAATTACCGGGTACCATTAAGCACCACATTCATCCCCACATTCATTCCCACATTCAAAAACTTGCTTGTACTGCTCGAAATGTGTCGATATGACAGTTTTTGCCTTTTTACAATTTCTGTATAATCATGTACTTATCTACATCGTTTTTCTTGCTCAAAAAGTGCTCCATGTTTTATTGACGTGTTTCAATCGTTGTTTTAGCGTGACCAAAACGATGATTATGATAGCTGGTCAGCGGATATCAAAGCAGAGCTCAGCAAAGCACTTGGTTATGACGTCATAGAATGAATATCGGCCCAGTCTCTTTTGCCCAACATTATTGCTAATTTTAATAATTAATGTATTTCATAGATGTTAGAAACACAGAGGACTATTTCTTTACCAAATAAATATCTAACGAGAGTGATTTGACGTGATATATTTTTCTATCTGATGAAGAAATGTATATAATAGATGGATGTTTGATATTTTTTCAATGTAGAAGTTACTAATTTATACAAATGATTTATCCTTACTTGAGTTTTGCATTGTATTTTTAAGTCTTGTCTGCTTGTTCGAGATCTAAACAATGCATTTCGCAGGTAGGCTGCTGATGGGTAATGGAACTGAAGCATTGCACTATAGATCTATGTATATATTGCTTTATATGCAACTCGTTTGGCCTTTCTTTTGTTGTTGTTAGTTAATCAGTCTGTGGTTTTGGTCTGTTTGTTTTCGAGACAACAAACAGATGTCTTTGATGTATGTTTCTTTGATGAAGCTAAGTCTACAAAGCTGACAGCCACAATTCTTTCGATAAAATCCGCAGAAATGCTGACCAAGGATACATGGCTGATGTTACCTCCTTTAGTAGCGGGAAAGGGGATACTCACAGGCCTACATACTTGCATAGTTTACCAACACATGAACATGGACACGAGGCTATGGTTTCCATGGAACCAAGCTTGCATGGTTAACCAGTTAACTATTCAATCAAAATATTTTAGTAGCAATTAATAGTTCAATTTCGAATCAACAAAATGCTATAAATCGGATACCTAAGCGATCCATTCTAGGTCCTCTTCCATTTATCCAGTACGACGTTGCTTAACCCACCCAGAGAACCAGCACAACAAAGTTCGCAGAGGGGACGTTTATCTACGTAGCTCGTAAAGAGTTAAAAATAGTAAATGCAGAATTATCTCCAAATTATCAATAATACTGTAAAATGCAAAGACCAATCGATGTAATGCATGCCTTCCACAGTAAAGAACCGAATAACCAAGGAAAGTCACTTGCTTCATGGTAGTAAAGACTTTTAATGAACCACCACTCATTGCAATGGCGTGTAACAGTGTTTCTGTTTTACAATAATACTGAACAATATCTATGCATAAGATTTCATTATACTTATACTATGAAACTGCTTTTTAGGCGTGAAATTGTTATATATATATTGCAAAAAAACTGATGTGGGAGTGTATGAATGCTGAGAAATGAAGCGGCCTCAGAACTAGAATAATCAATTAATCTAGAATTATTATTTAACGGTTTTTAGTTCTAACATCGCTTTTCTATCTCACTTGATAACGGGCTATACTCGAAACGTCGTTAATTATTTAAAAAAAATTTTCCTGGTACAATTTACCTACATTGATCGTTATTTAGAATAATCAATGTTGCTATTCCTTTTGAGGAAAGAGGTTTGATGTTTGTGTTTTTCCCAAAGAATCGGTTATGTTCACAAGAGAAAATTTCAGGATGGCGGAACATCTAACATATTATGAAGATCACGTTGTATGTTGCATGCTTTAAAGACACAATGTAAAGGCAGTGCGCAACTAGCCATAGACTAGAGTATTGTACTCTTCGAGTAAATGTTTGGTATTTGATATTCTTCATATGCTGTCGCCGTTGGGTCCAAGATAAACAGATCACGTGGTAAGAGTGAGGTTTTCAAAATGCATCTTACAGGCATACCCTCAGTATTGCAACAACTTCTTCATATAATCCGACGCCTTAAGTCTCAGCTGAAGTACATTATGCAACCAAGTATACAGCTTTATTTGTCTGCAACACGAGAAAGTGCAATTAACAGCATGCATCAAGTCATTAAGGCTAGAGTAATTTTACTCATTGACTCATCAAACATAAATTGTTAAACAGAATTCATTCTGTCCGTCTATGAATTTGAGAGATTTTGTGAAAGAGACCAGGTGCCTTGTCTATAGTTTCAACGACGATGCCTTTAGTTAAACAGAAATGTGAGTTTTCCATCACATTACACTATTATGGTTTTCAACATTAATTGAAAACATGAAGTGAATTTCTTTTAAAACATGCATTTTCCTGCATGAATTTTGCTATGAATGTGCTTCAGTTAGCTTATTTTCCAAATTTTAGCTAATTTTCATTTTTAAAATGAATTGAGTAATAATGAGCATGGTCAAACCCCACGTCAAATTCAGTACCGTGGTGGCTACGCCCATTTTTCGGTGAAATTATGTCTCCCACTTTTCAAAGAAGAATGCTTAGCGACGATACTGGACATATGATACATGCAAACCAATATTTAGATTGAGGCCCTCTTTTGAGGCCCTCTTTTGAAGTCCTCCACGCTATATGTTTATTATTTAGATATCAGAATCGCTTCTTTGTTTATTTTTCTAATTCATCCGATATTGAGATGATTTCTATATATTTTACTGCAATGATTCCTGCGGTGATATAAAAGCAGCGAAGGCGCTTGATGAACTCGCATGCGCAGTGAGACAAATTTTGTTTTGGCGGCCATTTTAAATAGTGAAAAAGGGAACATGCTGGACAAGTAAGGATTGATTTCGTTCACTTCTCCTTCGAATGTTGAAAAATTTGGTAAGTGACCTTATATTGTACTTTATATTAAAGATTTAATGTCTATATTGGAATTATAAGGCCGTCAAATTCCAAGCATTTACTTGCTGTGGTTGCTTGCTTTGGTACTTTTTTCTGTCCTACCGAAATTCACAAAGTAATAATTTTCTGTTTTTATAACGAATCTAGCAAGCACTTTTAGCCACACCCAGTATTATATTATAACCTTTTTGTACAAAGAAATTTTTTGGTTACTTTTTGTTTCTTGGTTTACAGAAACTGCTATGAAATATTTTAGGCCTATCTTGTCACTGTCAAGTGAATGAAAACACTGACACTTTATAACCAGTTTTAAAATAGAGAGAATGATTCAAATTTTTGTACCATTCCAAACCACACTCCTTGTACGGACAGTTACTTGTAATATTCTGCAGCACGATGTGTCCCTCCCACTTATCTTAGGCCTATAAAATACCATTGGGGTAGATTTTCTCGACGAAGGGTAGTAACTTTGCCTTATCAGGAAACAAGGTTGTCGGATGGGTTCACAAAAGAAAGGTTGCCAACTGACGCCAAAATGCGCATAAAAGGGTCAAATAAAAAGTTTCAAAAAAATACACTGCGCAAGCGTAGTATGTATTTTCATTGATGTGTCTTTTAAAAAACTCTGCAAAATCACACAAGAAACTGAGAAACTTTTCCCTTCAAAAAATTCATTTGTTAATTGTTAGGCTAACTGATTATATTTGATATTTGGATTTCCATCGTTTAGTATAGGCTAGGGGTGTCCTGGCTTGGGGCAGCCCCCTCCTATCATCAAGCATTCAGGAATTTATCGGAAATGTCGTATCTGTTCGGCAAAATAATATTTATAGCTCTTAGAAAAGCAAGAAAGTTTAAAGGAACTAATCAATATAAGAAGGAAAAAATAAACAAAAAAAGTTATCTGAAGACTTTTTACAGTCTGCCTATCCAAATCAGTACATTTTTCCTGGAAATAGCAGGCTGCCAAACAGTATTACTGAATTCTTATGCACCTTTTTGAGGCTCAAGTGTGTAAAAAACAGGCTGCGATCAACAATGAGCCAAACGAGGTTAAACAAATGCTGGGCTTGACTTATTCGACACTCAGTTATGATGAAGTGACTGTCAAGTTTGCTGACACACCATTGCTAAGGAGAATTCTAATGCACTAAAAATCGTCCGGTTTGCTTCTTTAGATAATTTAGATATTAATTGCCAGTCCTATTGCAACTTTAGCTGTTCATCATAGATACTGATTACTGATGACTACGATTATCCAATGTTCGACTACGGATGCTGGTTTTTCTTTGCTCGCCTAACTAAAATCAGTAAATTTAATGCTGTAAGAGATACATATTTTGTCATGTATTTAAATAACTGCGCCTGCGCTCGATGACGTCATAATTTCAAATTAAACCCGTTTTCGAAACAATTTCAAGCTGTGCCCCTTCTAAGAGTCACTACCCACGACGTCCCTGAGTATTGTTGTTTATACTTGCAATACGTTTCAGACGCGGATCCAGAGTGGTGCACAGAACTCAGTCAGTTTTCCAACATATAGCTAAAAATAGTGTTGCCTGAAATAAGTAATATTTAGGCTAGAAATACCTAGAAATTGTAAGTTTTATCGCAGTCTCTTCAAAATCTTAAAATTGCCAGATTGATGTGATTCGTTCGCCCTTTTCCTTCTTTCTTCTCTGTCGTGATTTTGAAACGATTTTCCAGACGCTGTGGAGGACAACAGCAGTCAATCCTAGAACCTGGAAAAAAACGTTTTGTGCCTCGGAAGTGAATGAATTGAAACAATGAAATTTTTGTTTGCAACATGGATAGAACTCAGTCAAAACAGCATCTGGAACTCGGAAATTATACTATATTTGTAAGAGAGCTGTACAATAGCCAGTAGTTGATTGGCTACCTATTGTTTCTAATCAGTTGTAGAACTGCAAAACTTTGAATTCGAGATGACGACTGCAGATGTTATATTTTCACGACCATCGCAGCATTCTAGCAGATTATTAAGCGTTTGAGATAAAACCATTTCGTTAATTTAATTTTCCAGGAGTATTAACTACCTTTATTTTAAATTACAGTCGTTGATGGCAAGAGAGACCTATGGTCAGACAGAACACCATATTTTGAATATGCTGGTGTCTCCGTGGGCAAAACAACAAAGTGCGAGTAAAACAAAAGGGAAAACTTAATTCCGGCCACCAGAAATTTTGCAAGAAGATTTGTTTAGGACATGCTTGTTAGAATTATTCTTACGAAAAACATAGGGGAATTGTAACATTGTATTAAAATCTTTTCAAATCTTTTATCATGCAAGCAGTTACTTTCCCACATTCAATTAAAGTTGCTAAAAAGGAGTAAGACCAAAAAATGAAAATTTGCAACATCCAGGTTGAATTTTAATGATATGAAAATGCTCTAATGAAAAGGGAAAGACATTAATTCTCAAGCATTATGTGTGCACTTGATGAACAATCTCGGAAAGGCGACGAGAAAAAAGTTGAAACTAATAAGGGAGTATTTTTTTACATTCAGTTCTTTCCCCTATATGAAAGTTGCTGGTTGATAAGAAAGTTATCCAGAACATCAGCTAATGTGAAACCAAGCATTAATGTTATGGAATTCCCTATTTTTGTTAGATGAATCTTTTACGACGCCCTGCTTGTAACGAAATGAGCCTTCAGTATAGCAAGTCTAAAGTTAACAGCGAGAGACGGAACATGACCGGCACAAAGGGACTGTTTATAAAATATCACCCCGAACAGTAAGCCGCAGTAATTTTACAGGTAGCCTTTGCTTACGTCAAACGAAAATCATTTCCAAACTGGATAAAGAGTTCTCATTTATAAATTGTTTACGCGATTTCTTTCAGCAAAACTCGAAAAGAAACAATAACTGGCACTTCGAAATTGCGTGTAAAACACGTTGCTCCATTCATTCACGATTAAATGAGAAGAAATGTCTCGTGTTCGTGTGCAAAATATCTGGACTTAACAGTGTTTTGTGAATGACATAGGTCACGACATAGGATTGTAAAAACACCGAGAAGCAATGGCTGTGCAAATCTTTTTTATTCAAAAGCTGATCGTTTCTTTAATAATATCACTGAAATTAGACATTTCAGAGTAACCTTCGCAGAAACAATGTCACGCCAGATTGCCGATTCATCTTCATGATATGATGCTTACATAGGCCTACCTTGCAACAGGTTGAAATGTAACGGCAGAGAATAAACTAATCCAGAAGTTTAAAGCTTGAGTGTCAATTAGTCCATTTGCTTCCCTCTGTTTTTTTATAATTTTTTTAGCGCCTTATATCATTCAGGTTTATTTTCATCTTTAAAATCGTTGATTAGATTTTCTAGGCATTTGTTTCTACTCCTATGAAGTATAGTAAGACCAACAAAAATTAACGAGAGAAAATTATAAGAAACAAGATGGGTCAAAATCGTGAATATTTGAGATTTTCGAAGATTTTACTCAGAAGAAAGTATCTTGTTGATGACTTCATTCAAGGGACAGTGGATATCAATCAAGGGGAAAAGGATATAGTGCTTATGCTTACTCTATGAGAAGGTCTTTGTTAAGGAATGTTTATTTTTAATTTCATAGTCTCTAGGCACATCTATTAACCATATCTGTCTATCATTTGGATTCTCAATATTTTGGGATGGTTTTGAAGCTTCAAACGTGAGGTTTATCGGTTGCTCTCGAAAAGAGGGTGAAATTCTAGTTTACTTCTTGAGGTGTTTATTGTTATTTTAAGAGTGTCTAAAAAGTATCTTTCTATGCGGGGATAATATTTTTTTCTTAAGTGGCAATGTGAGTAAAAAGAGCCTGTGTATATATTAAAGCAATTTGGCTACCATCTTCGTGTACATTAATTGATCATCTAGATATCCCTCTTTGCCTGAGCGACAATTACGAGCAACGTCGTTGAGTTAACTAGCATCTATCTGTCAATATGATATGTTTGAAGTAGTATGACAATACGGGCTGTAGCATGAATGATATGTTTGAAGGAGGTACCATGGTTTTACTGCCACAATGATAGGTAAGATTAAAGCTGAAAAATCTTGGGGTGGGGGCTCTATTCTACTGATTTCTCGGGTGGGTAGTGAGTTAATTCCCTGATTCCCTGATTTTCTGAAAAACGAAAGATCTTGCATGGCAAAAAGAGCTAAAAAACAATAGCTCCTGCCTGCCCCTGTTCCCCTTCCCCTTTTCGCCCTGCCCCCAGTGATTTGCCAAATGAATAGCGTCCTCATGCGCGCACAAGAGCAACTATTGTGGAACTGTACACACTTGCGGTTATGTCTGCGGTTGTGCAGCCAATTCTTCAGTATGATCAATTAGAAGAAATTTAACGGTTTTTTAAAAGAATCTCATACACTACACTTCAATCTGGAGTTTTGTGTAAGACGAAAAAGCTTTTTGTAGTATGTTGTGAAAAGTTTGCTTTTTTCAAAGCCATTTTCAAGATCATTATCTCAAGTTATCATATTTCTTGATAACAATATAGGGGCTAAACTTTTTTTTTAACAACAGCGCTGGGGTAGCTAATCTTATGTAACCAAAATTTCTTGACCAAAACAAACATTGATATATTAATTGAACAACTAACAATTTGAAACTTCCTTCACTGAAAACCAAAAATTGGGTGCCCTAATGTTCATCATTTTTTTCTTCGAAATTATGAATATTCCATCAATTCACTTCTAAACAAAGTTACACTAAATAATTCTTCTCCGGATTCTCTGTCACTATAAGTTGCCAAACAGAAAACGAATCAAACTGCAGGTATGCCGATCATTCGTGTAGTATGGATAGTGTAAAAATGCATCGGAAGGGAAAGGTAAAATTGAAGTATGGAGAAAGATAATGATGGGAAAAGCAACCACGTAGATGCTGAAATTGAAGGGCAAATCGCTGAATATGCAGACAGATTTAGAGAATCAATAATCAAATATTTTGTGGAGGAGTTTGCTTTTAAAATGATTTAACTCTCTGTATAGAGAAGCCAAAATGTAATTCTCTATTATTTTAATACAGTAGAGATTAATTGCTTAATCTTCTTATGATTTAATAGAATAATTTTGTTCATTTGCAAAAATGAAACAATTATCATACTATCAAAGGGAATTAACGAAAAACATTCTAGTTCACCACAAAGATGGATTCTATTGACAAATAAACGTGTTCTTTCAGTAAATATTTACAACTATAAAATTTTTTATTTTAATCGTGATTTGGCTCTTCTTAAAGACTTGCCAGTTCAGAATATGAGGCTATCGAAGATTTCCAAATTTACACTCGTAGCCAGAAGGCAACGTTGTGTGCAAACGATATTTTCCACTCAATTTACTTAATGTAACAACATTTAGAATATTCACTGTAACAACACACGCATGCATTGGCACTCTACATGACAGGGAGTGGGGAAAATTCAGCTTTCTGAGTGATGTGGCCAGGGACGAAAACAAGTTGCTAATTTTGGGGGGGGCGTGGAAGTATGAAAATTCCAACTTTAAGTGATAAATTTTTCATTCGACCAGTAGATCTGTTGTACCTACCAAATTGATATTTGTAAATAGCCCGAACACCATAGTTCTATTTTCTTTATAATTGCCAAATCTTTACTCAATAATTAGCCTAAAGCATAAAAGCCTAAATCTCTAAATTTTGATTAACATGAAACAAACATTAAACATACTGTAAGAAGTAAAGCAACATTTAAGCAAAACCAGTATTAGATATACTTAATGATTAGTAGTATTCTTTCAGATCAATTGATCAATTTTATTTAAATACATTTTTTCACGATATAGAAGCACCAAGAATTTGGGCCTTTTATTTTCGTTCTTGATCGAAGAAAACTACCTTTAAACTTTTCAGAGGGCCAAATGCCTTTTCATTCTTTACAATTGAAATGATGATTTGAGAACAAACTTGTGCATATGCCTGATTCGAAAGATGAAATACTCTTCTTTGATCAAATACTTCTACTGCAGTTTTTGCAATGTGTTCTTGCTTCACAGCAGTTTTGTCATAGGAATTTATGATAAGGACTCAAGGACATTAACAAATAACAGGGGGAGTTTAGCATAAACTCGTTTTTTATAAGAAGCGTTGAGAATTTTTAGTACTGAAAGATTCTTAATCTTTTATTGAATTAACTACTCGTAGTTTCTAAAAAAATTCCCACTCTAATATTTTCTGATCAATGCGGGTATTATTATTCCAAACTGTAAGTTTCAAGTTTCTTATCCGTAAGTTCACCTTGCCTGTTCGTAATTTGATTCAACTCCCGTCAGAAAGAAAGAAAAAGAAAACGGGGCAAGTGTGCAATTTGGATCCAGTGGAGACGGGATTCACAATAGAAAACGATTGGATGGGTCAGCATCAGCCTGTGAATTTTAATGTTTAGAATTTTTATATTTAAAATAAAAAAACTTCTTAAAATATAAAATTCACAAGTTTGGTCTTAAGAAAAAAATTCCAAGTCAACCGTTACGTTTTCCAACTGTAACTGGATTTTCCAAACTTTGGGGGGGCGTTACGCCCCCCACGCCCCCCTATTATTTACGTGCCTGGATGTGGCAAGCCTGTGTGAATTCTACTCGTTTCTTGTTTGAGAATTCTCTTTCCTTCTGTTTCCTATACCAAAATAATTGATTTTTATGCTACGTTTTCTGTGTCTTATCAAATGTTGAGGCAGTTGCTCCGATAGCCCGGTATATTTTGCAACACAGCATAAGTGCGCTTTTTGCTAAGAGAGTGAATACCACCCTTCTATCACACTTGTAAAGAAAACCCTAGATTGAAATCATGAGCTAATGTTATTTGGTATACAGAGATACTTTTACCGTGATTAGGTTTGCTATTTTCAAAAATGTGGCATTCCTTTAATGTCTAATTTTCTAGGGGCAATGACCCTCTAGCCCCTTTGAATAAAAAAACTTTTACAATACCATACTGTCGTTTTTTGATACAAAAAAGGCTGTGACACCCCCACAAGCTGAGGAACTGTAGGTGTAGCTATAAGTTCTTAAATGGGTTTGCTTCAAATAAGTGAAGCAAAAAAGTTCAATGCAGTGGTGTTGCGAAACACAAGGCTTAAAGTTGAGGTTGAAGATGTCGCAATCCATTTTTAAAAATGTCGCAAGACAAATGACGATAGCAAATTTAAAATTCAACTAAGACCTGTAGGGATGAACATTTTCTTCGCAAAATTGTAAAAAGCTGCTTTAATGGCAATGATTAAGTTCAAAAACAGCACTTCTGTCAATTTCAGCGCTAGTTGTTCTCAACAAAATCCCATTTACTTTAAATTTTCGAGCCGATTCGAATAGCACATGGTCCCTAAAATGTATAAAGCGGTAATTTCAATTCGATACAAACCACGCATGAAGATTTTCAAACTGAGGAGGCGGTCTTCCTAATCCCTTTTAAGTCTATTGTTAACCCCCCTTCTCCAGAACTTGGCTAAATTACAAAAACGCTAGATTGCAAGCAGAGCAAGGAGGCAAAGCTTGATAAAAACCACGCTTTCATTAGTTGCAGACAGGTGCTTTGCTAGAAAAAGCAGGTTTTATTCATCAAGTACAACTTTGGTTAGATATCTGAAATATTAATTTGATGTTTGATTGCGATGGCAACAATGGGATGTTAATGTCACTTTCGAAAATATCACTATTTGAAAAGGAAGGCTTACTTTGGTTTCAATTTGTTAGACACCTTGAAAAAAGTAGGATAAACACTATTTATTTCCCAAAGATTCGGCAATTCAATACTCTGGCCCAAGTCACAGGCGATTTTCATGCAAGTGGGAGGAAAATCTTCATCGTCGATTGAGGGTGAATTTGAGTCACGGTATATTTTTATGGTATTCATAGCAATTTTTGAACACGAGTTTTTCAAGAAGGATCGAAAAAAGCCTACACAAAGGTAGGGTTGATCATTATCAGGAGCAGAAATTGCCATAGAAGTCACCTCGGATAACTAACACGAGAATATTATAGCAGATGGTATTTCAACAAGATCAGACAGCGATAAGTGCGATATAGAGATTCAGAATCAACAGGCTAGCTTCTTATCAAAGTGGTTTCCATTGGGGTGAGCGAAATTAAACATATATGCTATCAAGACCCACTGGTGTGCAATCAAAGGCGTCGATAACGATAACAATTTCTCGCCCTTATTGTCTCATTTTATGGTTATCTCAGAGATTCACAAAGAGTGTATTATTTTGTTCAAAGAGCAAGTAGATTTTTCACATTTTTCATTCTAGTATCTGCTGATAAATACATTAACAAATTAAACACAGATAATTTTCAAACAGAAGCATGAGTTATCAAAAACTCCTTCTAGAATACGCGCAAACTTTGTCGAATTTTGAGAAATCGCTTGACGAAACTGGCGGGAAAAGGCTACGATGGGAGAAGGACGAAGCCATGGGAAACAGCAAATTCCGCTGGACCGGTACCAAAGTTAGGTACGCTCATGTCGTAAATCGCAGTTTGCAGATGAATCTCGATAAAAATGTTTCAGTATGGGCGAAAACGCATGGAAGCATGTGCAACGAAATAGAATCAAAGCAACGCGAGTTGTGGGTTGCTCAAATAAAACGGAACAACCACGCCGGTACATCGTACTTGGACAGACAAGGTAAACCGACGCTCAAAATTGTGAAGCCGATGATTTATAAGCAAAGCATTACATCTCCACAACAGCTCAACGCTACTGCAACGCCGTTTAGTACTGCATCGGATTTTTCAATTTACCGGCGACCGTATGACCCGAATGAGCGCGAGGCTCAAACGGACAGCGTTCCAATGCTTCCCAACGTGGAAAAGCCGCACGCAAAACAGACATCAAGATCTCGTATGAGTTCTAGAACTTCCACCGTTACGGACTTCTCAGCATACTCGGAATCGTCGCAGGCATTCGAAAGAGACACTACAGTGCGGCGGGCGTCCGCGTCTACGCATTACGATATGATGAAAGAACCCCTGCTGGCGAGGAGGAGGTACTCTGCTCGCTAAAGAAGACTGATTTCTTTAAACATAAAACAATAATGCCTGCAAACAAAAACGTATCATTGTAAATAGCATATTATAAACGATTTTAATATCACTTGAAAATATTCAAGCGAAACCGGGAAATCTGTAATTCGTTTTTTGCCAAAAACTGAGTAGATGAGCTGATATGATTCAATCATAATTATGCCTAAATCTGCTCTTTAACATAATCATCTCAGGTGGAAAGGACAAATCTTCATCTTTAAAAAATCTCAGTAAAACCTTTATCGTAGAAGCTACATTCATTCCCAATGAATTCAATCTGTTCCAGCCACTGTCAATTTTTTCCACGATTCAAGAATTTATGCATTACTTAATGGGGTCTTATCCAAAACAAGCCGCAATCTAGTATTTGCGTTGCAATATAGTATTTGCGTTGCAATCTAGTATTTGCGTTGCAATATAGTATATGCGTTGCAATATTGTATTTGCGTTGCAATATTGTATTTGCGTTGCAATATAGTATATGCGTTGCAATATAGTATTTGCGTTGCAATATAGTATTTGCGTTGCAATATAGTATTTGCGTTGCAATATAGTATTTGCGTTGCAATATAGTATTTGCGTTGCAATATAGTATTTGCGTTGCAATATAGTATTTGCGTTGCAATATAGTATTTGCGTTGCAATATAGTATTTGCGTTGCAATATAGAATTTGCGTTGCAATATAGTATATGCGTTGCAATATTGTATTTGCGTTGCAATATAGAATTTGCGTTGCAATATAGTATTTGCGTTGCAATATTGTATTTGCGTTGCAATATAGTATTTGCGTTGCACTCCACGTACCTC
This sequence comes from Rhopilema esculentum, assembly GCF_013076305.1. The sequence goes on from NW_027019762.1 coordinate 7,001,575, forward strand.
CTAAAGAAAATGTATCTCTTGCATATTAAATTTGACGATGCAAAGAAAGAGATTTTGAACAGTGAAACATCACATCTTTTATAAGATACAATGCGAAATTTCATGACCACATTTTTTACTTTTACCTTAAAAACTAACTACATAGAGTTGACATGGGCAAATGGAAGAAATGAGAGCTATTGAATGAAGGGATGAGGGCTTTAAAGAACTCTTACGTCAAAATATCTTCTCTAGACTTCTCTAAATTATCAACGAGAACATTAATGTTTATTTAGTCCATTAGACGTTGGTTGAGACCATTAAGCCCGTTACGTTTTATAGAAAAAGATGGAAAGCATTAGTTACAAAAAACAACCACTTATTTTGAGTTGAAGTTAACAAGATATTAACTAGGCGCTAGAAGGACTTAGAAGCATGTTTGTGGCTTCTACCGAAACAAGTAGTGAGGAATGTATACAAAAATAATTTGGCAAAAATACCCTGGGTTGTTATTCTAAAGGCAATGAATTTGGATTATAAGCTTTGTAAGCTACAAAATAGAACAATAAATGATAACAAATTCAGTGATATTGCATTTTGAATTTTGTCTCCAAGTTTTACCTTCCCATACATACCAAAAATAACACTCGAGAGCACTGGTTGTGCGGAGCATTTGTCGAGAAAATATGTTTGGGCATATAGGCATATAATCCTTAAAAGGCCTCTTTTCATAAAAAGAGGAACAGTTTCTTTAAAAAAACAGGCACATTTGTAAACTTTTGGAAGACGTCGGCGCATGTCTCTATTTAGCTCGCAACAGTGACAGACAAGCTTAAAATTTTTCATTGTGACTCTGTGACGTACAGGCTATTAGTGACTCTGAGAACTTTGGCAATGGGGCCCTAGTCATTCCAAAACTTGCATGAAAATTCTTATTTCCCAAAAAGTCTCCCAAACAGCAGGCATTTTATTTGCCATGTCAAAACAAGGCAGAAAGGCAAGGCAGGATACGCGAGTGAGCAATGAATAAGCGATTATGTGTATGCTTGAGTAAGTAAGGAAGTGAGTGACTGAGTGAGTTTGTGAGTGAGTGATTTGAGTGGAAGAATGATTGTGTGAGCGAGTGAGTGAGTTCGAAAAAATAGCCATATTCATTAAATGTAAAGTAAATCTGGTTCAACAGTTAAGACCTAAAACTTTAGGTGGCTGAAGTAATGAAGCGTTCAAAACTGTGACAAATTACTTAAGCTTTACTTTTCTGAGGATGCATTTTTTACAAAATGAGTAGAACGCCAATGCTGAATGAGGTAAAGATTGATAAAAATGGGTAAATCCAGGCAATACATGGCTCGGAACAAACGTAAGCAAAACTCGCGCGGACTGATAATCAAGGTATCAATGCACATGATATGTGATTCTCAACTGCGAACAATTCTTTTTTAGACTGCAACATCTAATGAAGGGCAGGGCATGTCGAGAATGCTATTCGACCATTATGCAATGCAAAATCGCATAAAGATGCTTAAAAATGTACGAAAAATCGGTTTTCATGATTAAAAGCGATCAGCTAATTGAAAAATCGCGCAAATTTCCTAAGCTGCCTGCTGTTTCTAGCCTCGAAAGATCACCTTGGATTAAAAATGTGAATGTATTTAATACTAGAGTGGTCGATTATTTTAATAAGACGGATGTGAATTTCAAGTCTGGTCATACCTAGACCCTTGAGAAATAGATCTATCTATCTATAAATATTGTAAAGAACCAACCTATTGGCATTGCTTAAAGAGTGAAACAGGGCGATTATTTGCAACGGAGGCAAAGGGCGATTATTTTAAAAAGGCCTTATGAAGAAATATCCAGATCCAAAGCTATGTTGTAATGATAGAAGTAGGACTGAACGCTTACTAGTTAATTTTCATCTAAGGTGGCAAAGAACTTGGCTCAACCATGGGATTTTGTCAAAGCTTAACATGCTACACTATGAAAAGCGGATTCCTGAATGCGATTATGTGAAATTTCCCTACCGAATCGAGCTTGCCTTGTATCACTAGCCTGTGTTGCAGAAGTAGGGGTCTGGGGCACAGGCTACGTATTGTCTTCTCAAAATCTTCTTTACAACTCATATTTTCAGAGTGGTCACAACCTATTTTTAAATTGTTGTGCAATTGAGAACTGTGCAGAGTGGATGGATGATAATTGGGGGGCCATGCTAAGCCTCTCGGAAAAATATCTGAGATCATGCTCTATTCCTTTTTCAGATTTTGCAACAATTGAGTGTCCCATCTTCCTAATTGTGATACCTTTATTAGAATATCGTAAAAGTTGACAATACCCTATAAATTCTTATGGTGAGATAGAGGTGATAAAGTGGAAATGGGGTTATAACTACCGCAAAAGCCCTCCCTTCATTGCTATTTCTATTCGCTATTAGGCATAAATTTTGTAAAAAAAATTTTGGACAAGAAGCAAAAACCTTCTAACAATTTAACAACAAGTCAATGAAACTGTTCTGCAATTATATATAATTCAATTCAATTGTCATTATGCATCTACATTTTCAATAACAGTATAAAAGGTTTTCTGAACAAAATCAACCTTTGTTTCGTTAATCATGCAAAACATATTCAAGAACACAAAAATCTGTTTATATTTACTAGATAAAATTTACAAATTAAAGTGGTGCTGTGACAGCAGCAATTAACAAAGGTCGCGTAAATTATTCAAAATCATTTAGATGTATGCGCTAACATCTGCTTTTAATTAGACTTTCAGATAACCTAATGGACGGTACAAGAAGCAAGTAAAAATATGTTCAAGTAAATTTTAGAATTTCGTGACAAAGAGAACAATAAACTTATAATTAAGACTTCGTACTGGACTGTGAAACATGTACTGGGACCAGACATTCTTCAACCGACTCTGTTTTTAAGCATTTTCGCAAAATGTTAAAGAAAAATCCGTAAGGGAACAGTGATCTCTCCCTTAATTTTGCTTAACGACAACCCTCCCCCCTCCCCCTATTTTCCCCCAGTGACCTTATCCTTCACAAACGATCTGTTTTCTGAAGTTTACAAGGAACTCTTTTTATATTCAGTCTTTTAAGCAATACTGTGATGTAATATTTTAACCAACATTCACTTTAATACGATTTTATATTTCAGCTGCAAAGAATATCTGAGTTATGTTTCCCGAAATTTATAAGGTATGAAATTATTTTTGATCTCGAATAAAGTAACCTGTACGCTGAAAACATTTACAAATAATAACTAACAATTTACGACCTTTGAAGCCTTTAAAACATATTTATGTATTTGAATTTGAGATAATTTTATCAAACAACAAATATTTCCGATTAAGTAAGATTTTTGTCAAGGTCTTCATTGCGGCTTTATCCATCTGCTTTCTTCCGGCTTTTAGCTCTGTTTGTCATTGCATGCGATATTTCTGGTCTGGAGTTTTCTCTCAGTTCCTTTTAAAGTTTCCTTTTATTATTTCATACCCTGTACACATTTCATATATCCTGCCTTACATTCAAATCTCATGCGATGACAACAACATTATCTGCTTTGAGACTTAAATGAATATGACGGTTTTTCTTTCTACATGGCTAGTAAAAAAGCTAAACTAAATACATAAAATGTGTCGAGGAATGCGTCTAAAAGGCCTAATTTCAATAGCATAAAAACATCTGATAGTCTGTCATTTAAACCTGACATAGAGTTGATAATCGTCAATTTGAAGTGGAATCGGAAATTCATTGCATGCGGGCCTAATCTCCATCTGTCATCTGAAGAAATTGGTTGTACGCCTCTCTGGTCGTCTCACCCTTCTGTGTAAATGTAAACTTGAAGTAACTGCCATCCGCGCATATTGCTAGAAAGTAAAAATTGCACAATCAATAGAGGCGGGTAGAGCGAGGGCTTGGTGTGATTACCCCAAAACATTCGGTTTTCGAAGCAACCTGTTCGGCAAATTCGCATTTTACTCCTGCGAATATTCTTTCACGAGTCACCACCCCTTCCTCAAAATAAGTTTTACCTTAACTAACGACTAATGATTAAAATAGCGTGTTACCTCCTTTAAGTACATATAAGGGCATTAACTGTGAAAAAACCTTTTAATGATAACAAGAAACAGTGGGAAACAAATAAAAATTAAAAATCTTTCGACTCTTCAGAGAATTAACGTCGAATAATGACGAAATTTCAGCAGAAATTCATATTCAGAAGCAGATCGAAAGTAGCGTGAGAGGAAGAATGAGGCATTTGATTCTTTTTTCTATTGGTCGATAACATTGATTGATAATGACATAGAATAAATTGAGGCATTTGATTGGCTCCTTGTTTTGACCAATCGGCGACAGCTAGCCTTTTTTACCTAGTTGAAGAGTCCAGGAGAGAAAATGACTCTCCTTCTGTCTTTCAAATGAATCTGCTGTAATAAACATTTTAAACCTACCTATGACGGAGTTCTTGTCTGCGCCAAATGCACAGATACAGTGTGAGCCGCTTGGCACTTGGAATCGCGAAAAGCTCCATTTTGAACTGAAATACTTCGGTAAAAGACTATGTGCGCTGGACGAACTATAAAAAATAAGATCCAAACAAGATGACAACAAAAGTCTTTTGATTACAGAAAAGGCATTGCAAGTATTTAAAATGCATATCTGGGACTTTGCGGTGATTTTCTGGTCATTTGAAAATCGCGTGCCACATTTGTGATCTCGAAATCTTTTCATAAGGTAATTTATTGAGATGTGAAGTGATTCGGGAAATGAAATAAAAAAATTTGGGGATTATGAACCTGTAGTAATTTCAATAATATGAGTATTAACCCATAAAAGAGAAGCGTGGTTACAAAAGTAGATCGTTGCTCACAGCTAGGTTGTCTTGGCTTAGTTTCAGATGTCAGAACTAACTGGGTATTTTCTTAAAATTAATAGACTGCGACTCAATATGAAACGTACTCCGAAATCGTTGCTGTGTTAGGCATAAGCTTAAAAACAATCATAACAGGTTTTAACAGTGATGAAAGGACATCTTTATCCCTAAATCGTTTGAAACACTGGCTGCTAGTTTTAAAATACAAGCTAAGCAGATCAGTTCTTATACGGGGAGCACAGAGCAACAGTTTTGACATGAAAAAAGGCAGAAAATTAACAGATTAGCAAAAAGTCCTTTGAATAGAAGAAAGCGAATTTAAAGGTTATAAAAAATTAGCAAGTTGAAAATTACTCATTCACATAATTAAAGGTCACAATGGTATAGACCCAGGGTCATTTTACCTAGATGATTTTGTCTTCTTTTGTTCTTCGACAGCAAAAATGTGAACTGTTCCATGATCACTTGAGACGCATAGCATTGATGAATCATGATTGAAATTTATGCTATGAAAATGACAAAAAAATCAATTTCAATAATGGTGAGTAAAGTAGCACGTACTTCCAATAGGTCTTAAAAATAGTGATTTCTTGAGAAGCTGAGAATTTTGTCAGAAAACCTACTCTAATGAGATAAAAAGGACGAAAATTTGTGCTCACATTCACTTTGTCGTTTAGCAACAAAACTATGCCATCTGCCAATAGCAAGTGTCATATAATAATACCTCTAGAAATCTAAGAAAGCTAGATAAATTTTGCCTTGTTTTTAAAGAAATCTTGCTGTCCACCTAGAGGTTTTATTTCAACATGGCATGATGATAAAATGTAGTGGACAGGTCATCTCGGATTTGTGACTGTAAGTTTATGCCCAACCAACCCTTACAGTGTTCACACTGCCAAAGTTTTTACACTGGTATATCACTGTGATTGTTTTGTATCAAACAGTGTAGCACTTTAACACTTGCAATGTGTTACAAATATTAGCACTGCCAATAATACGGCTTCTAGTGGCTGAGCTTGTTTATCACTGTGCTTATTTTGTAATGAGCAGTATAGTACTTTACCACTGAATAACACTATGTTGACAGCAGCAACTGTTACTTACCAATAAATATTAGCACTGCCTGCACCCCTCCGGAGCTCATGCAGTTGTTGTCCATTCATTGTATCAAAAACTCTTATCAGCGTACCCTAAAGCCAAAACATTATGAACATCACATATCTACAAAAAATTTTGGTTGGATGAAATATTGAGCCTTACTATTTCATGAAATTTCTCTACAGAGTGAAAGTCTGGCTTTCCATTGGGCATAAAATCCTGGATAGTTAGTGTTAAGACCCTGCAATCTCTCATGTTAAAAACATGTGCTTCAACTTTGTATGAAGGAAGAGAGTTAATGTCTGCATGTATTTTGGAAGTTTTTTCAACAGCTATGACCCAGGTTCTTGATAAGGTTGGAGAATTCTAAATTTGATAGATAAACATTCTAAGAGTACAACATATGAAATTACAAACTCTACCTTCTCAGATGCTGTAGCCAGACGAGTTCCCTGAAGGTTCATTGCAATACAAGTTAATGGTCCCTCATGTGCCTCAATCTCATTGAGAGGTTTCTCGGTATTTGCAAGGTCTTCTATTTGAACATGGCCAGTTTTCCTTGCAGGGAAAGCCAGTAATGAGTTGTTACTACTTGGGCACAACACACATAGACCTAATTGGGTAGAAAACAGTTTTTGTTAATTGGTGGCACAAAAGCAGAAAATGTAAAGGAATTCGAAAGAATACAAAATGTGGGTGTTAAGGTTAAAAGCCAAAGTTCTGGAAAGAAATATGGGTGAACATGCAGTAAAAACATTGAAAATGCACTACACAGTAAATGGCATAGTTCAAAAAAGGTCTGAGTGAACAAAAATTTAACTGATTCTGAATTGACATGTAAATTCAAAAACATGTAATCTTATAAATTATTCACCCTTGCCTGGCATAGTCAATAAACTAATGGAATTTACAGGAAAACTCAATGCATAGGTCAATCCAGAATTGAGATGCAAAAGGGGGGCTGATGGAGTTTACAGGTAAACTAAATGCAAAGCTCAATCCAGAATTGAGATGCAAAAAAGGGTACAGTACACATAGGGGGACATTTTAAATAGTCTGTTTTTCAGCTAACAGCAGACATCAACATTAAAAGATAACAAAATGACATATAGACATGACAATACTTGCTTTGTATATAAAAAGGTCAATTGATCTTTAAATTATATTGGATTTAGATGTACCTTTAGGATTAGGACAGGTTTCAAACACATTAAGCTGCTGTGGGTTGAGGGTGAAGGTGTAAAGCTTGATCATTGTGTCCAACACAACAACGATTCTGAAACAATAAATTTGTGGTAAAAATTAACTTCCTATTTTAAAAAGGAAATTTGAAAGAAATGTGGGCTGGAACATTGTTTATGAGCATCTTTTGAATAACATGGAAGAGTGACAGAGAGATCCTTTATCCTTTCAGTCACCAGACAAACATCTTCACTTCTTGTTTTCTAGTTCATTAGCAGCTGCATCTTAATAAAGTAAAATTTTTTGAAGGTAACAATTTCGAACAAAAAGTTAATGAAATCATTATTGAGGAAACACTTTGCAATATGCAAATGGGGATTATAAATCATTGTATTAAAATGTTAAAACTAAACAAAATTTTACATGAAAGAAATTGAGGAGTTACATCAGAGTCAAGTATCAAGCACCCCTGAATAAAATAGTTTCAGAGAGGAAGAGAATAATCAAGTTATTTGGAAAAAAATTCCTCATGGATAAATATTGTTTTGAAAATAACTACCTATCTCTTCGTAACTTGACAGCCCTAACATCACTGGAAAAGTCAAGACTTATCACAGCATTTTTCTTTAAATCATCCCATATTTTGACTAGAACAGATAGAGATCACAATTAAAGAAAAGGGAAAATACAATTTGAACTTCAGGCTTGATCGGCCAAAACCAATCATATGATTATTATTATATCGCACAACTTATTTAAAAAATAATTTTGGTGAGCATTCAATATGCCCTTATATGCCAATTATAATCAATAATATTGTAAATGAACATTTATCCATATTTTTATGCTAGATATACAGCAGTATTCTGAGTTGCAAATCAAGTCTCTCCCACTATATGCAGGGGTGGACAATTCATTCTTTCGTGCAGCCGGGAAGACCCCAGTTTTTATCGGCAGGAGACTGCTTATCATTTCACAGGTTAACTGCCAGGTGACCAAATTGTTTCTAGAATTGTCTATCACTATCATTAGAGTTCCGTTTTGGGAGAACACAAGTCATATGGGGGAGACTAGCTGCTAGTATCCTAAACGGAGGACCACCTTTTTACCAGAATTGTCCAACTCTGATATGCCATCATCAGGCAACAGTTACGACATCAGCATTGAGTGCTAAATGACAGACCAGTAAGCACTAATAATAATTTTTATAGCTTATATATCAGTAATCAATGTTCATAAAAATTCTTCAAATAATGTGTTAACAAATGAGATCATGAAAAACATCTTTTGGCAGGGTATCATATTTACCTTCATTTGGTGGGTACTTTGGATTCTTACCACCACCAACTAGTGCCAGATAGTTACATCTAAAAAGCATTTCCACATGGCCAATGGACCCATCTTCAAAATCTGATACAAAATCAATAGAAAATTTTATCAAATTTTGTGATTTATATTCATCACACACAATATGGATGTTCACAAAGGAAAGGTTTTATTAAAATGCTTTATTGAAATGCTTATTATTTTTACAAAATTTAGTGACCAGGCTGGAGCACTATCTACCAGAAATCAAAGGCAAAACTGCTAGATAACCAGCTTGTAATAGCCAGCAGACTAAAAAGTAATTTAGAAATTGAAAAGGAGAGCCACTACACAACTATAACTTTTGCAAAAGAAATTATTCAATGAGTTCTCCCATCAAAATATAATCAAAACAGAATTCAAAATGCTAAACACAAATCAAGACTAGCCTAATTTAAAAAATAATTTATCCAAGTATCAATTTCAAATAATACACAATTTTCAAGGGTTTGGAAAATAAACTTTTAAAATCATTGAAATAACTTAGAAGGTTTAATCTACCTTGTCTTTGCTTCTCTTTCAGTGGGTCACTGTTATAAATTCTAAATCCATTTTCCATTCCACAAGCAAAACAACCTGCAATATACAGAGAGTCTATATGGAGTTCACTATCAACTAGAAAACTATGTCCATTGAGGATGATTCTTTCAAAGGTCATCAACAAGTTTATTACCCTCGAAATAAAATAACAGAACTAAAATAGTCTTCCTAAATCCCATCAATTTAGACCCCGTTTACACTGTGCCGGATAAATTTTATCTGCATCAAAATTAGTTCAGATAGGCATCGCGTTTACACTAGACCCACCCTATCCGCATGAATTTGAGATAATGAATTTGAATTTGAGAAACAAAATTAGTTCACCTAGGAAAGTGGATTAAATTAGTTTGGATAGCTTTGTGGTACAGCGTAAACGCTTTTATCTGGATAAAATGTATCCACATCGTATCTTGCTCAAAAGCAATTGGCTATTTCATCCAATTTATTTTTCACTGTCTCCCAGTCAAGACCTTTCGCCATCTTGGCTGCCTGTTATTGAAAAATACTTGTGTTAAAAGTGCAGTATCTTGCCCGTCCAAGTAAAATTGGCATCCTTGTCAGCTTTCCCTACTTTCGTTGCTAGTTCAGTGTCATTTTGTTTTTTGAACAAACTATTAAAACAAACTAGGCCTAATTGTATTGACAATATCTTTGGATTTGGTCTAAAAGAGAAGCAGATGATTCTGAAGAGAGAATGAAGTCTTTTTACGTTGGCGGGAAATTTGTTGTTACTTGGTTGCCCAGAGATGACTTTGATTTGGGTGTTCTGTGCATGATTTAGGTCATGTAACTGCAGTTATATGCAGAACAAGTTTTATGCAGATAAATTTCATCCGGCACAGTGGTCTTACAACGGGGTCTTACATCTTTTTTCGCGGCCTGCTTCTCAGTGGAATGGGCTCTGTTGTTCAAAACAAGACAACTTTTGACAAAAGCAAGTCCCCTGATAGGGCAAATTATATGTTGTCTAAACAATAAAAGTTACTTTACTGTATCAATTGTCATTGAGGGAATACTTTTTTTATATCCATATAAAATATTACAAACATAGGCTACATTCTACTATACTTTAAATAACTATGCAACACTACTACAGGACGATGCCATGGGAGCAAAAATAAATGACTACACAACGGCCATAACATAAAGACAGAGAACTAGACTAACATCTAAGATACAGCTTGCTCATACCCCACTCACACCGCCAAGCCAAACCAGCCCAAACCAAACCAAACCAGATCATTAATCTGTGCATTCTGATTGGATGCATTTTATGGTTAAATCTAACCTGATTTAGACAAAGCCGGCTCAGCCTTAATGCAAATCAGGTATAATCAAGCTACTTGAGCTACCTACAAATTACTATAAACAATGATAACAAAACAACACTACAAATATGGGTATGCTTTCATGAAGTTGAATTTTCGGACGTGAAAGCCAAAATCCCTCTGTTGTCATTGATGGAAGCCTAGCATGCTTGTAAGGCTTTATCTCCAAGAAGAATTTCATTTAATTCCCAGAATTTGTCAATTACATTCAAAGGAATCAGATCCATTCCAAGCTGGTTGAGTTGGAACATTTCTTCAGTATTCGTAACAGGCAGGATATCTCAAAGAAAGACTTTATGCATATTTTTTAGAACTCAAATTATACTGACCTAGTTTTTGCACACATTTTTGCACAAAAAACAAAAAGGGAAGGACATTTATTATTTGTGTCCCAACTAAAACTACTTATTCTTTTTTCTATGGAAGTGTCACCTGGCCTTGACAATCAACCATCCAACGCTTTGGTCCAGAACTTGTAAACTCCAACTTTCATGGACATCCAATATGTACATTTACATACTAGGGATGTACCGGATATCCGGTAGGCCGGATAATCCGGCGCCGGATCGCTGATATTTTGAAAATCCGGTTCCGGCCGGATTTGTTTCCGAAATCCGGCCAGTTGCCGGATTTTCCAGAACTTTAATCATAACTAAGAAAATTTGGAAACCAAGTCAGACTCCCTTCATACAGTGATTAAAAATGGATTTTCCAGAACTAAACAATATCGACTATAAAACAAGCGCCTTGAAAACAGATTTGAAATGAAAGTGCTAAACATCACGAAACAGGAAGACTGGATGATATAATTCAGGGTTGCCAGATCGGCTTTTTAGGCCAAATTTTTCATTTTTGGTTTTTAGATTTAGATTGCCTGGAAAAATTGTTTTTGCTTACTAAATAAATTTGACCTTGTTGGCCTTTTCAGCAGACGTCCAAAATTAATAAGTAATTACTACATTCATAGAATAATTAGTAGTTAACTACAAAGTGTTAACCAAATTTCAAATTTTATCACCTAACCTAAATATTATCTTGATTTTAGCAAAGGGTTTTGGAAAAAAGTAAGATTCTTATCAAAGCTAAGAAATTATCTAACAGGCACAAGCGTAGAAATATAACAAGTGCCTGCTCGATGGATTCTTGTGAGAGTTTTTGATTTGCCCTTTTTATGAGCATTTTGGCTTAAATTGCTCACCAGTCTAGCCTTCGTTTGTAAATTCAATCTGGCAACCCTGAATAGGCCTCTTTGATCTTCTCGCTATACCTTTTTTCACAAAGTGGCTCAAAACTTTTTATTACTGAAAATTCTATAAATGGTCAGATTATCCGGTAGAATCCGGCCGGATATTCCACGAAGAAATCCGGTAAATCCGGTTCCGGCCGGATTCTGAAAATCCTGATCCGGTACACCCCTATTACATACTTTGTTTTAATAAAATTAAAGCTGGTATTTTCTTGACTGAAAGATTTTATGTCTACTTTCAAAGATTTTTGTCGACTGGATTATTCTTCATTACCTAACCAAAGGACAAAGACAAAGGACAAAGTTGTTTTTTAATCAGCCATTCCAAATGCCATTTCTCAATGTGTTTTCCCTTTTGAATAATTGCTTGAAATTATTTAAGTTAATGCTTATTAAAATTACTGTTTACCTGTCGTCTTAAAGTACTCTTTGTGGTATATGCAGACCTGTATGTGCTATTTGCTTGCTGCATAGAGCAGGACGTTTCTAAGCTGCCACTCAGAGTTTCACTGTCAATGGGATTAATGGGAAACCAGTCTCTCTATGGTTTTTATTATTTGTTTATGTCCTGTAAGGTATCGGTAATTTCAATGCTCGTAGGTGTTAATTATGGGGGAAATTACGTATTTGATTAATCATAATTGCTTATCTATTTAGCTGGGAAGGTGGGAAAGCACATCGTTGTTATCAATAAGGATTTAGTGACTAGGCATAAATATAATTTTAAAAATTACCAGAATATTGAAAAAGCAGTTCACTAATTAATGAACCGATAGGCTAAATAACCAATCAATTGAATTGACTTATTATCCAGAAGAAGTTGAGGACGGATAAGGTACTTAGCTAAGATAGGGTGAAAAGCTACCTTGATCTTGATTAAAGCCTGCATAAAGAAGGCCATTGCCGTGCTGGTTCGAGACGCCGATATTCATGATGCCTGCACTAAGTTTGGTATTCAGGCCATTTCGGAGACAACAACATGCATTCTACCATTTCTACTGCTTCCCAGTTTTACTCTGAACCCCTGTGAAGCCTTGGACTGTATCACATGACCATGCAACATGGGGGGAAGTGAGCGATCATATACAGGGCAGCTGCCCCCCCTGTTTATGTTGTGCGGTGGTAGCACGGGGGCAGCACAGAGCTTATTGCTCGGATTCTGTTTTGTTGTATGTATTAAGAGCATTTCAGCATATTGGAAGAAAAGGGGGATTGTTTTAGCTCTTTAGAGAAATGTTTGATTAAAAACTGAAATGTTTATCCTAATATGAACATGTTAAATGGACTCAAATATCCCATAATTCGTTAAGGTACGAATGCTTCCAAATTTACTAAGCTTAAAACCTCTTATTTTACGTATTTCTAAGCTATCTAAAATTCCAGTTTTGGCCTACATTACATCTGCATGTTTCGGGAGAAAAATATTTGATTTTTTTTAGAAATCTAATATTATTAAACGCTGTAAAAGTTTGTAAAGTTGAAAATTGGTACGAAAGGACTGCCATTATAAAATTTGTTCCGTTGCAATAGAATTCACCAATGTCGAATGTCGTTATAATTATAGGATTTTCAAAAGATTTCGACACGATAGTCAATATACAACGTTTATACCATGAAAATTGTTTTTCCGAGTCTGCACGCAGGCTAGCAATTCTTCGCTTTTCAAGCTAGACACCGTAACCCAATTGCTTCCATTTGAATTATTCTATTTTTGAATAGGGTCTTTTGAAGTCCTATTTGCTACTTTGTTTTCTATGAAAGATATCTACAAAGTATGTACATAGACCAACGTGGTAAATAGTAAATATCAATTTCTGGGGTGCCCTGTAACCCGCCCCCGCCGCCTTATGCTCTGATTTTTTGCAATGAGTATACGAGGCTCAAGCCTCTTTTTCGTCCGTATTCCTCCATTGCTCCATGTGTGATTGCTTGTCCTAATCTCCTAATCACTGATCTTGGGTCCAAATAAGTTTCTAATCAATTTCGTGCATATTTGTTACGGAAGAAAATGCCAGTTCACGAAAAGAAACACAAAAAGAAGAAGTCACAGGTTGACATTGATATCGAGAATGATTGTTCACAATCTCACCGTTCGAAAAAGAAGAAACGTAAACGGGAACGTGTGGAAAAGCAAGGCGAAGGGGAGGTTTTTGTACATAAAAAGGTTAAGCGAAAGAAAATGGAGCTCGTGGAGGCAGTCGACTCAAGTATTCCTAATTCGTGCGTTAATCAAAATCAGGATGTATCATTAGAATGTTTGAAAAATCATACAAAGCACAAAAAGAATAAGAAGAAATCAAAAGATGTTGATGTAAATAAGTTAGATAGCAAGAAGGAAAGCATGGAACAGAGAAAAGAACTTGATATCAACAAAAGTGGTCATCATGGTAGTGATAAAGATTTAGGCCGTTTTGAACCAAAAAGAAAAAACAGTGAAGAGGCAAATGGGCCCCCTAAAAAGAAAAGGAAGAAAAAAGAAAAAGAGATCAAAGAGATAAAACCAGAGGAGTTGGTCGAGGAGGATCATAAAAAGAAGAAAAAAAAGAGAAATAAGGAAAAAAAGATAAAAAACGAAATAGATCTTGAAGAGACCTTTGAAGAGTTTAAAGTTAAAAAGGAAAAAAAGGATAGGAAAAATAAAGGTGACAGGGAAAATGAAAAGAAGCAGGAAGCCAAAGTGGAAGTAAAAACTGAAGTGGCATGTGAGATGGACAATGTCTGCCAGAAAGAAGAAAAAAAGAAGAAGAAGAAGAAGAAGAAAAAGAAAAAGGAAGGCGAGCAAGAAATTGAAATGAGGGAGGCACCCAAAAAGGAACAGACTAACATTGAGGTAACAAAAAAGAAAGTTCAGAACTCTGCAAATGACAGTGATGATGAAAGTTGTGACATAACTGTTGACTTAAACTTAGGTTTATCATCTGCTTCATCAGATGAAGAAAATAGCCAGACATTTGAAAACCTCATGGTATCTTTTCAAGAAAAGAAACAAGGTGTAATGATAAAGAACAAGAAATTTGATATAAAAGATGCTGAGAAGAAGAATTCAGGCACAATGGATGGTCAAGTAAATTCAAATGGAAAAGAAACTAAATTTTCATCTGGGAGAAAAAACAAAGAGACACAAAAAGTAATAAAGGAAACTGCAAAGAAAAGTGAAATTGAAACCAAGAAAAAAACATATAGACAACCTGTTCAAATAAAAGCAAATGAAAACTCAAACCATGAACTGTTATTGAAATGGAAAATAACTCCTGCTGATTTCGACTTTCTCAAAAAGCAAGGGATTACGTGGGAAAAAGGGAGATGGTCTAAGGAGGAGATTCAGTTGCTTGAGGCCAATATTGAAAAAGCAGTAGCTCATACTGGATTGTCTCATGAAGAGTTTTTCGAGAAGCTGATGGGCAAGAAAGGCAAAGTAAGAGACGAGAGATTTACAGATATTTATCGTATGTTTGTTCAAGGCATCAACAGACCACTTAAGTTAGTATTTGAGAAGGTAATGAGAACTTATGATCCCTATAATAACAAAGGAAACTGGACAGAAAAAGAAGAAAAACAACTTTTAGAGCTTTACCACAAACATGGCAACCAATGGGCGGAAATTGGAGAAAAGATGAAAAGAAGTAAATTTGCAATAGCTCATAAAATCAGACGGTTGATTAATTTCTCAAGCAATGGTGATATGGCAGCAATCCCACCTACAATAATTAGTAGAAAATGGACACCAGAGGAAGTATATAGATTACAAGAAGCAATCTCAAAAGTATTGGATGATAAAAAGAGTCAAAATGGAAATAGTGGCCAAAGTAGTGAGGTGGTGTTTAACTGGGAAGCTATAGCATCTGAAGTTAAAACAAGGAGCTGTGAGTCCTGTAGGACTAAATGGATATATGACCTGTCTTTGAGAGATAAGGCAAGTGGAAAAAAGCTTTTATGGAATCGTGATAATACTGGATTACTGATATCAAATTTACTAGAGACTGGGGTTACTATAGAGAAGAACATTGATTGGAACAAGATTGTTGAAAAACTACAGCTGCCAGTGTCAGGGCCTTACTTAAAATTGAGGTGGAAAACCCTAAAGTTAATGATACCAAATCGCAGAGAAAAAAGCTTCAATGAACAGTTGTATTGGCTAGAACAAAAGTATTTATAAATGCAACTACACATAGATCTGAGCATGAATTCAAATTGGTGAGAAAATTATGTTTTTGAATTTGCTTTACATAGTTTTTGCTTTTAGTTTTTCATGAGATTACTACTTTATAAGGTTAGGCATATTAATAAGATTTTGCCAGGAACATTTATGTATATAAGCTCCTTAGTGGTAACTTCATTTCCACTCCTACCTATATACGAAATAATTTTTGTTCCAGAGATCTTAATACCATCCTTCCACAAAAAGTGTGATTGAGCCTAGTTTCAGATCCAGGAAGCACCAGCCACTCTTATAAGCAACAGCCGGTTAACAATGCCAACTTGAACATAAAATTATCGATAGAGAGGTAACAGACTTATGAAAAGAAGAAATCCTTTCTTTTGTAACTAAGACCATTAAGTTTCACAGATTTTGAACTGGGGCTTATTGCTCGGATTCTGTTTTGTTGTATGTATTAAGAGCCATTTCAGCATATAGATCTATTGGAAGAAAAGGGGGATTGTTTTAGCTCTTTATAGAAATGTTAGATTAAAACTGAAATGTTTATCCTAATATGAACGTGTTAAATGGACTCCAATATCCCATAATTGATAAGAATATGCAGGGAATTAAATGGATGAGTTTGGAATTTGGTACAAAAAGGGAGAATTATGACATCATGTTCTAATTTACTCCGAACTTTTGGTCTAGAAAATTAAGATGCTTTTTTGCCTTTCCCATTTCATAAGTGGAGTGACTCTGTCAGTTTTAGAATTTCTGGGACATTGAGTTTGTTTTTAATAGTGTCGAGAGGTAATTTTGGGCAAGAAAACATTAGTCGTCTCTTGCTTGATTTAACAACCCTTTTACTCCTGACTGAAGATATTTTTTGGAAGCAGTTTCTTAGCATATTTTAGGAAATCTTAAGGCATGATATCTTTGCAAGTTTTAGAAGACTTTAATTATGAAGGCTTTAGAATGCTCGTCCCATACAAGTTTCTCAAGTTGTACTTGCCAGTATTTAGTATTATCTAAAACATCAATATACGCCAATTTTCTGATGGTAAAAGACAGGGTCATTATTTTTTTGTCTCATACCTTTGTTATACAAGGCCTAGAACCTGTAGACATTGATTGTATTTCAATCATTTCAATTTCATTTAAATACAGATTATTTAAGCTCACTCCAAGACACTGTTGTCGATATCTTTAGAAGAATATGAAAAGTTGTTTTGTCAGCATACATCGCTGCTTCACCGCTTTTAACAGAAAACGGCCCAAAGCAGGATCCTTGAGGAACTCCACATTTGATTTCATCTGTATTTGAGAATCGATATAAGTAGCTGAATTTACCTTGAAAATCGAGTACTTTGTAATTGAAATTGAAGCGAAAAGGCTGCTTTAGCAAAAGAAGGGAAAATTACTATGCTTCCCCCTGAACGTAAAAAGCTAGATTTCAAGCACTGATTGAATGGACCTATTTTGCAAGCAAAGCTGGAAATTCTACAAGAAGCATGTAAAAATGCAAACTCTCCTGTACTAGAATTTTGTTTCTAAAAAAAAGTTTCGATACGTTGGCGGATGTGACCGCCTACAACGACATCAATAACTTGAGCGAGCGTTAATCTTTTTCACGTCAAGTTGAAGTTTTAATGCCTTGTGGTGAAAAAAGTTCTTATAACTGCACTATCAATTACAGGGATATTCTCGATTACAGAACGACTAAACTTTTGTTGAGACGATACCTATCCTTGTGCATGTTTGATTGTGAACTGACTGGCGATTGTGTGCATGGGGCTTGCAGCTGGGCAAGTGAAAGCATTTCTAGATTAGGACGCATTATGATATTTTTGTATGAAAACAAAACAATTATTCTAGAATGCCTTTGGACAACTTTTGAAAGCCCAACATTTTGATCCTTTTTGCCAGCATTTTTATTCAGGATATAGAAAAACAAACACCCCCCCCCCCTCCCTCCTTTGAAAATCAGAAATTTATATAGAAGATTATCATACAAGTTACAAAAACACGTTTCATAATGTATGATAAGACAGCAAAACATTGCTTGAAGAAGAGGAGATGTCAATGAAAATAACTATTAACGCTAGAGCTTCAGAGCTTTTTAAAAATGGTGATTATCAAACCAATACTTTTTAACAAGGGTGCACGCAAAGTTGCCTTCGTCCTTCCATCAAGCGCCCGTTTTTGGCATTTCCCGCATCCCACCGCTGTTTTCTTCCAAATCCCAATCCCAAACATTGTTTATTTACTGCCTTTTATCAGAAAACTATAGATCATTTATATAAACTAGGAATTGAAGGGGCATAAAGCAGGAGCCTTGAGGATCTCCACATACGTTCTCAAATCAACCTTAAAGATCGGGTGTTTTTGTCATCGAAATAGAAGTGAAAAGGCTGCTATTACAAATAATAGGAAAGTTACTGTACTTCCCCCTCGAGTATTGCCAAGAATCGCTCGGCAAAAATTGGCTGACCATGCCACACCGCTTAACCTATCGTGACCCTCTTTAACAACGTGTCAAAGACACTTCTGACTTGCATCTACGTTCAACTACGAGAATTTGATTCATGCTTTAATTGCCCTTTTACCCATCTATTCACACATATGTCTTTTTCGTTTATACCAAATTTGTCAGTCGCTAGCGTCTCTAACAATCTCTGTTTAGTCTGATCTCAAGGCTGTTTACTGCTTTTGTGGGTCATTTGGATTATGCATCTATGTGTGATATGACAAAAGGACAATAAGCAATGCCATGACAGTCAGCACCAGAAATGTCCTGAAAAGATACTGGTCAACCTTTTGCGAAATTTCTTTCCATTCTTCTTGGAAGTTTGACCCTGAAACGTCCTCCGCAGTGGCATCGCTTGCAATCGTTCTTACTTCACTGTTCCTATCTTCAAAATCTTTTATATCGAGGTCAGAAGCTGCCTTTTCTTTCACCTTATCCTCACAAGAGGCTGGTCTTACCCCCTTATTTTTCTTCAAGCGTAGATACTTTCTCAAAAAAGCAGGGGGCTCAGTAGTCTTAAAAGCAAGGTGTGTTGTCATTATGACTGATAGCAATGCCCCCGATGTAAGAAAGAAAAGGACTGTGTAGAGAACCCCTATAACAGGAGATTCGTCACTTTTCTCTGGAAGTTTGTCCGAAATAACCAGGAGGTACACACTCATGGCAAGAACGGCAGTTATTCCAAAACCCGTACGTTCACCCGTATCCGCTGGTATGAGAAACGTGAAAATAGCAAGGAACGAAAGAAAAAGGCATGGAAAAACCAGGTACAACAGCCAATACATTGTAAGCCGCTTCCATATGAACTTGTATTTGATCACTGTGAAAGGTTCATCGCAGCATTCGAAATATTCTTCAACTATTGCTGCCCTCATTCTTATCATGGTCCAATGACCGCTTGAGTAGTGCTTTTTCCCCTTGATAGCCGTATCAGACGGGATTTTACGAAAAAAGCGAAGAATCAGCTTGTCTTTTGTATATGATCTTGATCCAAACTCAAGTTCGCAGTCTTGAGTGTCGAACGGGAACCACCGAACATCCATACTGCAAGACGCCTCTAGTTCGACTGAACACATCCAAATTGCAATACCGGTGTTCTTGATAATGACTTGATTTTTATAAATATCCGCAGCTGCCTGGCTTTGCTTTGAGGCTGTATTCTGAAGCATGATGTCAGGGGTCCAGATCAGGTTACTTGGCAGGTTTATGTAACCGGTCCCGTTGTAATCCGTTCTATTCCAAACCAGATGTGGATTGTGCCATCTCATAAGAATCCGGTAGTTGCCTACCATAACTTGGTCTTTGATATTCAAGTCTCCTAGCTTCTCTAGATGCACTTGAAAGTCAACAACAACTGGCAAATCGTTGCGCATCACCGGCCTTGCATACTTGCTAATGTTTGTTAGTAGCATATCTATTAGTCTCTGCTCTACCCTAGAAACTCTAGCATTTCGCTTTGCTGCAAGTGCGCAAATAGTAACGTAAAGGAGACTTACAAGAACGTTCAAGCGTCCCATGCTGGTTGAAGCTACTTGAACGTTGCTGATGAAGGCTTTCCAAATGTGAAATTTTATAAGAAAGGCATTAATACCCCATAGGATTCTCATTACAACAAACGACTCATTTTCGTTGCAAGAATCGTTGCAAAAAGACAATTGTGAGATTTTATAGGTCGGTAATTATAAAAAGAAAGATCCAGGCGAACAATTGTTTAGAATTCAATGCCCCTAACTGTGACGCAGAAAGAAGAAACTTAACAGTCAAGGTTTCTAGGAGACGATACATTGAAAGATTGCTAAAGAATAGAAACGTGGGAACCGTTTATGGTTTTTCAGAATATTTACACAGAGCTCCAGTTGTTTGATTTTATGTATAATGTTTCTGTTTTTGCTTAGATTGCCATCAGCTGTGACGCAGCTGATTGGAGGTGTAATGGACGTTGCCTGCAGAAAATTGTTAAGACCTTGGCTATTGCAGCATTGCAGAAATTCCCAATATTTGCATACTTCCAGTACTACACCCTTCTAAAAGTGCTATCATCCATAAGTAAATATTGATAAGTTCAGTTTCTCGGTATGTATTCATCGAGTTATCATGCATGGCGTACACGTTGCGTTCTTGAGATTTTATATTTTGAAAGTGAAAAAGCCATGCCTAGTGGATGCAAATGAGTACCTTCTTCTCTCAATCCTAAAAGTCATCCTTGATCAGAAGGCGTTGATGATTAAAATATCTTTCACCGATAGTGAATTCATCCTTCTAAAGCATGACTTTTATAGTGGATACGCATATGTAAGTCGTACTATAGTGGTACTTTTTCCTCATATCCACCATGGATCATGCACTGAACACAGCAGTTCATAATAAGGACGATCGATGCAAACACAATACCAGTCACTAAGAGCGGTTTCCAGTACATGAAGAACTGTTCGCTTATTTCTGGCTCTATCTTCTTCCGGGGGTACGTTTTTGGGTAAGGAGGCTCTAGCCCCCAGTGTTGATACCTCCTTGGCTCGCACCTGTCAACATCAAGTCCAGAATGAAGGTTTCCTTGAGACAACCTCATGCAAACCTGGCAGAAAAGTGGGTATTTTATATCCCACCATCTTCCAATCGTTGTGTTCTTGTAGTCACCCAATCCTTGCCATTTCCATTCAAGATATCTATTAAATGCTGTTTCATTATTGCTTAAATATTGTAAATAGCTCGCAAGCTCCTTAGGGCCTGAGAAGTCACTTGCTCTGATGATTGAATTCCGTAGATTTCCGGGCAAAAACTGGTCAATCAGATCTGTTCCCATATAAATAGGAACTGAACCTGTCTCTAAGGCATGGTACAAACGATCGTCTACGAAGTGGTCACAGTCTTGGTTCATGAAAACAAGTGAGAATTTGTAGTATCTCGACATCACGAACTTGTAGTCTTTAAAGACATATTTACCGTTTATTTGACTATAGAGCCCGATCAATCCTTTTTTATTTTTCAAACATGCACCATACGAATGAACGTCGATGTATTTCATCAACTGTCGCATGTACTCCGTTCGAACTGGCTCACATTTGGAAAACACAGCCAACACGTTACCCAGTCGCTTGTTAAATGGTATTGGTGGGTCTAAACTTGGTTTTGGATAAATAGGACTTGGAAAATCCGAGTCCAGCCTGTAGCTTATCAACAGATTAAATTTGCTCATAAGTCGTCGATTTGATAATGCCGGTGTATAAACAGGGTTTTCGTTATTCTGGAGAATCCAAGGAGCCAGGTACTTGTAGGGGGGCAAGTCCCATACATCAGTTAAGCGCGAATGCACGACAAATGCACTTGCTTCGGCTGCCCTCGAGCGATCATTCGTAAGTTCACAATTCACAGGGCAATTATCTCCTGCATAGGTGTAAGGCCAGACATGAGGGTCATGCTCGTATTCTTTCTTGGTTTGTATCCGAGGCCTAAATCCTCGTATTTTTGACCAGTAAATAATAACGTACTTCTTCTTTCCAACAGTAGAATTGTCAAACGTTTCTGGATTGAAAGGAAAACCAAGGCTTGATTTTTTCTTTCGTTTGGGCGAAATTCTAACAGTTTTTTTTCTTGATGTTGTTGTTGCTGCTGTAGCAAGTATCTTATCCGATGATACGTCACTTGCGGCTATCGTAACATTATCGAATGTAGGTTTACGACTATGCGTTCCCATCCCTACAGCACGAGTATCGAAATTTTGCAAGCCATTCTTTTGTTTGTACAGAAGAGCTGTTAAGAGGACGACAGATGCGATAAAAGCAGTTACGACAATCCATCGAATTACTATAAGCGACATAACGTTCCGACGACTTGTCAAGCCACGAGTTCTTCGACGCTGTTTCAGAGAAACAAACTGCAAGCAGTTGCAGGAACATCTGGTTGTTTCTGAAGCTCTTCTCAATTCAAGGTCATATTCATTTAAGTCATTTGAGTTCCCATAAGGGCACTGGTCGGCAGACGATCGATTCCCGCGACAAGGGCGCCCCGCATTTGATCCATGCGTTCTGTGATCTTTGTCCATTCCGGGCCTCTAACACTTTGATGATGTTTTGTTTTCAATTATGCGTGCACCGGATTATAAATAATGTTACCGAATAAGGAATAAAGCTTTTGCGTGCCTACGCAGCCTTAAAACAACGCAATGAATCTTCTTGGAAATGAATTAAAGATGCGAAGCACATAGTATACTTCCTATTCGTTGCTGAATTATAATGATTTCACTTAAGAAGTAACAGATAATTAAGTAATGAGAAGACTGACTAAGGCTAACACGGACTACATTGTCCTGTTATTGATCTGATTATTCAAATTCACTGAGCAATGGCACTAGTCAATGACTTCGATAATAGTTCGACTATAGAATGACCAGGTTGCAGGTTACACGCTATTCTGGTCGCCTTTGTGATCCACAAACCATGCAAATAAGAACACATGTTTGTGAATACAATGTTCTGCATTTTTTGACACCTTTAGGCGGATAAGATCGATAGTACAGCCTTTGTAGCAATAACATCGATCCTAAAGTCATTGCTTTGTTTACTAGACCTCTCAAAGAAAGAATGCATAAGGTTGATTTTTCTATATCAAGCGGAGGGCTGGGGGGATATATTCCCCCCACTTTTTGCCAGAAATGCAAAAAGATTATCAATGAATCACCAATGACGCCTCTTTCTATTCAGTTTTAACTCTAAGTTTTTCTAGACCCCCTTTTCTCAACGCTCCGTGGTGCCTGTCGATTAATTATCAATGTAACTTGAAAATGCCTTCCAGTTAAAAAGGCTAAATGCATGACTTAACTAAAGATTGTATAGCTGCGAAGTCAAGGTAGCCTTTGCTAGAAATTCTTTTACAATTTTCACTCTACTACTCATTTTCCCAGGTCGATACATAAGGCCGTTTTCCCGGGTATCAAATCGAGAAGTCAACTTCGCTAGTCTAGATTCACCAAATTCTTCAAGTAAAACATTTTTTAAGAACATGATATACCTGTGTTATGCATGGATGCTGATATTTCTGCCTTATATCATGAGCAAATCATATCTCAACATTCAAATGTTATATTTGCAATCTAGAGCCCCAGAGCACAATTTGTATGCATTTTGTTGTATATCTTTCCAAATTAAACCTTCCAAATAAAATTTAAACTTAAACATAGACTTTGGTAAAGTCTATTCCAAATTAGGCTGTGCCCTTGTTATAGATTTAAGTTCTAATAACATTTAATTTTCAAATTCTCTCTTTAAAAATATATGTAACAAGTACAAGAAAGCTAAACGTACATTGAAAAAACTGATGAAGTTTCTATGCAGGGAATTTCTTAATGGAGAGCTCCCATCTTCCTAGCATTTTAGTCGTAACATATTGATTGCTCTTTATAATAACGATGAATGAGAAATTTTTGAGGTAATATTTAAAGAATGAAATATGATTTGTCCTCTTTCAGTATAACTTAAAGCTAATTTTAGTAGATTAACTTTGTCCGTGTCAAGAGTCTTTGTGTTGTCAGAATTATTGAAGTCGTGCAATGATATCATCATCTGTTCATTTCATTACACTGCAAGCCATACATTACATTTATTTCGTTAAAATGGCGTGCTGTACAGACTGTTTTTAGTAAACTTATTTAGCTAATTACTTTTAGCTTCATTTTCAATTTCCTGTCTCGTTTTCAAATTTGAATGTGAAAACGGCTTAATGGCTTATTCTCTGGTAACAAAGCAATGAAACAAATGTGAACTTTATCAGGGGCGCAACTTGGTCAATAGGTTTAAGGGTGAAAAGGGTTTCTGCCCTGCAAAACTGAGGGGTCCTTTGCAGACCTCGTAGCAAAGGTTTGTCTATAAGTTACTGGTGAAAGCTTTACCAGTGTACATTTGTCTTTACCAAGGACAAACTTCTAAGCAATAAAGACAAACAAATTTAGCAAAAATACTATACTGTTAAAAAGACTGATTATTATTTATTAGGAAAAATAGGGAAAGGGGATGTCAAGCCAAAACTCTAGTGATAACGTTGGGGAGGGAAAGAAACGGTAACCTTTCTTTTCAGATTGCACATAGTTGTGAATGACAGAGGAAGATGTTGTTTTGAAAGAGAAAATTTATGTTCTGAACAGAAATGTGCAGTTTCCTGTCTCGAGAAGGCCATGTTTACGCATCCAAAATGAAAACATTGCAATGATTTACTGAATTAATGCAAATCAAAGAAAAATAATAGAATTATACGTGAATAAGTTAGTAATTAGATCAAACAAAATCGGCATCTTAACATTTTATTCTCTTTTTATTTCATACACTTTTAAAAAGTAACAGAAAAATTGATGAAAAATTCTTATTTAGTGCAAAGTGGGGGCCTTCAACCCCCTATTCCAATTTTTAAGAATTCTAGGGACATTTTTTGCTAAATGCCCAATTGTGTTTGAAAAGCAATGTAGGGTTACCCGAGAGAGATTCCACCAATAAAGGATTAATTACGGACTTGTAAGGATTTATTTGAGAACGGCTTCTGATGTAGGTATGTTGAATTTGAGAATCGCTGCTCTAACTAAACAACAGTAAACTGTTTTTAGCCTTGTTTTCACGCTGACAACAACAACAGCAACAGCAACAAAAATATTGGAGCAGTGAGTATTTACATAAAGTACTACAACTTGCGCGCGGCGAAACGGTTATGGACTCCACACTACACTGGTGAAGAATAAACTCCCTAAGTAATTATTACAATGGAGCTACCATCAAACCCAGAGGAGCCCACGTCCGTTATTCGAATAATGAAAGATTTTGATGAGTTCACGAAGAGTGGAAAGACAAGAAGATCTCAGTTATCAACAAGGTAATTTTATGGCATCATCGACAGAGACAACAAACAATCATAACCATTACATCATTACGACATCAAAATTTGTTACATACACTCCTCTCCCAAAAGTATTCAAACGGTCGGACAAAATTTTGGGCCTAATGCCATGTTAGTGGAAAAATGGTTATCTTTGTGCACTCATAAAAACACAAAATATGGATGAAGCTAAGCAAATGGTCATAAAGTTTTCACGCCAGGCAGGTCATTGAATATGATGAAATTGCACAGCAAGTGGGCTACACGAAGTCTACTATCCAAAGAATTTGCAATATATGTAAAAAAGCAGTTTTCTGGAGAAAAAATTGAGAACATGCAGGACAAAAAGTTTTCTAATAGGAACAAAGAATTGTAGCAGGGTTTGCGAAGAAACTTGTTTCTCAATTTTGAAGGAGTAAAAATAGCGAGTAACTTTGAAGTTTTGAGACAAAAATCGGCTCAAAAACTAAGTTAGGCATACTCTATCGAAATACGGAACTATAAATTGTGCCTTAAGAAGAAAGCTTGATTTTTCAGCAAATATTTGCACTCCCTGGCAAAACAGAGTTAAAGTTATGAAGGAACGACGTGTTGCTGACCGGGGCGATAATTTCTTCTTGAGCGAGTGTAGATTTAGTTCAAAAATGACTCTGAAGCCTTCTCAATCCGAAAAAACAACTGGAAAAGGAAATAATCAAAAGTTCTGGATTGCGTTAGGCCTAATGGCATCGCCATCTCTTTCTTCGGGAGTGTTTGTTTAACGCTGCATAGTATGTTGCCATCTTCCGAAAAAACCCCCAAAAGTGCCAGAAAAATTTATAATTATATAAATTAGCCTTTTTTCTTTCATTGAGACAACTCTCCATGTCACACAAGGATACAAACGATTTTTCTGCTGCCAGCTGAATCCTCACTCTTCCAGGGCCTTCTCAAAGTCCAGACCCCAAAGTAATTGAAAATGCTATAGCTTCTCTGGTTTTTTTTATAAAATATTCAACGAAAAGAGATCCTCCGAAAATCAAGCAGCAGTTAACTGGTAAAAACTTTGACATTTGTAACATTATTTCTCTCCATTTCATTGAAAATTTGCAGAAGTAATTTCCTGGCCATTTGCGGAGGTAATTTGTCTCATGAATATCCCCACCAAATATTGAAGTTATTTCATTGATAAAATGAATTATGGACTTCAAATTAAAAAATTGTGTAATTTAAACTTTGTTATATGATTGCCTGAAATTTTGAAGTGATTCCTATTGTCATTCTATAAATATAAGCAATTAACTTTTATTTTTTGTTTTCATCAACTTGACCTGACACCGTCGCAACATGCTTCCGTTTGAATACTTTTGGGAGGGGAGTGTATATTGATTATTATTGTCTGAGTTAATTGGAAGTTGACCATTAATACTTATTAGGGTTCAGCTGAAGTCCATTAAGAATTGTGCATTTGAAACAAAAATTTTCATATTTCATACTATCAAATAGTAATTTTAGCACCTTGGTCATAACCTAATAAGCAGAACACTGACTTTGGCCTGGACGTTAGCTATCTTCTCTGGTACCAGGGGCCCGAAAACTTGCATACTCTCACAGCTATGCTTGATTCCTTGCACCTGCACAGTACCAATTAAGCCATATATATAGTCATGAATATAGGAGTGCAATTGCTGGCAGCTCAGATGCCTACATTCCCTGGTCACAGCTGATAGTGTGCTGTTCCTTGCAGCTGTCACTTGCAGTTTTAGGGGGATCTACAAGCCCCTATGCTTATGATAGCCACAAGGAGACATGCATGCAAGTCCCAGGCCTACAGTCTGTTCCAGCCCCACAGTCTGTCCCAGCCCCACAGTCTGTCCCAGGCCCACAGTCTGTCCCAGGCCCACAGTCTGTCCCAGGCCCACAGTCTGCCCCAGGCCCACAGTCTGTCCCAGGCCCACAGTCTGTCCCAGGCCCACAGTCTGTCCCAGGCTCACAGTCACTAAAACCCTTGCTGGTAGCCATGCATAGCCGAAAACCTAGTGCATGTTTTCCAACCTGGCTCTGTTTTACAAATGGAATTAAATAATGCTTTGGTGCAGCTAAGTTCAAATATGGCACAGAAAAGGAAAAACATAGCATACTTAAGTATCCTTTTTTTACAACACTCCAAAGATTATAAACATTTGATAATGACTAAATTTAAGCACAAATTTATATCCAGATGGGTTATATCCAAAGTAATGTCAGAGGAAGAATTGCTAATCAATTTTTAAGCCAAATAATAAAGCTACAACAATTTTAAAACCATTGTGAAGTAAGTACAGTGATATTTTCATCTTAGGGTTTTGGAATAAATATGTGTACATAGACATTTAATCCATCATCTTTGTTTCATGAATTAAGATAAAGTCAAACCAAGGGACTGTGTTTGAAAGATTGTCAAGAGGACTCAATTTCCATTACTATCTTGAAAATCTTTCCTATTTTTCTGAGCTGTAGATTTTTATCTTTGAAAATTTGAAATTTAGCTACAATTTATTTTTTGGGCGTTTTATCAAGCTATTTCAAATATTCAGTTTAAGACCAGATTTTAGAAAACAATGCTTCAGGTATACAACTTTTTGTCTTTCCTCAAAAGCAAGACTAATTTTTTTTGTTCGATTTGGCTGATATTTTTTGTCCAAAAAATTATATTGGGTCTGAGCCCCATTATCATACTCATATTAGAGCAGACTCTTGAGTAATCAAATTTTTGAACAAAGGAAGATGTTTTCTTATTTTTTCTATCTTAGGAGCAACTTAGGAAGAGTCTCAGTGTTGGACTCATTGAAGTTTGATCTTGATGAAAGTAGCGATAAACCACCAAGAGAAAGGGAAATAAGTAAAGACAAAGAAGTTGAGCTTTTGACTGCAAAAGCAAAGGTTATTAATCTTGAGAAGCAGCTGAAAACATTTGAAACAGATAGAAAACGGGCAAGAATTGAGTATGAGAGAGAAATACTTGAAAAACAGAGAAAAGTCATGAAGGTTGAAGAAAACTACCATGACCTGCATAAAGAAATTGATTATGTCTTGGAGAAGGAAAAAAATGCCAGGGAAGAAGTAACAAATTTGAAGAAGAAGATTGAAGCATTAAATGACAAATACAACAAAGATGTTGATGAAGTGAGGAAAGAAAACATGAAATATAAAAAGGAAATTGAAGAGGTAAAACTATTTAATGATAGAAAACCATAATAGAGATGTGATTGGTTTCAACAATTTAAATTTGTGAAAATTCTTTTAAATTTAGTAGCTAGGTTTTATTGATATTATTGGGAAATGAAAATTAAAATTCTCAATAAAATTTCTCAGTAATGTGCTAGAGATACCTAGCTGCAACTTAAGCTTTTGACAGTCTTGGGATTTCGCACCCTCCCCCCCTCCCCCCCCACTTCAATGTTGATATCTCTGCTATCAAAGTACATATGCACCCATTTTGAATGGCAGGGGGGTAGATCTTTGGCTATAAGTGCTTGCTTGACCATCAGATGACAGTGTGACAACAGTCTGTTTCAAAATTATAATCTGTAGTATAATTGAATACCCCATAAACATCCTATTCAAGTGCAGAATTTAAAAAAGGTTGTATTTATTTATTTTGTTTTTGTTATATCAGTTTGATAAAAGACAATTAATTTTTTTACTTTGACTTATAAGCTTGCAAGGAGTACTGGTGGCAAGCTTGCAAAAACCAAAAACCAATCAAATCCATAAATTAAAAATCAGTTTCTTACCCTTTATTTTTTATTTTCATCTGAGTAGTATTTTCTGTTTCTCATTGCCTGATGTGAGGGATTTTAAGCAAATTGTACTCTAGTTTAATGCATTATGTGCAATCTTGAAATGAAATCTATTGAAAATCAAAGAATAGATTTTCAAAGTATTCCAAACATCTAGTTCAAATTATCTTTACTGTTTTATGAATTGCTGTCTCATTCTTTTGTCTTGATTAGTTCAAGGAATATCACAGAAGAGAGGTTAATGCCCTTCTTGACCGAACAAATGAGTAAGTGTTTCAAAGTTTGATAAATCGGCAAAGAATTGTTTTCTATCAAAACTTTAACTTAATTGCTGGTATGAAAGGATGAGGATCAAGTTATGAAAAAGATTATTTGTTATCTAGAGTTAGTTTTGCTTTTATTTTAGATCAAAAGGAACAAAAATTTGTTCTTTTGATTTGAAGTTTCATTCTCATATGAAAGTTTGAAGTAAAAATCAAGATCCTCATTTTACATGTTTTTCAAGAATTTCTACAAACTCAGTCGTAAACTAAGTTTGAAAATTTGATTAAGTTTTAACATTTGCCTGTTATTAAAAAGGTTTAAATTTTACTTTATTTGTATTGCTAGAAATGAAGTCATCTACTATAAAAACAAAATGGAGGATTTCAAAGCTCAGTTAGAGCTTCTTCAAAGGTAAGTTTAAACTCTCATTTTGTTATTTTCATGGAAATTCTTCAAATGTTTACATGCAGGGTTTGCCGATAAGTTTGCTATGCTAGCAAACAAAGTCCCTTTCTTTTTCCTTTTCAAAAACACAAGTTTATAAGATTTAATTGAATTTTTAGTAATCTTTATTTTCTTTTTATAATAAAACTCAGCCTATTTTTTATTAAAAGGCTTGAACACCTAGATAAACAAATTTTTGCCTATTGCCTTGCTGTGTTGCGATCTAAAACTGCCAACTAAAACATGTGGTCTGTCTCACAGCCTTTCTGTCACTCAACTTTGTAAATTTTTGTCTTGTGTCAACTTGCAGTTGTGTATTTTTGTCATTGAAGATAAACAAATTTGCTTGTGAGAAGAATAGTAAGACTAAGGTTGTTTTATTATTTTCATTCAAATTTGCAAAGTATTCTCTAAACATATATATTGTACCATACAAACCCGTTTTTGTCAAAATTTTTGCAGCAAATTATCAAGGCATGCAGATGTTATGAAAGAAAATGAGAAACTATCAGATAGAGTGAGGCATGCAGAGCACAAATGGAAGGTATGCTAATAAGTATTGTAGGTCCATTTTAGAAAGTCAAAAAACCACCATTTCTTGCACTTTTAGGGAATTGTTCTTGTATCATCTGCCTGGAAGTTTCATTGGAGTTTCTAGTGGGTGAGGTGGGTATGTTCTTGGCTTCAATAGCATTTTTTCTGTGGGATGTTTTAGGCGCAAAAATAATAAATAATCCTTGAAAAACTGCTGCCTTAAGATACCAACATTGACTTATTTTTCTAGCTATTGATTTAAGGACATTTTTATGTGGTTTTGAGATACTTAATCTAAGATTCTTAGAAAAGATTGTATTAAATTCTGCTTTTTCCTACAATATCTGTGGACATGAATCTTTCTCCAGGATAACTATTGGTAACATTGAAGGAAGGAGACTTGTTCTCTGTTGCTGAATACTTGTAAATATGCAGCAGTCATTTTCTTCTTGTGAATGGCTCCCAAACCAAAGCAACAGAGAATTTAATTAATTGATCACGAGCTTTATACCTGACAGTTATTATCCAAAAGTTATATGTAATTTGAAATATTAAACTGTAACACTCTGTGCTTTGTCTGTTATTCTAGCTATCACTTGTAATCAAGTCAGTAGTGAATTTTTATGATTATTTTATTTAGTCAGCAGAGGAAAAGATTTTACAACATGAGGAAGCATTTGTTGTGGCAAAGACAATGCAAAATCAGCTAGTTAAACTTAATGAGTTGCGCAGACAAAATGATAAATACAAAGAAGAAAACAAGCTTCTCAAGTAAGATGCTTCCTGATTTAGTTAACCCAACCAAAGTGTATAGCCATTACTTCACCTAGCAATCATTTATCTAAGGATAGTCTTGATATACAGCCATTCTCAGTTTTTTTTCTCACAAGCTTTAAATGGGTGTTTGCATTCAAAGCAGGGGTTTAAAAAATCTTTTGTTGAAAATTGTGCAGCTAATCAGACAAAGTAAAAAAAATTTCAAGGCCACGCCCTTTTTACTGTCAGAAAACGCCCCTTTAACAACAAGGGACGCCAATTTTACACTTAGCAAATGCCCATGACTACCTTTTGGTTACCCCCCCCCCCAACATTTTCTCGTCTAATTTAGACAAATGACAAACTGACCCTATCGAGATCTCAGGTGACGTGTCTCCCCCATCCCTGCCCTGTTCTTGATGTCTCCTATTCATTACGCCACAGGCAAGTCAACAAATCCATAAGTGTCTTTATTTCTTTAGGGACACTAGAGACAATGCTGTACTTCTTCAAGAAAAATATGATGCAATGAAAGGCAAATATGATGCTGCAGTAGAAAAAATAAATAGTTTGTCAGTTATAGAAGTCGAGAATGAGGTAGGTTTTAATGACGTTTCATATAATTCTTACTTCTTTATGCGTACCTTTACAATCCCGGACAATGTTGAGACAAAATGCAATTTCTGCAAGTCAGCCCTTTAAATTTGAATCCCCCCCCCCGAATCAATGTTGAATTTGTAGTTCTATCATTTCTCCTTCAAAATAATGCATTCAACATTGAATTGGAGGAGGGGGAAATGTTATTTTTGAAAGTAAAGTGAAAATATAAGCTTTCCTTGATAAGTCTCAACCATTTTTGTCCGGGATTTTAGTCTATCATAAATATCCTCATTCTCCTTATTGTCTCAGTTGAGGTGCTTTCGTACTTCAAATGAGATTGTCATGGCATTGTCAAAAGGAAAGAATTTTTTAGCTACCAACTATTGTTAGTAATTTCCAGAATAGTCTGTTGACTGTCGTAGAACAGAGACAAAGGGTGAGAATTACTGAGTTCTTTAAAGCTATTTTCACTTAATTTATCAACACTGACTAAGTTCATATTTTGAAGTGTTTAAAAGTAAATATATATTTGAACAGTTTTTTCGCAGTACAGAACTTGAAAATGGCTTTGAAAAAGCAAGCATTTTACAGCATATTGGCTAAAAGCATTTGGCTCATATGTTGTAAAATGTTTGCTTTTTTCAAAGCCATTTTCAAATATATTTTTTATTTGTATCTATATCTTTCTTTAATTAACAGGAGCTTAAAAAGAAAATTAAAAGATGGGAAATTGAAGATCCAAGTGGAGCAAAGAAAGCAATGTATGCATGAATATTTGTGTTACATCTCTTCTTTTAAGATGTCAAAACTCCACGGGGATAATTATATCTTAAACTGAATTTGTCATTTTTTCACAGCAAGTGAGGGTGAACATAATGAACTCTCTTCAAATCGGCACGATAATCTTTATGAAGTCATCTAGTTAGAATTTCATATTTTTTATTTTATTGTTTTCTTTTTCACTGGATTGTCTGTTCAAATATCAAGTAATGCCAAAAACTACTTTGGTTTAAATGTAGTACTTCATTAAGTATCAAATACAAAGTGAATTAAACATTCTTCTGTACTAAGGCGTCACGCTTTCAATCTTTATCTCATTAGTCACATTTCACATAGGTTTTCAAACGATTTAACCTAAAATATTCGTATCATTAGGTCACCGTTAGAACTAACGAGGATGATATCAGATTTACAGAAAAGCCAACTGTCGA
This sequence comes from Rhopilema esculentum, assembly GCF_013076305.1. The sequence goes on from NW_027019762.1 coordinate 7,034,283, forward strand.
TGATGGAGAAGCAAGGCGATCTGCAAGCAAGGTACCTGGTTTTCTCATTATAGTTTTACGAATACCTTTATAAAGAAAATATTAAGAAAGTGCATCAGAAAGAGTCTTGGCTCCATTTTCAAGGGTTGCATACACATGGCTAGTACTCGAGTAGACAGAAAGTACCACTGTTCTTTTGCCAAGGGCAAAAGCAGTCCACTTTTTAGTCTGGTGATTCTTGAAATCACCTATGGTGACGTAGTGACGAACTCACAACGATCCATTTTTAGAATATGAACCACATTTGACTGTTTTTGATAATGCATCTCAACGTTGTGTACACAAATTTGGTCATTGTCAAGGATTGAATTGAACAATTGTAATAGGTGCATATGATAACATAAGTATGAAGATTCATGCGGTATTGTGTGTATAGTAGAGCTGTTGTGACGTAATTTTTATGGGCGTATTGTGCTTATGATAACGTTGGTAGTGAGTTCCTAAACCATGTGATATTGAGCTAAAAAGAGAGAAGAAATACGATTACACTATAGACTAACGATTTGTGAAATCAATTAGGTTGCCAGGTATAAAATGTTTATAAAGAATCTCTCAAAATAATAATTAGAATTTCTTATTTGAAATCGCGTACGTAAACAAGAGATGGCGAAGGTTTTTCATTAATCTTGAGGCTGACATGTCGATCCAAATATGAACGAAACTCGTGGTTGCGACAAAGAATGACTGTCCTTACGTATTTTATTAGTTTTAGTACCAATCATGTATGTTTATGTAGATTCTTTTTGTTCTTCTAGTGTTGCGATCAAAGATAACGCCCTCCAGAATGTAACCCAGAAGTATAGTGATTTGAAAGATCAGTTTCTGGAATTACAGGTATGTGTCCAAGTTTATGCTTCTGCAGAAGCTCGTCTGTTGAAGGCAAAGTCTTGGTTATGTATGTTTTCAATGCATTTGAGAGCTGTTTATTAAAAGGAGATAAACATGGGCCTGGTACTAAAACCAGCTTTTTTGTCAAGACATCAAGATTTTCTCAACTTGTATTTTGTTTGTATACTCGCTACGTAATATGGGTAGTGTTGCCTGGAAATGTCAGTATTCGCGGTGTAGAGACAAGATATCTATGTAGAAAATTTCTATTTTCTCAAAAGGAGAAGGAAAGACAAGAAAGTGAGAAATGCCAACGACTTCAAAGAAGACTTTTGCTGGTGACGGCGGTCAGTTTTTTTTCTCAGTTCTATCTTTCTACGTCATTCATATTTCTCAAATTTCAAGCTATTATTAACGTTCCAAGCTACTGAAAATGTGAATAGATATTGACTTTTGCAATATTTGCTACTTCAAACGCAGTTAAAAATTTGTGCGCTCTCAGCCTAGCTGCAAAGTGCTTTTAAGCATATACGTGTAAGCAAACTCCTTGCTTGTATATAACTCACTTCCTTTTCGCCTGTTTTTATAAAAAATGCAGTCTTTCTGACTAAATTTGTGAATTAAAAAGTATTTATTAATTTTCAGGATCGGGATGGTATCAGAAGAATTCTGAACAATTATGACACAGAGATATCGCCAAATCATTCGCAGCAACTACAAGCTAGAGTGCAAGAGGTAAAAGCAAAAAAATTTGCATCAAATTGCACATTATTTAATACTTGTGAAACATTTGGATTTGGAGCAGAACTGTGAATGTTAAGTGTATGGTTTGAAAAAGTAGCATAATTGCTGGTTTGTGGAGAAGTCAGGGTCGTGATAATGTTAGCAGGGATTCTTGCCTTTTAAAGCTCACGCATGAATATCTAAGAAGTTGTTAGTGATTTCAGAGAAGTTTTGAAAGATCTCAGATCAGAAGGTGATTTCTTGCTGAATGTGGTGTTGAGACTGCAAAGTATTTCAGCTGGGATGGGATTTTTTCCCCGAAGCTGTTTCATTGAATGAGCTAATTAAAATTCTGTGAAACGAAAAGCTTATAAACAGATATAGCTTAAAGTGATAAAAGTCTAAAACAGTTCTGTTACGAAATATTTGCTCAGGCACAATAACTGTCAGCCGATTCGTGACAGAATGGAGTCGAAAGCAAGAGGCTATTTTGTGGAATACACTCTTTTTTTGCAAGAACACACTTAATAAGGACACCAAGGCTCGATTTACGCGAAAAATTAAAACAGATGAAAAATCAGAAAAAGAAAAAATGCTTTAGAAAATTTTCTTTTTTGTAAACAATGCGTATTTTCTCTCTTGTAAACAGAGTTTTTCATCTACTAAAAATCTCATGCAAAACTGTTATTTACTGGTCTTAGAAGCAATTTATAGCAACTTGATGTTTTAGAATGGCAATGTAAAAATAAGGAAAGTATTAAGAATACCTGGGACTCATATTATATAGGAAATATGAACATCGTGCCTCGGCAAATAGTATCTGGTTCCTATAAAGGAGAATACAATGCAGCACCTCTTTAAGATAGAATGCCATGAGCATCTAGTAACTTGTATCGGAGAGGAGGCGCTTCGTTGGAGACAAGACATCTTTTTCTAGCTGGTTATTATATCCAAGGAACTGCTTCTGTGTACTTCATAGTAATGGTTCAATGGCAACAAAATATGATAGAAAGGACTTTAGCATGCAATTGTGAGGTAAATAGTTCAGTATCGGGGAATAACTACCATCTTGTAACATCGTGGAGCAAATAGAGGTACTTGAGGCACAACTGTCTAGGCCCCATTTATCTGCGCAAGTGCGCGAGCGGCATTCGCAGGCACAAAAGTTCATTCTAAGGAATTTATGCAGGCACATTTCTGAATCGATTTTAATTTACCTTTATTGTATTACAGTCATGCTTTCTTTAAACATCTTTCTTGGTACTGAACTTGAACAGTAATATAGAATAAAGTAGTAGTTGCAAGTCTTTATTACTAAAATGACAGAAGGTCCTTACTCTAAAGGCGCCATTTGACTCTCAAAATCAAGTTGTCTGTTTGTCTCTTTCCCTCTATTATATCTTGGTGAAAGAGATCACTCGCAATTATTGTATCGATTTTTCTCAGGTATTATGTTATGACTTATAAAACTTATTCGTGGATAATAGGGTGAAGAAAGCACACTTCCTTTGAGTTAGAGTTTTTAAGGTTTTGAATCTGAGAGCTATCGATTTCTGATTTAGTTGAGCAAATTTTCATTGTATACCTCCAAATAATTCATCAAAAACAAACATTTTCGACAATTTGTGACAACACAAACAAGCCTCTACTTCTTCAATTTTTGGAGTGAAAGCATTTTGATATTAAAATAATCAAATCTTACAAGCATGATAAACTCAAAGCTAAAAAACGGAGTATCTTTTGTAAAATACTATTTATAATAAGATATTTCAACGAAGTAATTGGGAATAGAATCTTTCATGGCTATTTTTCATATCTTCGAAATGAGAAAATGACGAAATTCTTGCAAACTTTGCCAACAAAGCGAAAGCAAAATCCTAAAGTTCACAAACCTTGAAAGAAGATGTTTTAAACAAAACTGTTACATTTAAAGTAAAGCGTTTAAGATATCGAAAGACGTTTGTACTGAAGATGTCTTTATTTGTCTTTATTTGATGTCTTTATTTGATGAGATTGATAACACCGATAGGGCTACTTGACAACCCAAAACAACCTGTAGATAGAAACTGAATCATTTCCTTCTTTATTTACACAATATAACGCTAGTAGCTTTTATTATGCCATTTGTTCAGTTTTACATGTAGCTCGTGATGATATTGATATGGTATCTGCTTTTGACAAACGTAAGTTGGTGTAACAGTGCTGAGCGTAGCAGAGAGGTTCTCCATTTATCAATATCTGACTATAAATCGCATCCTTTTTTACATGCAGGCACATTTTTACTCGGCTTTGCACTCGCAGGCACAAAATATTATTAATGAGCCTTGCAACTGTCTGTTTGGGGGTATTTGTTGAGTGTGACAGAGTCCACTGTAGCTCGGTCTTTTATTTTAAGTACTTGTTTTTATGCCTGCTTCATTTCGTTTTAACTTGCCAAAGCTGCCCAAAGACCCATTGTGGCTCACGGTGGACCGCGTTCACGACAATGTTCACTATGAATTTCAGTACATTATTTCAGTACATTAAATGAATCTTTTGAAAATTATATATACGATATCTTGATGTTAGATAATGCAAATGTTGTCTTTTTGAATTTTAATCAGCATCTTTTATCTTTCTGATTTGATTTCTGTTCTGCAGTGTAAGATATGTTTGTATTCGATGTTCATGAATGTTTGATATTGAAGCACTGTTAACATTTTATTTTGAGTTTGTCAAGGTGGAATGGTTTGTTAAGGAGAAACAGGCCAATCACATGAATAGAATGGCTTTTCTCACCAAAGATACGATTAAGTACTTGATGATTTTTAATCGCGAAAGGCAAATTTTTTCCTTGTTAATCGAAAATTCTGAACCATTCTGTCGAGTATTAATTTTAATTTCTTGAATCTTAGGCAGAAGACCGCTTGACTGCAGCTAATGAACTGATTAATACAATGGAGGTATTGCCTATTTCAATTTATTTTCCATATCTTCATGTAAAACCTTGAACTTCCCAACTAGCTGTATAGAATAAACTGTACTATATTTTTTTGTTTTACGTTAACTCTGTAAGGAGGGTTTTATAATTTGAAGTCAGTTATTTTTCTGTTTTCCAGGATATTTGTCCATGTATTTTATGAGAAGTGAAACCGGTTGAGAGGAACTTCCAGTTACCAATAATAAAAATTATTGCAAAATAAAGAACGTCTTGACATTTTAAGGAACTTTAAGAGAAGATGAGATAAGATAAGAAAAGATAAGATAAGATAAGATAAAATACGATAAGATAAGTAAGTGGAAAGGTTGTCTGTAGAATTAATTAGAAGGTTTTATTGTTTCATTACTTCCAGACTGAGAGTGATGAGTTGAAAAAAGAGATGAAGTCAGATCGTCTACTCCTTGTCAAAGTAAGTAGTGATATGTTAATTTTGAAGGCTAACGTTTTTTATTATTCCACTTGGCAGATGTTTGATGAATTTTTGCCTTATCGTTTTCCCATTGCAGATGATGGTCATCGGTGACAAGTTTATCTTCATTCAAAAGTTATTCAATAATATCTTTATTCAAATATCTGTGCTATCTTTATCGTGAAATATCGTGGGAAACGAAGTACGCGATTCAAAGCCATGCTTTAATTGGTTCAAATATGATACGTCTCTACACCTAGCAACTAATAATTTTTGCTTACCCAATCGGATTGTTTGCATTTGGCCATTTAGCCAATCACATGCTTCTATTCATATGATGGTTATTTTAAAGGCAGTGCTGTGGGGTTTCCCCGATCTTTGGGGTTTTCCTGAACTTACCATTTTACCGATCATTAGACCAGAGTAAGGGACTTCGCTGCGGTTGAGATATGCGAGCCACAAATTGGTTAGCAAAGGGAATACAATTAAAAAGTTTCAAAAATTTTCAGCGAAGAGAGACAATTTTTTTAATTGAATACGATAACTATGATATTGGAATTATTAAACATCAGTTCCTAATCTATCATATTTATGGAGTCAAGTATCGCTTTCGTGTTTGCCTGGTTTTATACCAAAACTTTCATTTTATAACCTGATGGCATAGCAATCATAGAAGTTTATATGATGTTGACAAGGATCATCTAAAATGGAATGTACCCCGAAGTCAACGAACAGATATGGTCGATGTTAAAAGGTCAATACAAGACATTTTCAGCTAACAATACAAGACACAGCCTCCCCTCCTGTAACGCACATCTACCTTTTTACATTAAAATAAACTTGAGGGTTCAGAGTTATTGGCCGTTGCGGATAGGTGTCCGTTGTTTGGAGGTTTTTTTCTGCAAGTCTTCAACAGTAGGAATAGAATTGTGGGACAATGTATTTGATCGTTTTTTGAAGATGTCCGTTCTAGAGTGGTATCTGTAAATGGAGGATTCATTTTATTCAAAAAATAATTGACAGACGAAAAAAACAATGGCAGGCTAATCCCTTGCTCCGCTTCTTTGCTCTTCAGACTTTGAATCCTTCTGAGTAAAGATTCTTTTTTAGCTTCAAGCAGAAGTCAGTGACTTGAAAAGTCGCTCAGTTGCTGCAGACAAAGATTATTCCGATGTCAACGCTTTAAAGTAAGTTTTGCCTTACTCTATTGAATCCTGGTCTTGCTCTAAACTTATAAGTATCAATCCAAACTTTTCGAACTAATCTTCTCGTTCCTTTTTTCTATTACCAAGCATCCTGCCTTGTCAAGCTCCCTTTGTCCTTTTCTGTTTCAGCTACATATCCTCGTAGTATGAGTTAGTAGGCAAGATACATTTTAGTTGTCTTTTTAACTTATCTTGTTCTCCCATTGCAATGCATTGTTGATTGAGGCATTTTCGCACTGACCATACGTCCAATCATAGTCAAAAGCAGTTTTGGTATCGACAGATATGAGTTTGTGCCAAGTTATGGCATTAGCTCGTTTCACCAAGCACTCTTTAATCAGTTTGTTGTTATGCTAACGTGATATTCGATGCAAAGAGCTACAAAAACTATCAGAACATGGGATCTTCCCAGAAAGTTTTCAGATTTGACAGAGCTAATTTATAATGCATCAATCATGTTTAAAAATAATTATACTGTGAGTTGTTACAGCAAGGAATAATTATGGCTCTGGGAACTTTCAACCAAAAAAAAACTCGACCTAAGCTCAAAATTCCTTCTGAATACTGTGTTTTCCATTTTATGCCAAACTCTGTGATTCAATGTTTCATCTGACACAGAATTTCTCACCCATTTTATACATTCATTGTACGAACAATCTTTTCAAGCCGTGTGATTTTTACAGTAATTATCCCAATATTTGGCTTTACCGTCAGAACCTTCATAGTTGTGCATTTTTTGTTTGTTTCAAATATCGGTTATTATTTATTGATGCTTCTTCGGCAGAAATCAGATTGCGGCGCTGAAAAAGGAAAATGAAAGTTTGCGTGAAAAAGTTGATATTCTAGAACTAAGAATCGAGAAAAGACATTTACAGGTATGTTTTGTTTGTCTGTTTGGGTTTGCAGTAATTTCTTTGTTTACATTAACTGGCTCATGCTAAAAAATGTGATGAAATATAAATAATTTGTTATTTTGTTACTAGACTTTGCTTTGAAAAAAAATTTTTCACTGAAGCAAGTTCATTTGAATGAAAAAGACTGTGATTTTTTACGATATTTCAAGGTACATCTGGCAATTAAATGTTAGTTCTATGGTAAAATTAAGGTACGATAGCTGTTCCCAAAATTTCTTTTCTCGAAGTTATCATACTTATTGTAATGAATGACCTAAAAATTCTGATCGAAATATACAAATTCCTCTCCACTGCTTCAATTTGTTTTGCTGTAGGGTGATTTCGATCCGACGAAAACCAAAGTCGTTCATTTTGCTGGAAACCCCGTCGCCCTCTCTCTTAAGCTTCATGGCCAAGAGTTGGAAAACCTCAGAGACGAGAACGAAGAACTGCGCAGGAGAATCAAAGTATTAGAGCAAGGCACGGTAACTCAGCCTGCGCAGTTAGGTAATGCGCATGGCTCTGATGAAAAAGCCATACAAGGTGAGAGGAATCAAAAGACATTACATCTTATTAAGCAAGTGATTGGCGGACATGAAGAATCCGGAGAGGTATCATGTTTTGCTAGATGTCATATTTTTAGGAGAGCGTTCCCTGACCCTAGACGAGCTGTGATTCGTTGATGCAGTCAAAGAACTCCTTGCCGTGTATGACACGAGGTTAATTGAATGATCTGAACCGGATTCTTCACCTTCGCCCAAGTGATTTCTTTGTTGACTACGAGCCATGAGCTGGCTAATTTGTTATTGACGATTATTGTTTTAACTCAATGTAAGACATTTCCATTTTCATACATCTAGAGCTGAAAACAGAACTCAAAAGCGCAAACTTGCAGAACCAGCGACTAAAAGAGGTGTGTATGTTGTGCTTATCATTCTAATATTGTATTCTTGCTATGCAAATGCTTCTGATTTAAAAGATTGTGAAAAGATGCACTCTAAACGAATGTTTGCTGCAGCATACTAAAATTAAATCAAATTGAAGCATAGATTAATACCCCTAACTTATAGCCACTTTAGTAAAAACCACTTATTCTGTACCAAAGTTCTCATCCGGTTTTTTCATTTTGCTTATATTAATACTCGACTCTTTGACTTACGCGTTACTCAGATTTCGTCTACATGTTTCAGTCATCGACCGATTTGACTTGATGCAAAGCTCTCCGTATATTTTATGAAAGTTGCTGTTGTAAACTCAGATTTATTTGCAAATGATCCTGGGACATGAATCTGCATTGCTTTATATTGACAGTGGTTCCGGTGTCCACAGGACAGTGATCCGTGTTCAGGAAAGATTAGGTATTTTCTACGACAAAAAATGCATAGAAAAAAGGAAATTACAAATCACTGGGTCTTGTAAACAGGTTGCTAAATTGATGGTCAACATAAACAAATGATATGGTTCTGCTGAATTTCTTGTTCTTTTTAAGAGTTCAGCTTTTTTATGTCGATTCAAGAAGATAAGTTTCATTCGGAGATAGTTCTGTGATTGAGAATTTCATATGTGCATTGACTGGGTGTTTTTAGGTTACATTTACAAATTCTGATTTCTTAAGCTCAATGTATGTACTGTTAACATGCAAAGCTTGATGCCAAACAGGGAGAATTAAGGCGAATTCTAGAAAAATGCATTTAATTATTTAAAACAGAGTGATGATATAAGCATTGTGCTAGAAATAAAAGTTTAAGGGTTGAATATGCTTCCAAGAAATGGATTGTATGGCAACGCAGCATGTGTGCGTTTAGTGGAAATGTAGAGTCGGGATTGTCAAACCCTGTACTTTATGCTTATGCGATCTTTTTACTTATGAATTGAACTTGCTATTTTCACGCTCATTTGTTCTAACCCCTCTTGATATTTTTTAATATCAGTAAAGTTATGAATCGTCTTGACACAAATATCATATATGTATATGTATATGTTAATCAAGAACATTGTTATATGTCTAACGCAGCTCAACCCTGACCTGATATGTTTTGCATTTTAGGTGTTCGCAAATTCGGTTCAAGACTTCCGTGAGAGCTGTTATCAGCTGTTTGGTTACAAAAATGACATGATTGGAACAAAACGGTTTAAACTTCGCTCAATGTACGCAGAACAAGAGAACGACTACTTTATTTTTCAGGTATCTTGACTTTACACGATTGTTTGAAATAGTCAGTTTCATTTTGTTGTTAATTCTGTCTTGTTTGCGGAGAGTCAAAGTGCTTGTGGACCCAAGACCGTTTACAAGATGGTCAACGAACATAGCTAGTGCTACAAGGTCTGTTATACAGAAAGTTGAGACAGAAACTATCGTTGTTGTCGACGTGTGGTGGATTATATTCATCGTTATTAGGACATACGGTTAGAAAAGCATACACAAGGATAAAATGTTTTAGCGCAGCTTGAATTTTTGGCAGCCTTGGGTTGGCTGATTTAGACCCGAGTTTTAATTGATGTTTTCTTATAAACAAAACCATGATACTTTAAAGCGGACCTAATTTGAAGGCAGACTGTCCTATGGTGCTCAACTTTATTTTCACATAAGTGAAATTAACGCACTGTTGAGCTTGGTCGATTATTAAACGATTTAAAGCAATCAGATATAACTTTGATTCCAGAGCATTCGTTCATTAGCAAACTTAAAATCTTTCATTGGCCATATCTCAACCGATTTTTTACATATTTGGCAAATTTTGCATATTTGAAAGTATTTCATGGTGATATTTTATGTTATATGGTTGAAAATCAAAAACTCTAGAAATAGGTTTCTGGTGGCGTCACACTTTAGAATTCTATTGCTAAAATATGCCTTAAGCTCTTCCCAACTCACCATTATGCAATAAATCAGCTTACCGTGGACAAGCCACCGATTTGCAGACATCTTCTCGAAAGCACTAATATAACTGACTCTTTTGTCCTCTCTGTTGATGGTTTCAAAGAGTGTCTTGTATAACTCAGGTTGAAGAGTACTGTTTTAAAACCATCTTGGAATTTCGCTTAAGAGGAATCCTAACTGGGAGGGAAGCTTTTCAAATGCGTGTTTGTTGCACAGTGCTAATGAGTAGCAAATACACTGCATCAAAGCACAATTTGGAGAAGCATCCCAAACTCTCGACCACACAGAATTATGCTGTCCTTCCATTGATGACGCACCATCACTCCCAAATCCAATGCAATCTTCTAATTTCAAGCCGATATTTTCTAGACTGGATTTTAACGTGTTGAAAATATCTTCACCTGCTCCACTAGTGATTGGAATCAGCGTTAGAAATGCTGTTTTAATATTTTCCTCTTTTTTGCTGTAATAGCGAACAGCTATGCACAGATATTTTCGGCAATAGATATTCATCGATTCTTCAATCATGATGCACAACTTCTTTCCCGCAATATCTTTGCACAATTCTTTGTACAGTGCTGTCGATATAAGGCTGCTGCATTTGGCTCGATGAAGTTTAATATTCTCCAATTGGCTGCCATACCAAAAATAATTTCCCCAATATGGTCTATGGACTGGATAGCACAGTGGCATGTAACTGCCGCAGCAAACTGCACTTCGATTTTCTTCAAGGTCTCGTCTTCCTTTCTTGAAATCAAAGTTATTTTTCTGTTACACTCTGAAAAAGGCAAAAATCAGGAAATTTGGCCTGAAAAAGGCCAATCTGGCAACCCTGAATGAAAGATTGGTCAGCTTGCTGAAATTGCACTGTCATTGTGTATCTTCAAGAGACTAAGGGAACTTTTTCTGCCTAGTGGTTTGATATGCAGTCTCGATGACATATTAGTTGATTTTAAGCTGACTTTCAAGATAGCCAGGCATTGTGATTCCATCAACTCACGATTAGTTAGTAAACTTTAATGTTAATGTTAAAATGATTTGTCTTGCCCTTTCAGATGACAAAAGAGCACCAAATGGAAATGATTGAGACCGAATTTTCACTCCAATGGAAAGAAGTGATGAAGGATTACCTGTCACGTGGACAATCCATTCCAGCATTTTTAAGCAGTGTTACACTGAACCTTTTTAGCAAACAGACTGAAATTATTGACACATCGCTGGCTTGTAGGGTGTGACATTTATGCTCTGCTGGAGCAAACATCTTGTTAAAAATGGTCCTGAAACTGGTATTTGTAAGCTCCATATATGCTCGGATTTTGCACATCACAAGGTGTTGATTAAGGAAGGAGTTAGCTGGAAAACAAAGTTTAAAATTTTGAAGTGTTTCTCCTAATTTTGTCACATGATATTTCCTTAACATCTTGCATATTTGGGAAATTTTGTGACAACATTTCCAATATATATAGCGACATAATGCTACAGCTTGGGAAATTTGTGCCATTCCGTCTGTCAATGTTGAATGACAATGTGGTCATGTCATCAGAGCATTTTCTGCAAAACCTTGTGTCCTGCAGTAGCCCCTATCAGCAGTGAGGAGAAATTTTCATCCACTTTACAGTGAGTATCTATTAAGCAAGTTTTAAAATTTTGAGTAAATTTTTGCATGCTTTAAACATCGATATTAAGTTTTGAACATATATAACAACATACATCAAGTTGTTAATTTTTTATTTATGAATATGTAACTTTTCATTCATTTTTGTGTTTATCGAAACTCTTTTTCAACTGTATACACACATTTGCATACATAAGTTGTGTGAGTGCAGAATTCTGTACAGTAGGCATACAGATTAATGATGTTGATTCGTAGCTTATATAATCAAAACTTACTAAATCATCATCATGAAGTTTTTTTTATTTCTAATGCCAAACACTTTTTTATATTGCTGATTCGCAGGAACTTGTTCCACAATATGATTGAGTTACACCTTCATTATACAGCCGTGTAAACTTCTTTTTACTTAATTTCAAATTTGTATTAAGGAAACATTTCTTTTATGATGACAGAAAATTGAATTTTCACTGTGATTAACAACTGAGAGTGAAGTTTCAGGTGGGACAATTTCGGAGTTCAAATCCCTTAAAAATCAATGATGCAAGCAAATTAAAAAATTGTGTCTGGACTAAAAGTATGGTTGTAAATCCTAATCTGAGCTCAAGATAGTTAAACAATAAAGTTTGAAATAATTTCCAAAATGTGGCAGTAAAATTTTAATTGGTGTATTGGTATGGTGATTGCCTCCAGTCCTTGCATCAGAAGGATACAAGAAGGATACAAGATTCACATTGCTTTTATAAATAATCATTATGTGACAGACATCTGAATCTATTAAGATCTTTGAGATCCTTTGGCTGACCAAGGGTTTTTATGTGATTTGAAAGAACTTTATATCTGACATCCACCATTTTTAACCCAAACAACAAAGTACCAAAGTGATAACCTCACAAACATTTACTTTTAGAATTTTTGATTTTTAACCCTGTTACCTGAAAGAGCATCAAGAGATACCTCTAAGTATGCAAAATCAGTTAAAGGTATTACGGATTGGCTGATATATGGCCACATGAGCACAGGCTCTTGCCTCATCAAACCTCTGTAATTTGGTCTTGGTTTCTAACTTTATGAACCTGGCCAGAGTAACAGTAATCCTTTAGCAAACTTGAAATCTAGAAATCTAACTGATTTTTCCTATTGAGGATTATTTTATGACATTCTTTCAGATTATGTGGTCAAAGTCTTCAATGTTCTATTCAGCTGGGACAAATATATTTTGTCCTTTGTAGACCTTACCTTAAGGCCTCAAATATGTGACAACTTTTACACAAAAAATTATGGAAAATCAAATTTTGTCCAAATATGCCGAAAACTATTTCTGGATGGCTAGTTGGGTGGTAAATGTGTCATACTTTATTTGCATTTTGTCTCAACATTCTTGTCCAGGATTGTAGCCTACATCACTATCATTTAATCTTTTAAACCTTGAATGAAACAAGCTGAAAACAATAAAAACCAAAAATTATAGAAACGGTTCCTTGAAATATTGCAAATTAAATGTTTCAGAAAAGTAGATAGCCTTGATGTATTCAAATTCAGGTTTAATAATAATTTTGCTGGACCAACAGAGAAAAGTAACAAAAGGTCTTGCCAAATTCAACAAACCAAATGGCTGCATCCAAACTAAAAGTGTGCTACCAATAGACATCTGAGATTCTTGATGTACAGTCAACTTACAAAAAATACAAATCTTGATTATCAAATTCAACTACTAGCCATTAGAGAACAAAATATATCTACATTTTTGCTGCATTTACACAGGACAACTACCAAATAGAACCATTCAAAAATGGGTACGGTTAGGGCATTTCAACGGGGCCTGCGAGAACCATTTCAAATTGAACTGCTAGTCACACCCAAACGAGTAAGCTTAGCTAAGTGATCCCATTTAGAACTGATTCCACAAGGCTCACCAATTATCCATAAATCTTTGTACGACATAAAAAGGCAGCCTGTCCTAGATCTTGGTACAATGGGCCACAAGCTTTTTGAACTATATCAGTTTAGGACAAAGCTATGTTTACAAACAACAAACACTAAACTATTATTGTTAAAAGACTTATAATATTATGTAGAACGCACCTTTTAAAAACATTATTTAAATACCATGATATCATACAGTTTTTTGGCCTAATACTACTTTGTATGATTAGATACTGAATATATAAAAGTTTTCATTTCTTTCAAAGTCTTAAAAAAATCAGTCTCAATTGAATACAATTGACCACAATCTAGAGAATGCCAGAAACCTTTCAAGAACTTGGCCAACCAAAATTCCTCCCAGTTTTCTTATACAGTTCATCATTGAATGGCTTATAGTAACTCTGCAAAATATGTATTGTTTCTGTATCAATTTTTGGATGAGTTCTTCCTTTGGTGTTTCCCAAACACATGGTTCTAGCTTTTCCATTTCCATTTGTTTTCTGGATGCAATAAAACTTCTTTGTATTGTTATACCAGAAGCTGTCTTTGGTAATAGAAACTGAAACATTGAGGAATTTCTGAACTCCTTCAAGCTCTGTCCATGGTTCACTGACAAATCTTTCTGCACTAACAAAATAAAATCTACTTATATCAAAATACTTTAACCATTCATTCAGGTGCTCTATATAGCGTCCAGTTTTTATAATAGTGGCACCATCATTAACCTCTTTCTTCTTCTTACCTTTTTTAAATACTTTTGATTCAAAAGAATTCTTTTTGACATTCCTCTCTTTTTTCCTTACCAAACCCTGAGTATAATCAGAAATAGCCCTTTCAACTGGGTCCCTTAATATCACTAAAAACTTAGTTTTTAGGAGAAACTTTTCACACATGTCTTTTACTCTCTTTGGTGCTGATTTTGTGACAAAGTAAGCTGGTGTCTTTTCCATGGTTATCTCATCTGTGAAACTAGGAGGCATTTGAACTCTGTACCAATTGTAACCTTTGTCATAATAATTGTCGAAGAAATGTACCTCTTTTCCACAAGTTCTGATTTCTGGATTCACTTTTAGATGCTGTAAAAGAGCACGAGTACCTGCTTTCTTTGAACCAATTATTATGGCATTTGGCAGTCTTGACTTATACTTTCCTCTTGTTAAAACCTTTTCACCGTAAGTAATCTTCTTCTTTTGTCCCTTCCTCTTTTTTTTCTTTGCCTTCTCACCATTGAATCTCTTTCTAGAAATAGCAAGTTTCCCAAATAGTTGTCCTCCATCCCATATATCCTTTGCAAGGACATGCTCATTTTGGTCATCGAATGGCGAGCCGATTGAATCTAAGGTAACAACATTCCTTTTATCACTCACTTGCAGTAAATGCTTTATGCTTGCTGGGATGTCATAAACAAACATCATGAAGATGAATGATACGATCACAAGGAAAACAAATAGAACAACAAAGCGTTTCCTTCCCCACTCCATAGTGTGCCGCACTGTTGTTGGCTTCTTTCCACTTACGGTGATGCCAGCTTAGGCCATGAGCCAGAAAACTGCAATACGGAGCCTAGAGAGTTCCCATATGTTTCATCAATACTTGGAATAATTCAATTAAAATTTTTATACAATTATTTGAACTATAAATTTATAGTCATACAAAGTAACTTATTAATTTGTTTCCAACCGCTTGTCGTGTTTGCAACTCTGAAATTGCGGTTGTTGCTGTCATGCTGCTGCGCAGAAGATTTCAAGTTTTTATTTCCAATGAAGCGCTGGAGGCGCTAGATTTCTAACTCGGGTCATGCTGCGTATAGCCGAGTGAGGCAAATTTGTTTACTTCCGCCTT
Organism: Rhopilema esculentum; assembly: GCF_013076305.1. The sequence goes on from NW_027019762.1 coordinate 7,049,621, forward strand.
TTTAATAGTGGCAAAAACGTGCTGCAATAGGGTTCAGTATGAAAAATTGCTTGTTTTAATGAACGATTTTCTCGTGGCTCATAACTATTTCAGTGCCTTTCCTGATGCAAGTAGTTAGAGGAAATATAAATCAACAACATATAACATATTTGCAGTGTTAAGAAAATTACGCATTAAGTGGTTAAACATTGTTGCTGGATCCGAGTTGAAACAGATCAATCATTATTTTCTGGAATTTCGACGAGACAGAAAACACCACAGCAAGCACCGCGATTGTAATTGCTTGGAAATTGCGATTGACGGCTTATTTTTCCAATATTAACATCAATTCATAAATTAAATTGCAATATGAGGCCACTCACCAAATTTCACATCGATATTCAAAAGAGAAGTGAACGAAATCAATTCTTACTTTTACCAAATTTATAAGGGCTCAATATTCAAAATGGCGGAAGTAAACAAATTTGCCTCGTAGTGTGGTGGAATTACGATTTTACCCGGACAAAAATAATAAAAAGCTGTTATTTGGCACATAGGTTCCATACGATACTGGGAATAACCAGAAAAAAGCCCCATCAATAGGGCATTGGCAGGGCCGCTGGAGCCAGGGGGGCCACGGGGGCACAGGCCCCCCTGTTTGCAAAAAGTATAAAAAAGTGCCCCTTTTTGAAAAATATATTGCGTGTATTTTTTCAATGCCAGATTTTCTGCCTTTAGAAACTAAGTAAAATAACATAACTCTGGACGTTGTTGGAGGACCATTCATTGAAAATTCCTTAAATGGATACTTGTAGACCGGGCTACAGTGGCGGTAGGTACCACCTCAGGGCGGAGAAATTCAAATGGATATTTTCAGGTAGCTATGGGTCTGGTTACTTGGAAAAGTGATGGTGAACGGGAAATTGTTGGGGTTTATGGGGTAAATACGGGGGTTAAAGTTCGTCATATTAGCATATTACCTCTGCGGAGGAGCCACTGTTTTGTTTACGACTTCAGATAAGTGAAAGTGCTTGTTATCATAAAAAATGATCTAGAGGGAGTCTTTTAGAGCCTCTTCTTTACGTTTCGACATATTGCTACAATAAGAGTAGTCACGTGACCAATTTTTACCCCTTACCATATTTGGAAGGTGAGCTTTTTTAACAGAATACCTTTGTTCTTTTTTTTGTACCACGTATTCTTTTGTTTGATACTCTTGAATGTTAAAAGATGCAAGTTAAGGCAAAGATACCTGCATTTGTCATTGTTTATCCATTTTAGGTTTCATTTTCACTTTCTTTATCATCTCCGAAGGTCACGAAGTAGAAAGATCTGTCAAATTTATGGACCTTTCACCCGATGACTTCCAAATCTTTGCAATGATGTTTGATCGCAATATGTGTAGCCTCAGTGATGATTGGCATGGAGGCAAGAGTGAAATGTCTATGGCTTTGCCTTGCCTTACATACTTCTTGCCAAATAATTTTTTCCTCACATCCTTGACATTTTTTGCCGATATCCATATAAATGGCAAACATATTCTTCAAGGTTAACAAATATTTGCTCATCAAGTTCCCATACCTGCCCAAGTAGGGAAAATGTGTTAACAAATCTGTTGTTCTTCTGGACAACCTCCCAACATTCTGATTTCCCTTTGCGGAAAAAAAGACACATAGTTATTCCCCGTGAATGCATGAAAGCCTATCAGGCATTTCTTCAACCCATCTTCCATCTCAATATCAGACAAAAATAGTCCTTTTCTATTCAAACCAACTCCAAAATCGAGATATACTTGACTTTGCTCTTTAATAATACTTAATAAAATTACCAAGATGTCGATGTCTGAGGATGGAGAGCGTACAACAACTTTTTTCGATGGATGCCGAGTTAAAGCGTTTCTTTTTCCTTGTAAACTCTCTGTAGCAGAATTCATGGTGTTTAAATTCTTTAGCTATGAGATCAACATCTTTAATTTCATAATAAATGTTCTGATCGATAATGGCTTCGGCATCTTCTTTTACGTTAGTTCGGCCTGCTTCTTCGTGATCGTTATTGGTACATGATGTTTCTGTTGCCTCTTTACCCGGTACTTTTGGCAAAAATTACACACCTGGGGATAAACATCTGGTCTCTGAGTAGCTGCAGTCTTTAGTGTTTGTGGACGCTGAATAGCTTCAGTGCTAGTTTCTGCGAGGAATTTCTCACGGGACAGGATCTTTGTAAATTTTTTTTTAACAAGGTTCTAAGTGAACTCCGTGCTTATTTGGATCAACCTCGTCAGGAATGGAGCTGCATTGTTCTTCGTGGAGATTTTTGCCACCAAGTCGTAAACGAGTAGCCTTTGCAATTTTTTCTTTATTTATGTCAGACAAATCTTTAATATTACTGTACAGACAATCTTTGCTCGAGTAATGAACAATACAGCTTAGACCTTGCATGTTTAAAAATATAAATAAAACAGGACCTCCTCAATACTTTAAAGGTGCACAGAGTATCCAATTTTCAGAGCGAAAATAACAACTTAAATAAAGAAAATGACGCTTAGAGCAAAACAATTCTTTCTTGGTAATGATGCACACAGGTCTTTTTGTTCTGCTACGTATTTCCGTGATTTATTGAGTTCATTGCGTTACATATTGGTGTTACTATTTGTACAAATATTTTCAAAGCGATGAATTGCGAAAAAAGTTGTCCAGCATCTGAAGGAGATGTGGAGTCATCACGTAATAACCAAATGCGCATGAAATCAAACGGACCTAATAAATTATCATGTCTTCGCAACCATTATTCTATACATAGTTAAAAACAGTTTTAAAGAAGAGGCTCTAAAAGACTCCCTCTAGATTACTTTTTTATGATAACAAGCACTTGTCATGCTCTGAAGTCGTTAACAAAACAGTGGCTCCTCCGCAGAGGTAATATGCTAATATGACGAACTTTACCCCCCGTATTTACCCCACGAACCCCAACGATTCCCCGTTCACCATCACTTTTCCAAGTAACCAGACCAATAGCTACCTGAAAATATCCATTTGAATTTCTCCGCCCTGAGGTGGCACCTACCGCCACTGTAGCCTGGTCTATTGGTCTTGATGCAAAAAGCGCAAGCTCCTGTGATGAACAATATCAACTGCGAAGGAGACTGCCAGTTCCGCGAGAAAGGTCCGGTCAAGTCCCCGGCGGGCACAGTCAGTTGGTCCAATATATATCATGTGTGTTCTTGAAAGTAGAAACTGCAGCCCTATCTCTGATTCTGGGATGCGTAAAATAAACCCTATTCTATGACTTTGCCAAAATTATGTAACTCTTTTCACTGAGAATATTCAAGCTTGAGCAGGAACTTTTGATACCAATTCATGTTAGAACCATTATTTTTCTTAAACTTATGACTAGGCAAGTTAAAAAACAGAGTTCACTAAATTTGATTTCAACAACAATCCCTTGTGGTTCTTGACATATATATTAATAAAATCAGACATCTGCAAAACTATAACTGCAACATATTGCTTGCTTCACAACATTGTGTTCAATGCTTTTTATGAAGAAATGCATAAGTTGTGTCCCTGCAATGAGTACATGCTAACAAAGACTTAAATTTCTTATCTAGGATTAGAACAATATACAAGACTAGACCTACTGCAAAATTTTTTGTACTTCAATATGCCATTAATTTATCTAGAAAGTTATCTGCAACATCATATCAGTAAATTCCTGCCCTTTTTGTGTTTCCTCTGACTGATTAAGAATGCAACCCAGTTTTGAAGATTCTATGTCCCAGAATTCTAGCTTTTTTCGAGTTTTTCGGAACTCACATGTAATACGTTTTACAAACAGACTGAGCCCCCCGGGGTCAAGTTTAAGGAGAGTTAAAAACTTGTTTCGTTCATAAGACTGACGAGATAAACCTAATTTGTTTCTAATAATGTTTACTTATAATTTTGTCTAATAATTTGTTAATAATGGGGGCGAAATTGTTTAAATATGAAAGTAAGACAATTAGTATCATTATTATGTCCAACGTGTGTCATAATTTTTATAACTGTCTAAATTACAGTAAAATCTGTACCATTTTTGACACTTACTAATGTTTCGGGAAAAAATATTTGTGCCCTTTTTATTTGTTTTGCCCCCCCCCCCCCCCTGTTCAAAACTGCGTCCGGCGGCCCTGATTGGGAATTTCTAATTTGGGCAAATCCAATATGGCGCACTGATCAGCAGGGGTTCAAATTTTGATTTCGCTAAAACTACATTATATGTACATATTCTGAAAAACAGTTTCATGCTGAACAACTTTCATTCAACATACACGCCCTTACAATGTGGAAATAAGTACTTTCTGGTCAAAAATAGCAGATAGGGGGCAACTGGGCAATAGAATGTATACAGTGGTGGCGCTAGGGGAGGGCTAGGGCGCTACAGTCCCTCCATCGGAAGCATCTAGCCCCCCTATTGGAAGAAAATATTAGGTTATTGTTGGAGCAAATTTGACAAAATAACGTACGAAAAACTGCATATTATAGTCAATTTAGCCTCAATGTTGGAAGCTCCAACCCCTCTGTCGGAAGATTTCTGGCGCCACCTCTGAATGTATATAAGTTTATTTATGAACAACTTATATATTAACAAGATCAAAACATGCGATGATGAAATCCTATCCAACAAGGAGCAGGTTAAGAATCCCGCTAAACATTCTGAAATTTCTGCAATCCGTGTATTATTTTGAGAGAATCTGCGTCGGGCAAGTGTGTAGAATTCCCTCGTTCCGTTTAGAAATTGCCAGATTTCCGCACTCTACGACAAATTTTCCTAAAATTCTGTTCTTCCGCAAACACTGATGACATCTTCATTTGGAGAAAAAAGGCAAGGATCTACCCTGTGCCTTGTAGACAAATATTATTGCTGGTAATAACTGCGGGTACGAAGGTCTTTTAATACAGAACACGGGAAAAGGTGAACCACGTTGAAGTATATATATTTGCCTCAAGATTTTCAAATTTCCAAGTCCGGGTTTCCCGTTTTTCATAACTATTTTCCGGGTTTTAGGGCCTAGGTACTCTCAAAACACCCTCTTTTTCATGTACGCACTTCTCAATTGAAAAGTTTGCAATTTTTGGGATTATACGTAATTTGGAAGTGGTCTCTTTTCCTGGTAAAGAAGGGCATAAAGGGAATATTACTGGCCCAGCATCAAGCTGTAGTTTTGTGCAGCCACTTTGAATTTGCACTGAATTTGGCAGTTTTTTTACGTCTTAGAAACAAAAATTACTAAGATGGAGGATGTCAATGAAAAAAGTTGAAAAACTGTCAGAATTGAAATCTTCATCTTTAAATTAGTTTATAATGAAAAAATCATGTTGTTTAGACCGTTCGGTCGCGAGTTACTTTGTTTTTAATATTTATATATTTCTTTGGATTTGACCGGAATTTGCTGCTGCAGTAAAAAAATTTCACTAGAGTCAGCCCGGGCTGAGTGGGCCCGGTTTGAGTCAGCCCGGGCTGAGTGGGTATTATCATACGTTATCTTATTCACACACTTAATGATTTTGCATCGATAGAATTTGCGATATAAAATGAAAATATTCAGCAAGAGGATCAGCCATTTTTTCCGTGCGCTTTTCAATACTCACTCGTCCCACTTTGTTTCTGCCCAATCACCACTAAATTTGCATATTCTAAGGGTACGTATGTTGAATAAAAATTATTCAGCATGAAATTATCTTTCAAAAGATGTACATACTATGTGGTTTTAGCAACATTAAAATTTTGAACCACTACTGATCAGTGCGCCATTATGGTATTTGCCCAAATAAGGAATTCCCAATGTCTAATTGATGGGGCTTTTTTCTGGTCATTTCCAACTTAGTATAGAACATCTGTGCCAAATTACAGCTTTGTATTACTTTTATCCGGGTTAGATCGTTTTTATATCTAATTCCACTATAGTATCACAGCATACCTCTGAGTTTTAAAAATATTCATTTTAAAAATACTAGTCCATGCCATCAGGCAGGGTCAACACCAGCAGTGACATGTAGTGGGGCGAAGATCATAATTTTTCCGACGACATATCTACCTCAGTGAGCTATTGGTGCTACGCATGCGTATCTACTTGTGAGTTCCCATTTGCAAGGTATAGGTCCAATGGCCAACTGCACAACCCAATGTGCTCTATTTTAGATGCAGATATATTTCCTCAAGGTGCTGTTGCTTTCTTGTTGAAGTGACTAGTCAAGACAAAGGACCACTAAATTATTCCGCACGGACCAACTTTGGCTATTTTCAGTCAATGCAATATAAAAGAATCGATTAAAAGTAAAATTGCTAATAATGAATATGGCAAGCTAAGAAGATTATCATCAGCCAGTCGTTGGAATGTGACTTGTTGAGAGTCCTAACATTTTCCGACAAGCATTCAAATTTTCTAAAAAATAGCCTTATAGGATGACGATGCACCCTCCCATGCCCCCCACTGGCATCGGCTCTGCCATCAGGGATCAAGTGGGTGGGGGCTCAGGGATGCATTTCTTAGCCAACACGCTATGTTCTTTTTTTAGATAATTTGTTGTTCGGGCGTTCTTGATGTTGTTCTTATTTCTACACTGGGTTATATATAACACATAAGAGTTTATGAGACCACTGAATAGAGGTTTTGTATTAAATTTTTAGAATAATGGTTCAATAGCTGATAACTTTCGCTCTGTTTGTTGACAAGGAAAAAATCTACAAAACACGTTACCTGTTCTTCTAGTTTTTCATTTGAGGCTGGCTGAACATGTTCTTACACTGTTCCTTATTCAGAAAAATGAGTCTCTGATAGGTGTTATTTTAAAAGTGTGCTCTTACATACAAGTAAAGAGCGTAGATTAGATGGTTTCTTAAGTTATAAGATAGATGCAAGGAATATGACATACAGGGACGTACCCAGTTAAGAGTGTGTTGGGGAGGGGAGGGGGGGGGTGTCAGTAATTTTGAGATCCTCTGTAAAAGTTTAGATTAAGATTCTGGTAATGGTGAAGTTCTAATCGTCAAGGACGTCTATGCCTTGGATGCTGATGTTTTCAGCTGCTGTTCAACCAATGAATGTACCTGGCTGCTCAACCAGTGACCATTAAAAATATCAACTTTGTTATGTAACGATTTGAACATCACGCGACCAGAGCCGTTGGGAGCAGGGGGCTGGAGCCCCCCCCCCAATAATTATCAAACTAACAGTGTACGGAGAAGGAAGCAATAGAATAGGCTCCCCCCCCCCCAATATTAATTTTTTCCGATGGCACTGCATGGCAAGAACAACTTAGATATCATTCAAGCTCCGTCTAAAGGCAGCCTGCTATCGTGACCTTTTCTTTGTTCACACACATTTTCTTTGATTTTACTCTAGAAATCAAGCTTTGAGCAATGAGCGCTTTTGCTCACATCTAGAAAATTGAAGAAAAAAATTCTATGATAAAAGTTTACCATGTGACTGAACTTTGATGGATGACTAGCATGTAAGAACACGTGTGATAGCAATTTGAAAGTGCACTGATATTTCCTACGCTGTCAAAGAAAAGTTGAAATTATCTTTAGTTCACACAGTTGTCGTTTTATGCCCAGGCGCGCATCTAAGCGGAAGCAAAGGGAGCAAGTGCTCCAGTCAGAATTTTTATAGCAAATGTTAATTCTTATTTTATGAAAACATATTATTCACATTCGTATTGTTTGTTAATATTGTTTATGTCCTGGACTTTCCGGCTACGTGTCCCGGCGGGTGCACTTCTATACCAAAGATGATACCAAGGCTTGTCCGTAGCCTTTAAAAACACCCCCTTTCCTCTAATATTTCAGAAAAAGTTATACCCCTTTTCATTGATATCTCACGCCCTTCCATATTCACACAAGACCCTAACTTTTGCAAATCACTGACAGAGATCTAAGGATAAGAATGACATTTGCTGTTAATACATTATCATGAAAAGTACAATATTCTACACCTTTCTAAATTCTATTTCATAATTATTCAGCTTGTAGTATATAAAATGACAGACCTGGTGAAAAATACCCCTTTTTTCAAATTCTAGGTCCTAGTATTAGTCTCATTTAATACCCCTTTCTCAGTGATTCTACAGACAAGCCTTGGCATCATTTTTGGTATAGAAGTGCACCCGCCGGCTACGTGTCTTTCATGGAGAAGTCAATATGCCCCCAGTTTTATATGGTTTATTCTGCAGACCACCATCTTCTAAAAATCATTTTGTTTTGTGTGCCACTGGAACAATAGTTCCCGCTCTTTGCTTTTAGTCTGTATTTTGTCATGCGAAGTTCCTGCTCTGGCCAATCAGAAAACGCACGTGCGCTCCACTCACGAAATTTTGCACCAGTCAGAGGGAGTTAGCCAATCAGTGGCCATACAGTGGGTAGCAAAACTTGTGGCAGGAATCTAAAAGCCTAAAAATTCATCTTTCGGGGGGTTGACCTCTTCTTTTTCATTATATTAAGTTTCTGGCACACAGGGCGAGTAGATAACCTTCTCAACATGGTAACTAAAAATTTGTCACAGCACATAATTAGAGAGTATTCCTCTACTGTGGAGGGAAGAAATGAGTAAAGAAAGAATAAAAGATTATTCGAAATTGGAAAGGAACTTATGGCGGTGACTGAGTTGGAGTTGAATACGATCAAACAATATCCTTTTAACTTCTGCGAGTTTTCAAAACTCCACAAAACCACGGAAGAGAAGGAAATGGTTGACGTGCTGCAAGGTAAATCATGTTGAAGACCAAGTTTTTACAAGCAATGATAGTTTCGATATCAGACAGCGCCAAAGCATGGCTTTCCTCATCAAAAGTTATAGTTACATCCAATTGGGTTAGGTAATGTTGGCCTAAACTCAAGTTTATTTATAAAGAAGGTCTTTGCAAATTAATGATCTTAAATTTAAACACTGATATCGGCAAATGATAGACCACGTCTGTCTAGTCAAGAACTATAATTTCACTTTTTCTTGGTTTACTTAATGGGAGCCTCTTTAACTTGAGTTGAAACACACTGCACATAAACAATGCTGCACAAGACAATGCATGAGTGTTAACCGATTATGAAAAAAGCACAGATACCAGCTCAAGAGACTTGGAAAAAACTCCAGAGAGGTATGGAGCCAAGTCCCTTGACATCGATAGTGCACGCATTTTTCAAAATATTTTTCAAGGACAACTATTTCAAAAATGTTACCATTTTCAAAAGTACAGGGTGATACCCTCTTCAAAAGAGGCGATCTCTGCAAATGTCAAGGGCGTGGTCACAAAAACGTCTCTTATTGTTTCCTAATCTTACACCTCGGGGTGTAACTAAGCCTAATTTGGGAAAGGGGGGATTCGAATTTACATGGGTAAGTTAAAGTAGAAAATTACAAAAATTGCATTTTGTCTCAACTTTTTTGTTCGGGACTGTAGCTCTTGGGTTGGATGTGATTTTTAATTCCGTCATTTTTCAATATCATAAAAAACCCAGCTGAATTAAAGCTTAAAGGACAAAATTTGAATGTCCAGCCTGACGTCTCTAAAAAAGTTTAATCACAATTTTAACTTGAATTTTAAGTGTTTTAAGCGGTTTTATTTAATAACCTTTTTATTCTATCGTTGTTTATTTCTTGTCGAAAACATCACGTTTAGCCACACTGGCTCCACCCCTATGATTTGTAAAACCTACCTGAGTTAGATGGCTTTTGTTTTTTTTTCATTATGACATTATGACAAAAGTTTTCTTGAACTCACTGTTCTTTAATTATTCAAAGTTTTGCAGCTTACTTTTTACCAAACGGCTGAAATCTATTGACAAGGATCGAAGAGTCATCATTTAGCCGAATTGTACAGGGGAATTTAAAAGTGAGAAGCAAGCCGAATTGTAAAACATATATACTCAAACAAAGTTAAACAAGCGAATAGAAAAATTAGTAGATGTCTAGGCCATCTAATTTTAACATATCCAATGGTATAACACATCTACAGTAAAAAGTAATAAAAGTACAACAAAACGGTAGAAAATCAACAATGAGTGTTAAATCAATAAAGTAACAGAACGTTACATTAATTTTTCTTACTATGTAAGAAAAATACTTGTGCAGTAACGATAAAAGCCAAACTTACTTAGTTATTTTAAACTTTAGCAGTAAATTGATGCAATAAATAAAAATAACGAGGAATCTTTTGTATACTTATGTAATCAGGTATATATTTATAGAAAATAGATGTAATTTGATACATTTTAAAGGTTTCTTGAAAAACGTTTTCTTGTGAAATGTAGCTCTATAATCCTTATACCAATTTTAACTTCCAGGGCCACACCATCTCGAGGCTGCGTTGTCTCAACCTTTATGTATATTGGTTCCTTTGGAGAGGCTGACAAAGCTTTGATGTAAATCTAATGAAGAGGTAAGGATAAAAGCCACTCTTAGAAATTCTCTTAAAGATGTTTTCAGGTAATTGATGCAAAACCATTTGAAACATTATTATATCTAATGCTCATGTTATGTTAGAAATCGACTGGGTCTCAGAGGGCTTCGCATCCTTTATCGTTGTATCCAAAAATAGAATGCGTTTTATAAACTATGTAAATATCAAAAGATTATTCTACAGCTTCTATGGAAACATAGAACACCTGAACTAGTGGAAATAGATTCGTTTATTTCATAGGGTTTGAGAGTGACCAGCTTTGACTGAGCTATAGAGAATCCTGGAAAGTGTCCATATTCTTCCTTTTAATCTCTCAGAAGATCCCTTAAAGTCTTTGGAAACTAGGCGCCTGGAAACTAGGCTTTGGAAACTGTCGTGGGTGGGGCATCTGAAGTTATAGGAAGTTTTTCCCAGTCATCAGCCATGTGTAACGGAATGTCTGACTTGGCAAGAATAACACAAAAAACCTCGTAAATTCTCCTCAATATTCCTTTCAATTTCTCAAACACTTTTTCTTCTACTCCACTTTACTCTGAATTACTTTAACTATCATCCGGTACGCCTTAATCTCCTTTTTATTTTACAGCCTCATTTACAATATTAAATCACAATACAGCATTTTCACACATGCAACCATCATTCTTTCTGATCTTTGGAAATATATTGTTTTACAATAAGGTTGTGAAACTGAACCTCTCTTGTTTGTTAAAGATTTTCTCTTGCTCTTTTCATAGAGCTAAGCCACTTTTTTCGACCTAGAGAAAACATCCTCTCGCCTTTTTTCTTATCACATCTCTATGATTTTCACTTAAAGCATTCGATGAGAAGCGAACTGAAACTTTTCGTTCGTCCTCACTTCTTCGCAGTGGCGGACTTAAGTTTGGGGGAGGGGGACAACTAAGGGCAGTTGCCCCTTCCTCGCCGAGTTGAAGCAAGTCTGGCACCCCTTTCTTGAAAATTGTGCGCCCTTTTTGGAGAATAAGAATCATTTGAAAAAGACTTATAGGTCAATTTTCTTCAAGGATTACCTCAAAATATACAACAATTATTGTGGAAATTTCCTTGCAAAGTGAATGAAGAGCCTTTTATTAGCAGTTAGAGTCTGAAGTTGTTATATACAGCGTACACTCGTCAACATTTTTCAGCGCCACCACTACCGCCCCTTCTTCAAATTTGCTCTGAATCCGCCTCTGCTTCCCGGAGGAGCATACCTAGGTAAGACGGTAACCTGCATCCCCCCTGAAAACAGTGTATAATACGGTTATAGAAAATCAAAAATCTTTTATGGTAAACTTCATATCACAAATGGATGAGAAACAAAGGCGTTTCGGATCAACACTTAAATTCAATTTCCTTGAGTTTTCACTTAGTTCACGTACAAAACCACAGCAGTACGCCGTTGAAGTGAAGTCGCGCTGCTTTTTGTATACTCACTGCAGTCTGTTAAAGAATTTGAAAACACCTTTTATGGATTGATCGACTTCTGTCTTTATTGCTTAGAGCAGTAAGAGTATAATTGCCAAGTTACTGTGCCACAGAGCAAAGAGGAGACATTAATGGCAGCACCTTTGGAAAAACGCCAGGAATCAATAAAACTTGCTCTAACTTGCATATTTTTTGCAATTGTATTCGTTTGCATTTATGGCAGGGGCTACTTTACATCAAGCACAACAAGAAACATAGTTTACCTTCGTGTTGGAACTATGACAGATACACACAATTCGAGGGTAAATGCAAGTAAGATTTATAATGTTACGTCGAAGCAAACCACACGGAAAAATTATTTCATGGAGTCAATTGGTGAACTGCCCAGTGTCTCAGTATCTATGATGCAAAGGAATGAAGAATACGAGAGACGATTGCCGAAAGCATTGATAATTGGAGTGAAAAAGGGAGGTACGAAAGCATTACTTGTCTTTCTTCGTGCTCATTCAAAAATCAGAGCCAGTAATAAGGAAATTCACTTCTTTGACAACGAAGAGAATTATCTTAAAGGCATGAACTGGTATAGGAAGCAAATGCCGAAATCCTTCTCGCGTCAAATAACTTTGGAAAAGAGTCCTAGATATTTTATCACAGGCGGTGTGCCAAAAAGAGTTCATCAAATGTCACCTGATACGAAGCTTATTTTGATATTTCGAAATCCAGTGAAACGAGCGATATCAGATTATGTACATATGAAGACACGAAAGAAGAAGCATATTATTGGAGATGATATCGAAACGGTATTATGGAACAATAGTACAAGTACTTTCAATAGCAATATGCCATTCATACAGAATAGCTTGTACTCAAATCATCTCAAGAGATGGCTTAAATATTTTCCTATGCGACAAATTCACATCGTTAATGGAGATGATCTAATTAAACACCCTGGGGAAGAGGTCATAAAGGTGCAAAAGTTTCTTAATTTGGACGTTGAGATCACCAAGCAAGATTTCTTCTTCAGCAAAAAAAAGAAGTTCTACTGTCTGAAAAACAGAAAACTCAATCAACATATTACAAAGGATATAATATGTCTTGGAAAATCGAAAGGACGCACGCATCCACCCGTCTCGCAAAGAACACTAGAGGCTATGAAAAAATTCTATAGGCCATATAACGAGCAATTGTACAAAATCACTGGAATTGACTTCGGCTGGTAATCTTATAATGATAGTTTTTATCCTGTAAATAATAAGGCGCAGCATGTAAAATACCAATGATCCCCAACGCATAATTAGCGATTGTTTTCTGTCTAATCGATAAGTTTACTCTCATGAATTTCCATCTCTTGTCAGTTTTGAGAACCTTGGATGTCGAATTCCAAGTCTCTGAGAACGTCACGCTTTGCTCACATTGAGAAAATCCAAGCATGGATTTCCAATGAATTTGTTCGAAATGTGCATCATGAGGAAAGATCGTTGCGCAGATAAAAGTGGTTTTATTGTTGTTAACAAATAGTACCTTTGAGAAGAAAATTCTATGATAAAAATTTACCACATGACTGAAAATTGATGGATGTTGTAAGAATACATGTGACAGCAATTTCAAAGTGCCACTGATATTTCCTAGGCTGTCAAAGAAAAGTTGAAGTTATCTTTATTTCACACAGTTGTCATTTCATGCCAAATTTTTTAAGATAATCGAACCAAGGGGGCTTGGCTGTTTTGACATTATCTTTTTCTTGAATAAAGCCAAAATTGAGAATTTTCTACGTACTATAAGTTAGTACGCGGTTTCAGGCCGGTCTTTTTCAAAAACTAAGTTAGATAAATTTTTTATACTTGCAACAGTTCCCTGATGATCGCATTAAGCGTGCAACTCGTAGTAGCAACTTAGAACCGTCCAATTCTATACACCCAAAACGCGAATTTCTCTATCTTTGGGCGTCTTCTGCACTGTCAAAACATTGACTTGGAACACAGATCCATGACTTAAAGCCAAAATTCGTTGGATTCTCTTGATCTGAATACTTGTAAGCAATCTTTTGATGGTACAAAACTTAAAAATGGCTTTGAAAAAAGCCAACATTTTGAGTCATACTGAAGCTTTTCGTCTGACACTCTTTCAGAACAAAGATCGAAAACTGTACGCTAGGAATATAGGCAAGCGGCTATTTTGCTCGCGTTTCTGATTGGCCTATTGCGATTCAAAACTGGCTTAATTCCTTTCCACAACCTTTCCACAAGGACGAATAACCACTTGTGACCCACTCTCAAGTCCTAGAAAAGGTGCTGCAATTTTCAAACCCAATTTTTTAGAAGCCAAAAGAAACAAATAAGTTATATGTTGAGAATCTTCCTTCTTGCGTCTTGACACTCAAACTGTAACAAATGCTCATTTTGCTTCAATTTGCTTAAAAGGCATTGTCGTAGGTTCGCTAAAGATGGGCATGAACTAAAATGAAGGGCGACTCACTTGCTAATAGCGTACAAGTATTCCATTGCAACCAAAGTGATTTGTAGGAATTTTCAAACAGAATAACAGATTTCCACCTGAAGTGTACGAGATTCAAATACATTTGTCCCAAATTTAATTTTGGTCATGTGTCATAAGTCCTTTCCGAAAAATGCTGGTCATGGTAGCAAATGCGGGGCCCCTTGTACTCTAGGGGCCCTGGGCACAGTGCTCAGTGTTTTTGCGGTGCTTTGTTTTGTCAAGTAAAAACCATCTGTCAATAGCTTCCTCCCTCCAATAAATGCTACCCCAGTTTTCTTCAAAATAGACTCTTCTAAAAGGGAAGCCTTCAAGGGTCCCTTCCCAAATCCCTTGACTGGCCCTCAGTTGATATTGACAGACAATAAAGGAATATTAGTTTATTTCTTTACTCATTTCCACAAAGCGACTCTTTACTCATTAAAAACGAAAATAACGTTTGTCTTTTTCACTATTAATCAAATTTGCATAAGAAGTCCATAAGAAGTCCTTCATTGATAATAGTGCTTCAAGGGGGGGGGGCGAAGGGACCATAGCCCCCAACTTTTTGGTAAGCAAAATATTTTCAAGAGGCCCTGTTTTTAAGCACTAAATTCAAATTCGTCTATTGAACCTGAAATTCGTGGCGTGGGTCCTGCATGTAGATAATTCAAAGGCTGTTTTTATGAATCCCACTGTTATCAATTACTTATGCTGAACCAGTGTCTCTCTCTCTCTCTCTCTCTTGGTTTGCAAGTCAAGGACAGCTTCCCCATTCCTCCTTTACTCAATGAGTTTCTTTCCACCTCTCTGAACCAGAACCAAGATGCAGGGGCAGAGCGAGCGGGGGTGTAGGGGGATGTGACAGCCCCCACCAGTTCTCCATGAGTTGGTTCATAAATCTTCAGTTGGCCTGCAAAATCTTAAATTTTGTCGGTGAAATCGTCTATCGGTAGTAGAACTAGCATCTAAATATTGCTTTGTCTTCGTCGGTTAATTTCATTGCTGATGCCCCTCCACCCCCTAGTCTGGAAGGTCAAGCGATGCCACTGCCAAGATGTGGCATCAAACTTTCATATATGTTTCCTCTTGGGGGGACCCTTACGCTTCCTGGCCTTTTACTATGATTCTTCAGTGTCATTGAGAATGTAGCTCTATTTCGTTGTATGCATGTTGACTTTCATATAAAAACACGCTGCTTCTGCTTTCACATCTTTAATAAGAAGCTTACAAAATAATACAGAGATCAAAGGGATTGTTTTGCATGTCAGAGAACGACGAGCAGTAATCAATCGCCAATAGTGTATGTTACGCCACTCGGCTTTTCAAGGCAATGGCAACAAGGCAGGCCACAAAATCAAAACTTTAAAACGAGCCTAGGAATTCAATTGATGTTTTATCAACATGCGAATTGGAGGAAATGTATGCTATAATATGACCGTAAACTTTTAGTAGAGACGTTTGTTCTAGGTAACTGACCAAGCCAAGCTTACAAATGCGACCCTCTGTGCCCACCACGGAATATGACCAGAAGCTTATACCTACATCAATACTCCATGATGAAAATCCTTACGAAGGGTTCTTATAGAAGCTAAAACAGAGAGCCCACATGAAAGGGTATGTTTCCAGTGTTGTGTACATCTGTTTTACATATTATTGGAGCCCAACTCTCTTGTTCCTTCTCCAATCAGAATGCTGGATTGGGCACTGATTCTGTTATCAGCAATCAAGACAGTTTTTATCTGCAAGAATTTATAGAAGCTTCCCCGAATACAGCGGTGCCGCTGAGGGGGATCAGGAGACTAATCCCACCTGGTAAAAATTCTGGAGGGGTGAGATTTTGGAGGGGGCTCAGCTCCCCTTAACAAGTGAGTTCATATTTGGTTTGACAAATTCTGTGTTGGCAACCCTTTATTATACTATAGATTTCTCGTGAATAAGCAATTTCTTATCAGTCTTTTTGCGTCATCGAATAGTTTGAATAATTTCTACACACAAGAGTTTTTAACACAGATGCAAGCAAATTGTGTTTGGTAAGGGTGTGATCATGGGTGTGGCCTCTTGAATTTACCAACAGCATAGCCCCCTTCCTAACTTTTAAGGACGGCACCTCTGCCCGAATACTTCTGCTTTCATCCCCTTTACCCTAAAACAATGTTGATGTTTCAGCAAATACCTATCAGTCATATGAAAAGTTAATTTCCTTATTAAATCCCATATATCGTTTTATGGAAACCGACATAGTTAAACGGAGGTGGGGAGATTGCTGAGTTTGTCTTTAAAACCTGACGTTAGTCTTCCAAGAATTTTGACAGGAATTATAGTCAGCTTATCTTTTTATGTTCTACTAAATAAAAGAAATAGAAAACTTGGAGCTTAACACCCAAAAACTTCAACAAGATAACATGCAACAACAGAACCCTTGATTTTTGAAAGGAAGTTTATGCTATTAAACAACTACACTCTTTTTTTTAAGAAACGGGTATATTAAACGAGTACTGGACAGTCAGAAAAAATTAAAAGCTTCAGTACTCGAAGCAAAAAAATTAAGAAACTATTAAATCGTGATAAAACTGAGGACAACGAAATTTTGTGAAATCCAAGAACAAGATTATAACTAAAGACACAAGGGATACAAATATACTTCCCCCATCTAAATACAGCATTGGAACGGAAGCGAATCTCTTGACGTGAGAATTAAGAAACTCTTAAGAAACAAGAAGTACTCAACATCGACCTTTGTTTCTTATAAAAAAACGAGTGTATGTTGGCAGTTGGAAGAAGAAACACTTGGTTGCTAGATCTAGTAATTAAGAAAGGTTATCTGTTGTGGCTGGAGTTTATTTTGAATCAAGTTGCCTGGTGCTTCGCTGTGAAAGTGACGAAGGTGATTGGATTAAGGAGGTTCTTGGGTGAGCAGTTTACGCCATAATGCGAGGGCTTATCTTAAAACAGGTGTCATTGGGGAAATCGTAAGTCGTAACTCGCTACACAAATCGAGTTCTAACTCGCTACGCAAATCGAGTTCTAACTCGCTACGCGAATCGAAAGTCATAACTCGCTACGCAAACATCACGTTTTTCTTTATGAAGTCTTGATCACGACTTTGATGAAAACAAAACAGTTGCATTATAATGTGCCTACATTCGATAAAAATGCTATTCCTTCCCCAGCTAATGTGCAAAAACCTTTCTGTAAAAAACAAGACCTGTCACGAATGTTGGAACTTAACACCACTTTATTAGATCTCGGGATCACATACCATCTCTTCCCCCAACAACCCCAAAAACACATTACCGATTTGATTCACATTTTGCTTGAATTTCGTAGGTTTGCAAGGTGGAATCCATTATGGCTGATGTTTTGTGTGCGCTTGACTTTTCACACTCGTTGCTGCTAATAGAGTTCTCAAGTGTGACGTCACATAAAACTATTTTTAGAATTTTCGAATGTTGACCACATAACATGTAAGAACACCATGAAATACTCCCATATATGCAAAATCAGTTAAATTTGTCAAAAATTGGGTGAGCTATGGCCAATCGAAGATTTGAGGTTTGCTAACGGATTACTGTTATTTTGGCTCAGTTCATAAAGTTATGAACTGAGACCAAATTACAGAGGTTTGATGGGGCCAGAGCTTGTGCTCATGTGGCCATATCTCAGCCAATTCGTAATACCTTTAACTGATTTTGCAGATTTAGAGGTATTTCATGATGCTCTTTCAAGTTATGGGAAAAAATTTCAAAAATAATAAAAGTAGATTTTTGTGACGTCATCACTTAACAACTCTATAAATCGATGAGTCTAAAAAGATCACGTGGCATCACAGAGCAATCGGTTGTGAAATCTTGTTTGTAAGTGATCAGACAATCTTACAAAGTGTGCGCGCGACATATGATTAGGAGCAAATTGGCTTTCGAAAAGAACTCCATAATTAATTCATATGCTATTCAAGGCAATTCTTTGAGGCAATTTGAAAATCCGCATTTGGAAGGTAAATCACATAATTCAATTTGCATTTGGAGTCAGTTTGCTATTCAATACTAAATTTCAATATTATCTTAATCCCTCAAAACTTTTTTAGTTTTGAGAAAATACAATGAACAAGAATCCACTTTTGCAAATGTTTTTATGTTTTAATGAAAATGTTGAAAATCCCGATGGAAATCTAGAATTGGAAAATTCCCCGTGCTTGCGTACAATTGATACTGCTAGCATAAGGATCAGGGGCGCAGCTAGCGAGGGGTGTAGGTAATGGGACACACCACCAAATTTTTCATGACTTTGTTGGTAAATCTTCAGTTGGTGCAAAAAGCCCCTTGTTTGTCGGTGAAGTTATCCATCAGTAGATGTAATAGCACCTAAGTTTCTCTCCATCTATGTCTTCATCGGTAAATTTTACTTCTCGCCACCTTCCACTCACCCCTCCCCCCGCCCCCTAGTCTGGAAGGTGATGCTACGTAACTGATAAGGATCCCCTCGTGCCATTTCTTACTAAACTACATATAACCCCTGGATTCAACAAACTGACCGGTTTAGCTTTACCCAGTTCAGGAGGTCGGTTGCATTTCTTCCTCTCTAATTGCTTTACTGAAAGTTACTATGTTGTGTTGGATAAAAAGTTAGCTTAATTGCAAGTAAATACTATCAAGTATTTAATTCCAATCTGAAAAACAAATTAGAATTTGTTAGCTGAGAACGTACAAGAAATATCTAACCAATGTATCCTAGATTTGGTGTATACTATGTAATATAATAATAATAAATAATAAATAATTTGTTGGCGTACTAAATGAACGTCTAATAGCTATAAAGAAGCTGATTAAGGCCAACTATCTATGAAGAATTTGTATAAAATAAATATATGGTACTATGTTAAAAATGTATAAGGTATAATATTCTAAATAAAACCTAGCCCAGCAATAAATATTTTACACAATCTACAGTCGCATTCTACAGGGTGTGCTCTTAATTTTTTTTTAAATTTTGCCAAAGATTGGGACTCTCTTATCCTGTGAGGTAGTGTTTGCCACAGTTTTTGACCTAAATATCGCACAGTTTCTATACCATAAGAAGTTGTCCTGGCTTTTGGAATGCAAAGACTATTTTTAGTTCGCAAATCATAATGTACATTTCTTGTTTCAAAAATCGCACTCGTGAAACTAGGGTTCAGGTTATGTTTGGTTTTGTATATTTCTATCATCAAGTACTGTAGATTGCGTTGGTGAATCGGTACTGCATTATCCAATGTCAGCAATGCTTCGTAGTCAGCATGACTGTCTTTATAAACAATTCTGAGTGCTCTTTCATGGATTCTATTCACTTTAGCATTCAGACATCTGTCATGGAACATCCAAATTAGGGGGCAGTAGCTAAACTATACCATACGATGTTGTCCTGTAATCTGGTGCATTAGTTGCAGGAGATTGGGATAGAAATTTAGGTTTTTTTCTTCCAGAAAAGTTCGAATGGTTCGACAGTGTCTCAACCCGAGTTGAGCCTGGATTACCCAGCATGCTTTTCTGTCTCTCGAGCTACAAGTTTGTTTACTTTTGTTTGAACTGTCCCATTAGTGTTTCACACGTTAATCATCCTCAAGTGCCTACTTACTTTACCACAAAGGAATCCTCGTAGGCCATTACATTTCAACAAGATAAAATGAATAGTTCTTTGTTTTATCTTGGTTTGAAGAAGTCTTGATCACGACTCTTTCTGTAGTGTCTCTTATGCATCACTATTCATTTTGAAACTTCCCCTTAGCTCTAGAAAGACAAATGTCAGCATTTTTATTTTGGTAACGTGTCGCCGATGCATAAAAGCTATATATAAATTCTAGCCTGGATCACAGGCTACATAAATTCGAACACGTGCACCTCTGCTTCTCCGTTTCTATCTTCTATTATCACGCGCGAACTTTTATGGTACTGGTACCCCAAGGAATCTTTTGAAATGCTTCCCACGTCTATGAAGCAAAGTATAACAACTTTGGCTTTCTTTTAAGAGCGACAAAATGAGTAAAACATAGGGCATAGTTCAATTTTGATTTGATTACTTTTACCAAACACTTAACAACGCTGGTAAATTGACCCAATTCTTTACTAACTCCAATAAACTGCAGAACATTTCTAAGTTATTCTACCTTATCTTATCTTAGTGATACCGCAATTGTTGCTTGACATTTTATGCCTTGGGTATGCGGAATCTGACTAGTTGGCTGTGGTTTGAGAGAATGACAACAGACAAAGGAATGAACCACTCTTTCATGTGCTCTTCATTTCTGGCCCATTTTATAAATGCTTGAATTATAAAGTTTGCAATAACAATAATGTTTGCAATAATTTAGAGCTTTAAAACGCTTAGCTCTCTGGCAGAAATTTTTAACATACTTTCTCTTGGTTATGAAATCTGTTCAAAGTTTTGGTTACAGTTTGACATTTTTTTGATACTTTATTTAAAGTTGGATAAAAATTCTAGCTTAATTATAGAAAATTACGATAAGCTAATTAATACCAACTAACATAACAACAAGATGAAGAAATATATTTGTTTATAAGGTCGTAAACTAAGATGATCTATATACCGTAAATCCTCGAATTAGCCCCCTGGGTGCTTATTTATTTTCGATATTTTTGGACGGGGGCTTATTTATTTTAGATATTTTTGGACGGGGGCTTATTCGAGAGGGGTTTTATGCGAGGGGGCTTATAAAATTATTATAGACATTAAGAAGACATTATTAAAAGATTTATTTTATTTTAGTAGAAATTTATGACCATTTAATTGATTACTACCAAAAGTATGAATTTGTTATGGTAATTCAATTAAACGCCACAGGCAACCGCAGATGGCAAAAATCATCAAATGAAGGGGTCCAATTCGAAAATTTACGGTAGCAGTGGGGGCTTTTTGACAATTTGTAGTTCTAGGGTGGGGGCTTATTCAAGGGGGGGCTTCTTCAAGGGAGGGGCTAATTCGAGGATTTACGGTTATCTTTATATCTATTTGATGTATCCTAGATTTGGTACATACTGGGTGCATAATTTGCAGGTGCATGGAATCGCAGTTTGTTTTATTTGCCTTTTGAAAATTTCTAGACTGGTTACATTTCTAATTTTAGTTGGTATACTGTTCCAAATTTGACTACACCTGTACGATACTGTTTCAGTTCCATATATAACTGTGTTTGGTTTTTTAGGAAAAAATCACTCATTTCTGAGAGGATATGAAGACTCGTGAAATTTGAAAATATCATTCATAAAATCTGGATTTTGGTTTATCTTGGTTTTATACATTCCTGTGGCTAATCTCTGCAGGTTTTGTTGATGTATTGTTGAGGCATTATCTTTCATAAGTAAGCCTTCAAAAGTCACTTTTTCTCACTTTTGTTTAGAAGTAGAAAAATATCATTTATAAAAATATTGAGCAATAATGGTCCTAAAACAGATCCCTGTGGGACTCCCTTAATTATATCTCTCCATTCACTGCAGTTAGAGTTCAGTTTTACTCTCTGAGACCTGCCTTGGAGATAACTGTATAATAGCTGCAACGAATTATTACTAAAGCCATATGCATGTAACTTTGCAATTAATAAGTCATGTGGTAAACAGTCAAATGCTTTTGATAAGTCAGTTTCTCATCAGCAATCAGTTTCTCATCGAGACATGCTTTTAGATCTTCAACTAGGCGCGGAAGGGCATGTTGTATTCTATACCCTTCTCTAAAACCACACAGTAGAGGAGATTATATACTTTTCATGTGTGCATAGATTTGTTTGTACATGACTCTTTCAGATATTTTACTTGTTGATAGTAAGAAACTTATTGGTTTATAGTTCTCCTTTTTTGTTGAGTTATCCTTTTCAAAAATTTGGTTTACATTTCAAATAATTTGGTTACAGTTTGACGTACCAGTTGAACAATTTTAAAAATATTTTGCAGATTTGAAACACAAACGATAAATTAGTCTTTGTAGGTCCCTAACACTGTTTCATTTCAACTCTTCCAAACAAATTATATTCAATAAAATGTATTGCTGTTAATTTATTTCACGTGTTTTAGGATCTTAGAGTTCACTATTTTCGTTATCGCAGCATTTATGTGTTACACATGAAATTTATGTTTACACCCAATGCATACTTCTATAAAATGAATGAGTTGAAGTTGAATATTAAGAATCAAAAACAAAACTTGACATTAAACTTTATGAAGAGCAGCAGCAGTGTTTAGGGTTTATGGGAGAGCAGTGGCATAGATAGAAAAATTCATAGGAGGGGTGAGAAATTTAGATTTTCCGACAGAAATTTTATAAGAGCTTTTATTTTTCAAAAATGTGGACATAACAAATCATACTACTCGAAGATTTTTCTTATTTTTTCCTCTGAAAAAGGCATTTGTAAGCACTATACGTTATTGAAAGGGATTGTCGATCTAACCCAGAGCAACAGAAGAAATTACCATATTCAGCTTTAAAATCGTTTCTCTCAAAATTTAACACTTAGATAAAAATAAACATTCATGTTAAATTTTCGACAAGATCAGAAGTTTTCCGACAAAACAGAGGTTTAGCTTTACAGGGGTTTTTTTGCCCCCTCTGACCCCCTTTATCTACGCCACTTTTGGAGACTAGCAGCTTCAAGGGATACGTTAACTAAAGTATGTATCTGTGTTACCATACATCAGTGATTCATAGCAGGAAGTCGTGGAGGAGAGGCATGATGGGCTCAACCCCCTTGTTAAGACCAAAGTAGATTCTGGGACTCAACCGCCTTAAGAAAACAATGTATGTTTGGTAGAGAAAACCACTACCACGTTAAGATATAGAGACAGGGGCGAAGTATAGTCGTCCGAATTAAGATACTGACAAAGTTTTACCGCCCCTATGTTTTGTAGTTACTTATTATCAATCAGCGACATCTTGATACAAAGGGAACTACCACAATTGTGTCACGACGACAATATCATTATAGTTGTTAGATAAACTTAAGACCTCGAATGTTTTCGCCTGATTCAATGTCTGACTTGGGTGAAGAGGTGATTATAAAAAAGGCGGTTACTGACGCAGATAAATCTCTGCGCGTTATTTCTTAAATTAACTTCACTAGGTAAATATCGTTTATTCAGGTCTTATAAAGAGACAAGCAAATATATTACCGGTGGTCTAATTTCACAGCAAAACCAGTAGGGTCGGGTAATGATAAGAGCTATAGGAACGTCAGCTAATACTTTTAAAGAATCTCTTTAACACATTTTTTCAAGGGCAAGTCAGAGGTTATTTAAACGGATACACTGATTCCTGGTTAGAAGATAGTAAATTGACGCAAAATAACTTTTACTTTGCCTTCTATCGTCTCCTCCGCAGTTTAGATATGCCCTCGCAGTAGTACGAATGCCTTACGGATTTGACATAAAATAGACTTTGGGAAAGTCTATGAGTGCACCTTAACGGATAGTTAAACATCAACCTGTTGCATCGTTTGTTTTAGCACATCACTTCACAAATATAAATTCTACATACAAAACCAAGATTTCCAGCAAAGAAGGAAATATTAGAGCATGGAAGCACCGAGCTTTCGTACGGAGCAGATTTGACGAGTATTTACTTTTCCGATCCAGTTTACAGGGTGAAACTTTAGTTTCACCGAAATAGGATTTCCTGATTTAGAACAGGCAAAAAATGCAAATTAGAGATGATCCACCTTAACATGCATATAATTGATAGCGTCGTGCGCAATTTTTAAGGCTAAGGTGGCTCCAAAATCAATTGCTTAGAATTTCCAAAGCCGATTAAGAGAGTCAAGCACTTTATGGCTGGATACATAGACCCCGGCGGTATTGACTTAGTCTTACCAATCATTTGCTATATACCGTGCAATGCCTATAAGACAGAAGCGATTGTAGCTTAAATCTGCAGCAGTCTGACACTAAGAAGGCGGATGAGTTAATTCCTTGTTATTTGATAAAACATCAATTAGAGAAGTAGTCTGGTCGATAGAGCTAACTAAGGGTGATGCTACAGGCTATTTAGTAAAGCCAACTTTTGGTATCATCATCCTAAACAGAGCTAATAAGTTGGCACCTTTCTAAGGTTATGCTGCTATAACTGTTATGCTTTTTAAGGGTATGCTGCACCATTCCTTCAAAAAATCTGCTCTTAATGTCTTGTCACATGAATTTCTTCATAAACTTTGTATTATTTAACTTCATTTCATATTAACCATTGCCTTTTTGACAGTGAAATTTCATAACCAATTTTCATCCAAGATTTGTAAAGTAATAGCATAAGTATAAACATGAAATTTACTATTTACCGGTATGTCAGTTTATTTACCAGTACAGGCATAGATTCTACCCTTCTAGCAGGTGTCTTCCTAGAAATCCATTACAAATCAAGTGACTCTATGCCTGTAAACATTATTTAAGGTTAGGTATAGCAAATTGGTGTTAAATGAACAATTATGGTATCTTTGAGTCATCAATAAATGTAAAGCGTATCCTCAATTCTTCCATTAAGAAGGAGCCTGTGTTCCAGACCCCTGACTTCAAAGAAATGGCGCAGCCTGTTTTCCTGTTTTACCCGTGTTCTTTTCCCATGCATTACTATGCATTACTGTATGCTTGTGCAGAGAGAAGGGCTACTCAGGTGTAAAGCGTAAGACCATGCACAGAGGGACAGAAGAATGAGACACTTCATTTACCATTTAGAACATGCTGGCACAAAATTATTTCCTTTTTTGACCGAGGCACTCTAAATCAGGGCTCTGAAAAATTAGGGACTGTGGGGCCCGTGACCTGGGGCCAAAACATCTTCAGGGCCCTTGTTCTTTACAATTTATTTCTTTTTTCTTAGGTGTGGTATGGGGCCCCTTTTGGCAACCATAAGCGCAGGGCCTGAGGCCATGGCCCTCTGGACCCCCGTAAAACCGCCACTGTGAAAAAGGGAAATATTTTGGTGGGGTTTTTGCGGTTTGACTGGAATTTAATTTGACAGAATTTCGAAAACAGTGCAAAAGACAATAGAAGTGGGTGCGGTACTTAGAGTCGATTTATAAAGTCGCATTAACTAAATGTTTCGAAACTTTTAAGTTTCAATGAAGTTCAAGATAAGCCTTGACGTATAAATTGAATCATAACGATAATATAAAAAGGGAATGGAGATCTAGTTTTCTTTCCCTTTCAAAATATGAGAGGGGAACAAGGACTGCACTCATTTCAGGACTCTCTAAACAGATTTGAAAGTAGAGCTCTTCTGTATAAAATTCCTGCCTTCTTTGTCTTGTTTTTTTCAGCGTGAGAAAACCTGTGTTTTTCTTTAAAAGCTCAAAATGTGTTTATTCAGGTAGTGCTGGTTGGCTTAATACGAAATAATTAATACTGTTTTTATCGTTAAGAAGAAATTGATTTATATATAAACATGCTAGAATTGAATTATTTTTCACCGATAATCTTGCTTGTTCATTCTTAATTAAATTCATATGATATCACATCATCAGTAAACCACAAGCTGCGTGTCGTGTTTTCATTATTTCAAAGTTTTTAGCTTTTACATAGGATTAAAACAGTAATTCAAAAACCTACTGCAGGCTTTGGATTCCACTTGGCCACACGTACAAAGCATTTGACACAAACACGAACCCAAACCCCTTATTTGCTTGCTTTAAACAAAGAAATGGTCAGTAAGCCTATGAACTAGCATTATTTCTACAGTAAACTCAACACACAGCTACGGGGGTTGGACCATCTACATAAGAAACGTAAAACCCACTACACAGTTCGCAATTAGTGGTAATATCTGAGCTTTTAAACATGGCATCATCTGCATCATCATAATCATATCGGTAGAAATAATAGTGTGTGGATGGTACAGTGGTTTGTGTCGAGGACTACTGTCTGAAGTTCGATTCTCTTCCATGAACAAACTTCCACTTAGAGTAAGGAGCGTCGCCATCGAGAGGAAGTGCCAAGACATTGCTTGATAAGAATAGATTCTAAGCGTACTGATTCTACCTTTAGCGAGAAGAATTCGGGGGTGTCAAATAATGATTAGATTTTGGTGTCACGCCTTTAAGGTGCCTAGATAATGATGGAAACGTCCGTTTTTAAATTCTGTTTTCAACTTTAAGATAAAAAAGATGAGAAGATGAATAAGGTAAATTTTGCATCATTTTATTACATTCAATTACTATCAAAAATTCTTTTTATCGATTCGAAGCAAAATTTCCCAAAGGACGCCAAAATATTGGGAGTATCACACCTCCCCCACCCCCCTGTAAACCCCTCCTTGCTAACTTCGGATGCTATGTAGTAACAAAAACAAGTACAATGTAATAATAATAATTGTCATAGTAACCATCATCATTATCATAATGACATCTTTTACCAATAAACTCCTGTTTACAAAAAGTGCGAGAGCATTACCCTCAGCAAAGCTGCTTATCTCATTCTCTTACTGGAGGCATCAAGCAAAACGAACGGCCAAAAAATATTATTTTACTTGTTTATTGCTAAACTTGAAAAGTTGAAGAGACATGTTTAGTCACAAAAAGAAAGCAAATCATAAGCCCATGAAAAGTATGACCGCGTTCTTTTTGATCCATTCTTTGTCAATTTTCAGTAGCGACTTTTCATTACATAGAGTCTGTTTTTGCAAAAACAATCTATTCTGGCGGCTCCAGAAATTTCTAACAAATAATCATTTGAAGAATTGTTTCTACACAAAACTAACTACCTACCGCATATATCTTCTACACTCGTCGACAAAACATTAGACGAAGGTCACTATGAGCGCCACCAGGCTTTGCATAATCATAATTACATTTTTTGCAGACTTCAGCTTTTAAAGGAAAAAACACATCCAACACATGAACATATCCCGTCTCTTATTCAACAGATTCCTGTTTAGCAAAATCAGTTAAAAGAGAAAAACCATTAAACTTGGTAGGGAGACGGAAGGACAAATTTTTCTGGAAAAGTAGTGCTTTGACTGACTTCCAAAATAGGGACTAACTTTTGTTTTCCCCAGATATGGCTCATTATTCAAAATAAAATAATATTACAAAGAGGGGCTCGTATAGTTTACAATGTTTTAAACGCTCGACATTCAAGCGAATCAAATGGTCGTTTTGATTAAAATCTTGTCTGCTGCTGCGAGGAATTTGTTTGATTTGCTGTTTCTTAAATGGAGTATACAGTTACTTTCAATGCAGTATATAAAAAACCATGGGGTGTCTGGGTCCCTCAAAAAAGTCCCAAAGGGTGGCTCGAGCCCCCTATCCCCAACGTAGGTTGGTACTTAAACTTTGGATTTCATTTTATCAGATGTAAAGAGACAAGCGTTATCTGTAATGAAAAATTGCATGATTATGACGAGGAGTGTTTGAGGGTTTCAAATCTTTAACACAGACACTTGCAAACCAGATAATCAGAGATTTGTGTCTTTACATTGATCAGATAAAGCAAAGATTCTTTAGAAAAAATTTTAACTACATTATGTTATTTCCTTGAAAGTAGTCAAGAGAAAAAGGAATTTATTTCATATCCTAGACGATTTCTAAAACATACTTTGACTGTCGCTTGGGGGAAAGTTCCAAAATTTTCAAATGACTTCAAAAATAGATAGAGAAGGGAATTCAAGAGATTAGTTTAAAGAAGTGCGTGTAGTCACGAGGACTTCGGCCCGCGGGCCAACTCCGGCCCGCAGCAAGTTTTTATCCGGCCCGCCGAGCGCTTTATCTAAAACAATATTTTTAGCTTCGCTTTGAAAATTTTGAATTCGATTTACTGTTGTTTTTGGACTGCTCTAATATTTTCTTTTTCTCTGCAGTAAATGATAATGTGCATCCCGTTGACCAGTTATTGGTCCAAAAGGGAGTACGAAAATGGGAAATGTTTTATTTAATCATTTAAACGTTTTAAAGCAAAATATGTTACTGCTTTCGTTGAATTTAATAGGTCGTTGACAAACTCACCATGACCTCACCCCTTCCTCCGCTTTCTGAGATCCAAGGCCCAAGGCCAAACTTAATCTTTAGTTCATGAAGTTCTACCCTGGGTACTGTAGTAACCTAATTGACTATGCGCAGGAGCATTACTTTATGTGACCCATGTTTATATAGTTTCAGATTACAGTTGATAGTATTACAGTTATGTGTGTAGGCCGTTTGAAGTTAATATAAAGTTATCGTTCTGTTCTGTTCAACCCATGCGTTGTTCTATCTCCTTCACATCTTAACAGGTACCAGATTCACAATATAAAATAATATATTTTATTTTATATATAGTGAGTCTGGTACCCAGGGTAATGAATACTTATTAGCGTATATGTATGAGGCAGCGTGTGTGGACTAGGGCACTGGCTAATGCTTTATTGCCAAACTGGATTTTATTTATTATTTCTTTCCATCTTATTTTGGTTTCATTCATTTGTAAAAGAGTTGATTATTCGCTGTTATGCTAAGATATTTCTAAAATTTTTGAAGACCCTTTCTTTTCATGTCAACATTAAAATAGATAAAACTATGGAACCGTTAGCTTTTCTCCCGTCAAATTCAATTTTAGATGCAGTTTCTGGCCATCCCTAGATTATCATAATCTAAAACTTTTCTTGCCGCCAACCATTATCATAATCTAAAACTTTTCTCGTCGCCAACCATGGTGGCGACCTTTTATAATACAAATACAATCATTAAATTTTGTCCCCACTTTGAAATACGTTTCACCGTCCCTGGATCCGACTTCAAGTGCAGTAAGTCGACCAAACGAATATTAACGTCGTTATCTAAAAATAGCATAACGGCCTTGGGCGTGTAAATCTGTCGAGTATTGCACATTGAGCCAATCCCTCTAACATCAAGCCAGCATCATGTTCCTAAATGTTATCATCGCCCCCCCCCCTTTTTTTCTCCTCTTATCCACCATTCCAAAACTTATTTCATGAAAATAAGCGCACTACATAGATTTTATGAATATAGAATCTAACAAGAACTCTACTTAAATGATTTTTGAAGACGGCTACACACTGCTATACTTCCAAACAGGAACAGGCCTTAAATGCTACAGAATACTAAGATAAAAAGACTCAGGAAAAATAGTACACAAAATTTTATCTTCTTGTTGTTGAACAAACCAATTATTGAACCAAGCAATTTAAATATTCTTGATAACCTAGTCAAGTTGCTCTACCTCAGCACGAGAAACCATAATGTGATATTATACCAAACACTAATTTTGAAGGGAATTTTCAGGCGATAACTATAAAAGATACCTTAAAATCGGACAAAAACTCCCAAACACTGTGAAAGGCTCTCACAAATACCAATTTATCACTTATCACTAAGCCCTCATTTGCTCTTCTACGATGACACTCCTCAGACTCAATTCTTCGATTTTCCCTGATCAGGAAGTACAATATATAGAACGGCATATCATTAATCAGAAATTCTGCACAGGTAACTGGGAATTACTTCATTGAGCGATCATTTGATATAAATAGAAAAAGGGAACGTATTTCAATTGCAAGGAATTTCTAAACTTTGTGTGGAGGATTTCGAGTAATTATATACTAAAGCCACTTCTTCCTCAAAAGGTGGCTGTGTAACAATTGGCTGGTCTTCAACCCTTATTAAATAATATTTAAGCAACAAATATTCTGCTTAGAAAAGTTACCAAGAATGTGTTCCTATCCCCTATTCTCTTTGCGCATGTTGTGATTTCTTGACATGAAACCGTCCAAATCGCGCGGTGCATTTTATGTCATGACCTGAGGCTGTTTCGCAGAGAGAACCACTGCATCTGGCAGGAACAGCGATTAAAAGTGTCCATATTCATTGCAAATGTATAGTTCACTAACGATGTAAGACGTGGGGGTGTTTCTCTGGGTGGAGCCTGCTGTAGCTGCAGCATCTCGATAGCATTCATTCAGTGTTTGAATACCGTGCATATATGATGAACCACTACATACCTCACGATGAAAGATAATGCAAGGTTGATAATTCGGAAAGCTAGTTGCATCGATATACGAAGACTGATTCCAAGAAACATTGCATCGAATTGCACTGAAGCAGTTAAGAACCACCTTATATTTAAAGCGATCTACTTAGTACGGCTGATACCGAGGATACGGAAACGGATACCGGTACGACTCAGTGCCATTACTGCTCAATGCGTTGTTCTAAAAGAAGATAAAATTGAAATGTTTTCAAAAGTAATAATGTCTGGGGAAACAGTTATCGTAAAGTTATTCTCTGTTCATTCAAAGTTTAAGCTACAAGGCAGTGTAAAGGTTTTGTTGCTAGTGACAAATCTGCATCAGCAACATGTTAGAAGAGAAATCAAATTCGCTGTCTGTTAGCCTAGTCTTTGGATATACTAGCTCCAAGCAAACTTATTGTGGATGGCTTTATGTTAAAAAATATATAGCAAATGTAGTTACTTTCTCTAAAAACGTCTGCCACTCTAAACATTCTTATGAGCACTAATATGAGCTGTGTAACAGTAAATGGTGCAACATTTCTGTGACCTAGGTTCTTCAAAACTCTCCTAATGCCACTTTCAAGAACATACTATTTTTTCTTTTCATTAAAACTGTTTTTGTCTAGCAAGTGTCGTTGTTACATCTTTTTAGATCACTTTAGATAATCGCGAAGAAAATAATGCCTGTTGAGTGAACCTATAATACGGAGCATAATGAAACCTTTGGGGGCCTAGCTGACCTCAAGGGAGGTCAGGCTAAATACCGTGTTAAAGCAATCACAACTAAAATTATTATCTAAATCTGGTTTCTAGTTATGAGACAGGTTTGTGGTCAAAATACTCCTTCTATGAATTAAAGAAAATCCTTATACAAATGTTCTGAAGTTGATAAAGGTCAGTTTGAAAATATGAAAGACGACTTAAACCTTTGCAGAAGCTGTTTACCAGAAATTTAGAAAATTTAATTAGAAAAAGGCTTTTGCAGAAAAAGCCCACCAAGTAACAAAATCTGATCCCTCAACAATACATTGGCAAAATAGCAAAAACTTAAACCCTTGAAATCAGGCCACCCCATGACAATGTTATTGATCATGTCTAGGATTCAAATGATGCCAAATGAGGATTTGGTTCACCCGAGTTGCCAATAGCTCAATAAATCCAGAAGACATTATAATCTTTTTTAAGCCAATAAAAATAGTAGAAAGGAGGGGATTTTCAAACCCATCATATAATTAGATCTGCATAGAAAAGGTTTTCGTAATTGCAAAAACAAAAAACAACTTAGACTGCTGCGAACAAGGATGGGTCTTTTTGAGGGGCAAATCACTCTAAGAAAATCTCGTACACCTTTCGTGAAAATCTTATTGTTTTATCTGAAAATCCCCAGAAATACTTTTTTTTTAGGCAAAATCTCGTACGCTATTTGCAAGAGTGAATCGCTTCTCGGGTCTTTTAGTCAAGAAGCTAGTAGTTGCGATAATTCCGAGAGGCGAATGTTGTGGCATAAATGTTTGCTCATCATTAATAAATAAGTATCAACACATTTCGAAAAACGAATCACAGGGTGACTGATTCAAGACTTGGCTGGGGCCATATAAAGAAACAAATCCAAATAGGAATGTAGGGTGTTTGGACTAATGGCACTACAACATTTTAAATTTGAAACGTAGTGGAAGAATCCCTCTCGAATGGTTTAAAGTTTAAGAGCCAGCTTAAAAACAAGTGTATTCAAAATTACCAAGGCCTCGTGTGTATCTTAAATAACTTCCTCAAATTGATTGCATTTAAACTTGGCCTATGAATGAATCAGGTGGAGTGACCGAACTTTCTTGCTAAAGCTAAGTACTGCATTTCAACAACCTTGGCTTGCAAATGCAGTTGCGATGATCTGCAGGTAATTTCATTCTGACTCTTCAGACATAAAATTGTCTTCAGCTGGGTACGTTGTATATGTATTAGAATAGAATGCAACTGATAGACCAACCAAAATTTCTCTCTTATTTTTGCTTCATTGGCCACAAGCATTGGCAACAAGCTAGGAACCCACACCTGGCGCTCGGTTTTAACTGACATGAAAAATGTAAACAGTGTTCCGGCTTAAGCATGAAAATACTTCGAGAGGTCAGAGAAGGCAGCAGGATTGCCCTTTAAATCTACACTCCATTAATAGTCAGAGAAAATTAGATTGTTCAAGCAGACTTCGCTGGACAAAATGTGAAACCTCATCGTCTATCATTTTACGACAGATGCCAACATTGGTACAAGCAAAAGTGATGTATTGCTTGTAAACCGTGCACAAAGGAGGCAAAAAATTTCAATAAGAGACTAACGATAATGCGCATACTTTCCGCATTAAAATTAATATCTAGCTAATCCTTCTATATGATAAATGTAGTGCTGCTCTGAATGAACTAGAAAACGATCGAATGAAAAAAAACGAAGTAACGAACAAACCAATGATCGTACGCACGAAGGAACACACGAATGTACGAACGAAAGACAAAGAAACAAATGTAGAAGTGAATTAGTGGAAACGCACCAGATTAGAAAAATAATTTTTTTCAACGATAGCTTTTCCTGACACGGATATCACTTCATTCCCTTTACCAACAACAGCATTACATCTACAATCTTAATTATTAACGTCATCGTGGATTTGGAATTTTAGTCGATAGTCAATATGAAAACTGTATCTTTTAGGTAACATTGTACCTCCATATCTTAGGAGCCAAACCATGGATTTATTTCCTTGCAGCATGTATCCAGGTCCTACCCCTATTTCCCCTATACCCTAGCAAATTAAACAATCTTCGTGTCAAACAAATGTATCTTGACGATGAATGGGCACTTTAGAGATCAAATGCGCAGAACTCACCTGGTACGACTGTTGATAAGGCGTATAACTAAAAATGGAGAAACAAAGGCTTTAGACTTTGAGTATATAGTTTCAAAAAACAGTAGGTAACCAAATAAATTTGAAAAACGCTAGCCAGGAGTGTGACATCGTAAATAGTAAGCTAAAGATGCATATCAAGTTTTGCAATGGATATTTTGGAATGCAATTATCCCTTGTCCCTCTACTATTTAAGTAGCCTATGAAAGCTTTTGGTATCTTTTTCGATTTCGACACAATGTCGTAGAAATGTCGTTTCCCCCTCAAGACGCATAATAAATCAGAAAGACCATCTCTAGTTATTAGGGTCGTTGAAGGAAAGCATGGTTAAAAATCTTTACCACGGGCCTTAAGAGTTACCTGTTTCTGTAATATTGTCTAGGATAAGCCACTTCATTCCAGTACCCCTGCAAAAGAAAAAATTACATATTTAAGATAAAAAGCAAAATACACACAAAAAGGAAAAGTTGAGAAAACAACGTTGTTTCATGTACTGAATGTCTTTATCAATTTAAGAGAACGATTGTTTTAACTTGCGTAAACGAAGAAGCGTTGCAGCTAATCACGTGATATGAATCGATCTCTAGTTGTATCTAGTTGTAATTAAACCAAGTTGTAATCTAGTTGTAATTAAACCAAGAACGACAAATAGGAACGGCGTACTCTTCGAGAATAACTGCGTAAATCTTGCGTAGCAGTTCACCACATGGAATGGTTTCCATTGATTACCACAAGGATATTTCAACCACATAACAGTAACTTTTCAGCGATGAACACTTTTAATACCTTTACTGTGTGTAGGAGCAGTGGTTTAATGTGGAAGACTTTTAATAGCTGTACTGTAGAAAGAGTGTGTAGCAGCAGTGGAAATTATGACAACCTACAAAGTGTCGCAAATCAAGTATCCCCTAATTAAGTAATACTGTTTTAAAGAGTAAGCTTTTGTTAAGTCACGGAAGCATTTCGCAATTGGCTACATAAATGCGTCATGAGCTATCAGTCAGCGAGTGATTTATAAACAGGTTTTGATACTTAGGGCACTGAAGCTGACAAAGTGGAGAATTGAATGACAACCTCATGTAAATATCGTGAAAAACCGGAGTGGAGGGAGGGGGGATTGTTTTGCGAGACGTCATTAAGGCAGAACAATTGAAGATCCAGTTTGTCTTACTCTTCTTAAAAGTTGACTATATACTGAAATATATAAAAATGAATGTTTAACGGTCTGTCATGAAGTGCTCAATGCCGTGTAGGCAGGATTGTACACGATTTTCGTGTATAGAACAGGGCGGTTCAAAATTGCTTCTGAGTTTCACGCTTAATGCGATCATTAGAAAGATACTTTATATTTAAATAACAACCTTATACGTTACCAATATCTAGTTATAAAATATTAACATAGAAAATATAAATAACTATTTCACATTGTAGAATGGCAAAACACTTACGTAATTGCTGCCGTAGAACTGGCTGTGAATACAAGACAAAGAAAATAAGCAATGCATTTTATTTGGGAATGACTGACGTTTCAAGCAACAGTGGATAAAACTTTAGTTAGACAAGACAGAGGAAAGAATCAAGGTAAAAAGACTTTGTTAGATTTGCTATAAAACAATAATCTTTGCTAGCTTAAAATTCTGGTCTTTTGGGGCATATTTAAACTATTTCAAATTGTTTGTCATTTTACAGGTTGCATTTCAACTTCTTATGATTGTTTGAAATATTGAAGCGGTCAAACATTCAATATATCATTTCTTATTTCAAGTATTTCAAAATGTAGAGATATTCAGCATAAATAGATAAAAAATAAATTTCATTTTGATCTAAAAAATTTGTCACAGTCGCATCTTATGAGTAAACAGTACATGAAACATATGAAATAAAGACTATCTTTTAAGCAAGTAATATCTTCAGCTATCGATTCCTTTTTGCACCAAACATTGACTGCAAACAAAGCATCTGGAAATCGAATAATGACTAAATACTTTTGATTCTGATATGGTCCAGTGTATGCTCGGTGTTCAGAGTTGTTAATGTGGCCTCTGCCTCGATAGACTCTTCCCCGAAATGTTTCAGCTAAAGAAAAAGTAAAAAGTCATAAAATTCGTCTCGAGCTATATTAAATAGATACCACATCTTCCAAATGCTACAAAGAGCCACTGAAAAAATACATGGAAGTCAGCTTCACACATATACAATCATTGCGGGTCAACTGCTAATGAAGAGATACCATTGAAAAGTAATTTTGAAAAGTAAAACATCAAAACAAATAGAACTTACGTCGTGATTTATTTGACTTCGGAGTTGCATTGTTCACCTGAAATTTAGCAACACAAAAGTATAAGAAATGTAATTTCCACCTTTTCCAAACTTAAAAATCTTGGTACTGTCAAACGATAAACAAACAGTTTACTCCTGATTAAAGCTGCTTTTATGGATAAACCCTTAAACTCACCTGTGGTTAGTTTTGCAAAGAGAGTTTGCACCACATCATTCTAGATGGTTAATTTGAAGTTATCTAGCCACTTGATGGATAGCCTTTCAACACTCAAGACTTCAATTCTAATATAGCATATATATGCACTTTCATTATATCATATTTGACAATTATATGTCTCTTAGGCATAGAAACATCTACCTCTCCCCCTTGGCTTTTTACAGAATTATCGAAGATCTGCTGCTTTTTACTTGAACCTCCCAATTTCAAAGATGGAAGCCTTGAAACTAAATTCTCGAAATTGTTCAAAACTGTGTCATAAATGGCTACAAAATATGCACACGCGTTTACCTCAACAAAGATGGCACATGAACTTGTCTTGGCAACAGAGAAATGTAAATAAATTTGAAAGAATTATACCTCTATTCTTCTACCATCAAATGCTTTGCCATTTAGTGCTTCTCTAGCCTTTCTGGCACCAGATGATCTTTCCATTGTCACAAAGCCAAATCCCTTGATAAAACACAATATAAATTACTAAAGTTTTATTGCATGCAAATTTGTATCCTGTATAACTAGAACTTTCACTAAGTTAGGCCAACTTGTAATATTGTATTGGAACTTCCTACCTTATTTGAACTTAATGTCCTACCCCTGATAAGTCAGAAATTTGCAAAAACAGACAATTTTCTTAACCCCCACCCCGCCCCATCCTGAAGGTCAGACTTACCAGGATTCAACTGTATTGAAGAGAAGACAAAAAACAGTCTAGTAATGGGAAATTCAATCATATTGGAAGATTTTTGCATTCTTCTTTAAATTTAAAGATATATCAAGCCCACTATTGATAAACAACCCAACATATAACCAAGAGAGGTAAACAAAGGGGTAAAATGTCACATGTTGTAGCTTTTCAGGTTTGCACAAAGAATTAAAGCAAACAATTTAAAAATGATAAAACATCATGGGCATTACTTGTTTGGCTGAAACAAAAATAAATTTATCTCATATGCATGGATGTAGAAATATAGCCTGATACTGGGAATCTCAAATAAGCATATCTATCAAATCATAAATAAAACTGCAAGAAAATTAAGAAACATAAAACTGTTCGAGAGAGTACTTTAAATGCCAAAGATCTTGATTCTTCTTGTTAATAGTCACATAACAGAGAAACTTGTTTGGCATCTTCTTTCAAAAGAGTGGAGACTCTAATGAAGGCCTCCCGGGCAAAATATTGATTTATTTCATCTGTAAATATTTTTGTTTTTTGAGTCAATTTCCACTTTTGTTCTATCATTCCTTTTAAATTTTTACTGTTTATAAAGACTTTCATTTCAAGATTCAGAGAGAATCTGAAAGGAATTCTATTTGCCTTTTTACTGTTGGCATAAATTAAAAAAGCATTCCATTATATCTAACAAAAACATACCTTTGATCCTCTATCGTTATAAATTATCTCAGCATCAATTATAGCTCCATACGGCTGGCAATATAAAGATTTAAAATGAAAAAAGATAAAATCACAAGAAACTGGTAAACAAAAAGGCAAATTTGAATCATAGGCTACAAGTTTAATATCTGTATTTTCTTAAAGTGAAAGGAAAATGAGCCAGAGAGTTTATGATGATGAAAACATCAGTAAAACTATCAAATCTTTTCTGCCCTTTCAAAAAGTAAACTTTAACTACAATTTTCACTTAAGCTGTTAAAAAAATAACAAATTACCAAAATACCCACAAAAATATTTGTATAAAATATGTAAAAATTAAATATGTTTTGAAGAAAATTTAAGAATAGCATTTTGCAAAAATATCAGTTATAAGAAAATTGATGAATATAAGGTAATATTGGTAAAATATTTTTGCAAAAATATCAGTTATAAGAAAATTGATGAATATAATGTAATATTGGTAGAAAGTTTGTGACCAACCTCAAACTCCTTCCTAAGATCATCTTCTGTAAACCTAAATGGGATATTGGTAACATGCAATCTTCTTGGTCCATCATTTACTTGAAGTAAAGGCTCATCTTGGCCATCAACACCATTGCTTTGTGCCTGGATATTAAACAAAAACAAAAAAGATACATAAATGGATCTTCTATCAGTCATTTAATGACTTTTAAAAAAACGAGAAATAGGTTTAGCTGTCTGCTATTGCTCTGAGGGGAGAAACGGATGTGAACCCTTGATCTGGGTGCTTTTTGCAGCCTTTGTTTAAAAATATAGGAACCTACTTTCACAATAAGTTTAGGTAACTTCATG
This sequence comes from Rhopilema esculentum, assembly GCF_013076305.1. The sequence goes on from NW_027019762.1 coordinate 7,087,491, forward strand.
TAATCAGTCTAAGGTCCACCAGTATGCAGCATGAGAAAAGGGCTCAGAAAAATTTGGTATACCCTTTTCTTTTACCATGGCACAATGTTCAATGTAGACAACAGCCAAAACAACTTGGTTAGTATCTTTTCAAAACAAGGTGCTACACAGATTTTAAGTTTCTGCATAAAAAAGGAGTAAGTAAAGGAATTCATTGTATAGATTGGGCTGCGACTCCTTGAAGATTTCAGACAACCAATATTGATGCATTTGAAACAATCAACCCACTTGTAGCCTTTGATCAAGGGAAAGCTATAATTTTGTCCTCCAATTTGAGCCACTGTGTGCTGTGCTGGGATTTTGATCATTTACAAAAGACTGGAAACTGTTCGCATGATATTATCTGTCCCCAAATTAGAATTGGTAAACCATTGGCATTTCAGTGGCTGTAAGCCACTTTTACTGGGGTAAAATGCCTTGAATATGGATTCTTTTTATGTGACTATCAATTTTACTATAATGTTTATTGACTGTATTTTTATTGTTTTTAATTAGACTAAGTTTTCTGACACTAGGATACTTTTGACAAAGGCTTTCCAAGAGACCTTTTTTGGGTTTTTTCTTGTTATCAGAAGTCAGAAGTTTAAATGATGGAATAATCGCGGGGAACATGACCAGAAAAACAAATATTGTGTGCATAATCTATGCAAGATTCTTGATAATGCATGGGCGGAAGGAAGGTTAAAAATTATTGCGTGAACGTGTTCCCCACGCAGACAAAACTTTTTAGTCTGGGTGTGTTTTGGGGGCTAGAGATTCCTAAAGGAACAACTGTAGCCCCATAAGTGGACATAGCCATTTTTATTTAGGCTACCTTCAACAAAAAAGTTTCTTTCCAATTCACTTATGATAACAAATCAAATTCAAATATATTCATGATACCTATTTATAGGGTAATGTTTCACTTATCATACCTATTTACGTACCCATTGTACGTAATACCTATTTATAGGTTAATGTACTGTAAGTAATAGATAGATATTCGGCTTCAACTGTGTATGATACTATAGGCCTAGGCTTACTCTATTATTGCCATTTGCTGGCCAATCATTGCGCTAAGATTAAATACAATAATAGTAGACATTCGAAGGATTTCCTACACAAAACACTGTCATTTAGATTTGTTACAGACGTCTATTCTATATTGAGCATTTAACTTTTACATCGCATATAATAACTAGTTTTTTAACATCAGATTAGGCCAAGAAGAAGTCAGATTGCTGCTGTTCATACCTCTTCTTCCTTGGTTCCACTCATTATTAAATGTCCCTCTGATAAAAACGTAACTTTCCTTGATGTGCAAGACACCTAAGATCTTTCTAAAAGATATATTCTCGTGATCTTTTTTGGCATTTGTGCTGCATACCTGTACTACGAGACTGGAACACAGGACACAGTACACCGAACGTGAATCTGCAGCAACAACCACTAGTGCGCGCGGACCGCTGAACTCTGCAGAACGCGGAATGGAATAGCAAGGCTGAAGGGCTACAGAGGAAAGAAGATTGACCGCTATCCAGGGACGGCGAAAGCGGGGGGGGGGGGCTGAGGGGGCTGAGGGGGCTTTGGCTCTGAGGGGGCTGAGGGGGCTTTGGCTCCCAAGTAATTTCCAAAATGTACCTTATTCCATGCAAAAATTGCCTTGCTCTTGGTTGATTTATTGCAACAAAAAGTTAATACTTCCTTATAAGGTCAAGGGTAAATTGTGATCAGGTGACCCTTTTAAATTACGAAAAGGAAATGTTTTTCAACGGAATGTACTCAAAAATGGTCTTAGTTACTGTTGTGAAGCAAAAACTATAACTTGTGCTGTATCCAAATGGAAATTTTCCGTCTTCTCCTTCGCAGAGGCATTCCGCTGAGTGTTAACTTTTTCACCCCAGTTTTCACCCCAGTTTTCACCCCTTAGGTCTCAACAGATCGCCGTTCACCATCATTTTTCTGAACCCCTACATATATGGGTACCTGAAAATAACCACAGCAATTTGTCCGCTTCCAGGTGGTGTACCTACCTCAAAATTAACCTGGTCCAACTGTGTGTGATGAAGTAAACATTTCGCATCTCAGGAAACTGCTGACACAGCCTACCATGTACTTCCTTCTTTCTAACCATCACCTATATATACCCCTTTAGAAAAGTAGTTTTAGAGTACGTGTCATGCTGTAGGTGCTTGTGAAAGGTCTCAGCATAGATCTCATTATAACAAACCGTCTGAAGATCAGAAGTTGTATTCTCTGTTGTATCACAGTGGTGGCGCCAGAAATCTTTCGACAGAGGGGTTGGAGCTTGAATTTCCTCTGATGGGGGGGGGGGCTAGATGCTTCTGACGGAGGGGCTGTAGCCCCCCCTAGCCCTCCCCTGGTGCCACCACTGTTGAATCATGCCATCGCCGAGACTCGCTGGATCCTGGGGACGGGTTACAAAATGCTCAGCGGTCCTAGCCGCTACCCTCTACCCATAACCAGTCAGCATATGACATAAATGACAAGGCACAATGTAGATAAACATAAATTTGGATGCAGTTGACTAAACTGAACTAAAACCTCCTCTCCTTTTGCAGATACTGAAATAGCATTAACTTTCAAAATGGCCCAAGTTAATAGAAGGGAGGACTCCAGCTTTAAATCAATAAAATGCACGTTAAAGTATTGCTGCTAGCATAAGATTACTGCTTCTCAAAGAAATCTAGAGCAACTGATACGTTAGCCTGTGTTCCACACGGCACAGACCTCTACTTACTGGTCTGGAGCAAAGGCTACTGATACTTGCGTGCACCTTGTTCCCTCTTGACAAATTATTTATTGAATCAAAGATAGTCGTTAACGTTAATACTGTTTCCAAGATTATTTCACTACCGAGCGTTTTGTTGGTTTCCCTTATAATTTGCATTCTTTTCTTATAAAATAATTTCCCTTATAAAAACTGAAAATTTGCAAGATACGAAGTTGAATCCCAGAAGAGAGCTGCTGATTTTGGGGTCATGCAAGGCTCCCAACCCGAGCTTCTTTTCGCTTTGGGATTATTATTCCTCTCCCCTTATGACAAAAAGCCTAAGTATCATTGTATGCGAGAATGTAATAACCCTTTGCATATATTGCATTCTTTATTTTTGTTTAAATAGCCCCGAAAAACACGACATATGAATCAAGCCAATGAATTTACTTTCTTCGGACTGAAACAGAAATTTGTTGATTCTTACCTCTGCTCATTTGACACTCATAAGCTGCAAATCCCATAACCAGGCAAACTTTATCGCATTTTAGACTCCATTTCGAGCAGTTTTATCCCCATTCAGCAATGATATTCGAACAAGATCCATACTAGGTCCCCTCAAACATGGAAAATATCCAAAATCCATTAATTGTCCTACCATCAGCCCGTGACTGCAGCAAAATTTAATTATTTTGGTTTTTTCAAAATATGTTTAAAGATATCATTCTACAAAACAGTCAAAGCTTAGGTCCATCTTTTGTCGCTGCTTCCTTGTGTCCTGTTGCATGATCATGATAGATAGTGGGCAGGATATGGGGAGGCTTCATACTTTGTCAATCCCCATTGTTATAAATGCCTCTTTCATTTCCAAGTCATCAACGACAATATATTAGCAGATGTCACATTTGCCCTTCATAAATAGAATGCAGCAACACTTCTTTGTTTTATATTTTCTATGATGCATTTGCTTTACATTTTTAAGCATTCGTTGCAGATGTTGTTGGAAGGGAAGTTTCAAGTCTTTTAGCTGTGTCTGTAACCTTCTTGGAGCTTCCATCATTATAATGATCTGCAAATACACCCTTTTCACGGAGAATGTTAATCCCATGAACATGAACCTTTCACACCAAATTATCAAGATTGTGCATATCTATTGCAGAGACAAATTGGGTTTCTCCATTGCAGATGCATTGTGCATATATGACGCTCCATCTTTGCATATAATGTGCAGAACATCACTTGCACCTTTCAGAAGCCTCTGTTTCTTCTTTTTCTCTTGCTTGGCAGCATTTGCTTATTTTTTCCTTGAACTTTTCTGTTTCATAACAAGAGCAAGAAGTACTCTTTATCTTTAAATCAATTTTACCTGAAAGGCTAGCAAGTTTAATAATTACGTCCATTAAAATATCTATTCTGTGGGCACAAAATTCCAAGGCAGTTCTTCATTGTTCTGAAATAGGTTTGCTCTCCTTTTTTCACTTCTTTCAGAAAAACAGAGGCTTTTTCACAGGGACTATCTAAATTCTAAACACTTTATTAAAGCATGGGCAGCACTAATGTCGGAGGATTTAGATGTTATCAACGCATCAACAACCTCCCAACATTGATTTATTGGCATTGCCCATCCTTGATGCTTGAGGAGTGAGGAGATTGCTGTCTCAAGTTACATTACAGTTTGATACTCTAGCTGGCAACTGAGGTATGAATTCAAGGAAAGTTTATAGTTGCACATTTTTCTCAGGAGCAATGTGTTGAAAGATTGATAATTGGTTCGTATAAGTATCAACAAAATGTACATTCTGTGCAGGTACAGGTAGGTTGTGCTCCGGACCAGTGGCGTAACCACGGTTGGAAGATTGGAGGGGCAAAAAGGTACAGAATTGTGTGAAAAACAAAATTGTGTTTGTGGAGCGTCATTTGATAGCGATGTAATATATAATGTTTTGAAAACTTAAATATTGTAAAACCACTTAAAAGGGGGTTTTACCAACGTGAGTTCGTTGTAGGCAGAAATGCTCAAAAATGCGAAAACGGCGGATAAGATCAAAATTCTTCTTTTTACGGCAATGATTCGACTAACGACTGAAAACAACAAGTTAAATAAATAACGGCACGGCTTCAACAGGCACGACAAAACTAGCGACAGAGCTTCTAGCAGTACGGCGAAAGTTTCGACAAGACTTAACCTAACTTATGAAACAACCCTCTATATACCGTTAGCAGAACCCTTGAAATAATAATTACGTAATTCCAAAAAACATATTCGCAGACGCTGATGCAATCACAGCACGATGATGCAATTGTCACGTGACATTGTTTGTAAGCGAACCCTGTGTCGTAACAATATCGTCTTTTTTTCGAGCTATGCCCATAAGACGGACGAAACTGCTGATGATAAAGCAAGTTATACATCTGCAAAATTTAAATTCGAAACTGGTGACATGATTTATTTTTTGCTCTGAATCTTTAATGTTCTCTGATTTAAACAGGCTCCTGCTTTGACACTATCAATTTCGTACTTCGTGTATGTGACTATGAAGTTTCTTGAAAATTATAATTCCTCTACATCGAATGCCTTTCTATATCTATAATTTCTATATCCAAATAAGTCTTTGTTTAATTTGAGCGACATATCTATTATTTTTTTCTTTGTTTCAGCATTTAAACTTTTACTTGTTTTTACTTTAAATTCTTTTTTCCATTAAGGTAACATTTCAGAACTGCGCAGATTTCAGAACAGCTGTTTAGAACTGCACGTTTTGTGTAGAACTGCACGTTAAAAAAAACCCTACCCCCAGTCCCCCATGGCGCCGCTATTTGTATACATTAAGTCATAAACAAGTCAGGTCGCTGAAGTTTAGGAAGTTTGGTTACCGTATATGGATGCTGATAAATCAAAGCCCTAAGCAGAGGGCTAAGTCACGCAAGTCTAGCCTTGGACCCCAACTGATTTTATGACTGCTTCTTTTTTAAACTCCATATGCGCAGTCTCGCCCTTTAACGTATTTCTGCTTACACCACTGAACAGTTGGCTTTTGCTAAATGATTCGAGGTATTTTTACCATACAATGAATCAATGGGCAATTTCAAGCTACCCAATGAACGTCATTGGAAAATCTCAGGTCGCAGCTGTCGCCCCACTTTCCCACCCAAGCAGGACAAGGACCCCAAGCTTGTCTTCTACTACCAAAGGTTGCGGAGGAGCTTCTACAAAAAACAGGTTGTTGTCGTTCTGCTCATTATTGCTGTGGCAACTGCTTGAAACAGGCCAAGATACGGAGTCATCTATTGCTGAATATTCATGAGTGTGAGTCTTTTCGAACATCTTTTCCATTGAATTTTGATTAGAGTTTCTCTTTTTTTATTTAAGCATCCTTAGTTCAGCTCGTTTTTTTCATTTTTACTCAGCGCCAAGCTTGTAAATTGACTTGAATAAAGCGCTCCTTCCTCTACTACATAGGCCTGTTAAGTTTATTGTATTCCTTGAATAACCATTTACTGAGAAATATCATGCATGAAAATCCCAAGGATTGACATAAGTGAGGCTCCAATAAGCTTTAGTAGAATGAAAATTTAGAATACCGCGAGAACCCCTTCACCTTTGCAATGCAATTCATAAGCTAATTGTTAGATCCCATTTTTGATTAATAAAATTACTTTAAGCTCCTTGTTAGTAGCTCATAGACTAACTTATATGCTCTAACTGGATGCAGCCAAGGTAATCATTGTATGTATATATGTGCTAGGCTATAGGTTCTGCACCAGCAAGCACCGTATTGACACCTTTTGGAAGCCATGCAGAATTCAATAATGTGCAATGCCAGGCCATGAATGAATATTTCATCTTTTTGCATCAACATGCTTCACTGCTGATGGAAAACAAGACACAGGGGCAAGACAGTCAAATTGTTTGTGGGAGGGGGAGGAGGGGGGTGCATATCTTGGAGCAAAAGATGAAAAATCTAGAAATTTGCTGATTTGCTGATTAATCCAAAGCTGGGAGGTTCTTCTCTGCCCCTGACAAGAAAGCGTATTGGTATCCATCACTGCCAGACAGCTCTATTTAAAAAAATGAAGTAAAGGTTGACAGTTCTGATAAGCAGTTTCTTGAAGATTTTTCTTGTTTATTAAGAGTAAAACAATCTTGTTTAAGTGCAATGTGTTTCCTATGGGAAATAATTATAATTTGTCTTTTATAGGTTATGCTGATATTCAATTGAATAAAGCTCAGGATGCAAAGAGTGTGATTATTTGAGTAGAAAGATTGTGTTTGTTGTGATTTAAGTTACTCAGCATGGTAAGTTACATGTTAAGTCCATTAAAAGTTAAATTTTTGTGGAAATTCATAAATTTAGGTTTCCCTGTAAAAACTGCCTTTCTCAAATAAAGGCATTTGCTAGGTAATTTCTTGTGATACAGCTCTTGGAATTCTTGATGCTCTAAAACACATTTGTAGTTCAGTTGCAGATATGCTTATACAATAAGCCCTCATTAGAAATTATATTGAACAGAGAAAGGTTTTGTTATAATTTATTACTATTTTATTTTTGCTTGTATCCTAATTATCACTAATGATAAAATTTATTCAGTGTATTTTTGGCCTATTGAAGTATTACCTATTGTTTGCAAGATATTTTCCTATTTATTTCTTTAAATTCTGCTACTGAAACCAAGCTAGCAGTTTTCATTAAGCACTCTTGCCACAAATATGCTGCTCATAAGGCAGTCAAGCAATAGGCTTTCACTATTACAATGCAGCAGAGATTTTTTCCAACTTTGTAGTTGTTACAAAGAGCAAAGCCAGCTGTTGGCCAAGGCTCAGCAGCCCCTGCCAAAGAGGGGAAAAAGAAGAAGAAACTTCCAAAATTAAATGACTTTCTTGAGAACAGAGATTTCACTGGAGCTGCCACACTGCTAGAGGTATAAATTTCTTGATTCTTATTATTAGATTTTGTGTCAAGGAACAGCAGGAATTCCCATGACCAGCTTTTCAAGTCTGTGTTTTGTAAATTAGGCACTGTTTTACAAGAGCATTCTTTTAAACAACATTTATCATCACAACATGCAGATTACATTTATTTGTAACAATCAGTATTAGATGTATTTTGTATTTGTATTTGTTTCTACCTAGCACCTGAAGGTAGTTTTTAGGATACTTAGAAGCTAATGCCTATCAAGCAGTGTCCTGGTCCTTTCTCTGGTGTGACCATACCTTGTGATTCCTATGCCTGGAATTACAGAGACCTGGTGACTCTCCTCACTCTGGGTGGTAGTTTGGTCATGCCAGGGACTCGAACCACGGACCATTGGGTCTGTAGTCAGTCCCTCTAACAACTGAGCCATCCTTGCAGCAATGTCTGAATATTCTCTACATTCATACCTTACCATGCTCTATACCCATCCTAAACACATTTTGAGGTCATGCTCCAACTATTATCATTTATAATTGACAAAGAAAAAAGAATTGCTTGTCCATTTTTTTCTTTTGATAAAGTATAACTTTTTCATTTGATGGCAGACTTTACAGGCCTATAATTGATGATAAATGGGGGGCAAAGATGAAAACACTGAAATGATAATAGGTATTCATGTTTTCATTTCAACAATTAGGTTAGCTATCTTTCTGTTTTCAAAATGACCCATTGAAGGTTAATGCTTAATGAAAAATGGTACAAAAAGTCAAAGACAAAGTCATTATGGTTTGATCAACAATTTGACCCCTTTGCTGAGTTGTTATACATTTGCCACAAAGTATTTTGTACTGCCTCTAAATTCCATATCTCTTGTCAGCAGAAAGCTTTTTTGCCAGGGCTGTCATTAGCACTGACAAACTGGCAAAGGTGCTCACTTATGTTAGAAGAATAATGTCTGTGTGATCATTGAACATTTGTATTTACTGTAGGAGAGAATAGTAGACTAGAAATCATACTAATTATAGTTTTAAAAGAATCATATTCATTTTGCAGTTTAACAGGAATGCTGGAAAAATATCTGACTCTACTGATGAATGGATTGCATACTGCTCTTTTCACTTAGGAGACTATAAAAAGGCTTTGGAGGTATGAACAAACATCTCCACAAATCTGAATTTTCCACAAATGAAATAATACAATGTTTTATGGAGTATCTTTTGATTTTATGAAATTCAGTAATCAAAATGTTTTATTAGATATTTAATCCTGTAACCTTCAGTACTGACTACTCATTATTTATTATAATTTTGTTTTTCAAATTTTAATGATAAATACTCTTGTTTCTCTTTCCTTAATTTTTTTGCTTATTAACAAATATTAAATTGTTCTTGTGCTATTTGAGCTGCAGCAAGGTTTAAAAAGGTTGAACATCTTCTTATGTCTGTTGATTTTTTAGGAATACAAGAACATTGTTAAAACAAACAGTTCTCCTGATATAATGTGCAATATTGCTTGCTGCTGTTTTATGCTTGGCTTATATGAGGAGGCACTGGAGTATGCTGAGAAAGGTATAAACATTTACCTCTTGTTTTGAAACAGCCAACAAAACCTGCCTTCTTTTAAAAACCTTCTCATGCTATTATAAGGTATTTTGGGGTTTGTAGAAGCAAGGCATTAGACTTGGATAGTAACAAGTGTAATCAAAAAGATATTATTGTAGATCAAGGCTCACACAAGACCAATTTTTATGTACCTAGTCTGATTCATGAGCAAAAAGGCTTAATTATGCCCCCTCAAACTAGTTTCCTATTTACAACTTGAGCAAATTTGGCAAGTTGACTTGATATGGATTGTCATGCATCTTCATTCCTGTACAGGGGTGTAGTGCTAGGGCTGAGCCTCCCTTGTTAATGCCAAAAAGTAGCAAATACCTTCTTTGGTTATTGTCTCGTGCAACATTTTTTTTGTTCGTCAAAATAGGTAAGTTTTTGTTTTAAGGCTTCCGCTTTCAAAGTATGTGACCTTTTTTGAAAATACAGCTTCTTTCAAGCCATGTTTAAATGCATTTTGATATTAGTGTGAAATACATGATTTGTTCAATGCATTTTGGCTTATCTGAGAGGAGAGGTGCAGAGCAGTGTGGAAAACAAAAACAGTTATGATATATCAGGGACAAAGGTTTCAAAGCAGGGGTTTGCCAGTAATATAATGCCAATATAACTTTTCCAAAACAGAATGGGAAGAATTTGTTGATAGAGTTCTTGAATCAATAGAGTGAAAAAAAGATGGTCAGCAAAAAGAAAATTAGCAGGAAGATAAGAAAATCAAGGTCCAAAATTCCAACATCATCATGCCCTTTTGTTTTGCGATGCAACAGGTTTCATTTTCTAAGATGTAATGCCTTCATGGCTTTGTCATTTTCTCTTTATTTTGTTAGGAGGCAAAAGTAAACTTCAAAACAGATTATTATTTCACCTTTCACATAAGGTTGGTGCTTTTGTTCCTCATTCATTTTTTAAATATCAATATGTTATGTTGTTTCTGGGACAAATTAGTTTGCTAAACCAATAGATATGTTCAAGTATGTAAATTACTTTGTTTATTTACAGGATGCTTGTCCGTGTAGAGTAGTATCAAAAATAGAATAAAAATTTTTTAAGATTAGTTTTTCAAATGTATCAGATAATAGCTTAGTGTGTCATATTAATATCATTGTTTAGAGAAAGCATTTAAAGTATGGCACATTATTATTTATCTATTTATCTCTGAATTGTTATTCTTTTTTACGATTTCTAGTTTAGTGATGAGAAGAAACTGATGTCATATCATTCACAACTTCAAGATGTTATTGAGGATCAGGTGAGACTTTCCAAGCGAAAAACAACAGAATTATTAGTCATGCAATTGAGTTTTCTAATGAAATTTTACAAAAATTTTGGTAACTTTTATAATAATTATGTGATGTCAACAACAAAGTTAATTCAGTTATAGTATGTAATAAGATATCACTAGCAATTTAATGTAGCTAGTAAGGCCTTATTAAAGATGTAAATTACTTAAAAAAATACTTTCATAACGCAAATAACAATTTTAAAGCTACTTTTTTACTAAACGTGGTATGCATATTTGAACACAGTATGCATATACCTTAGAACAGCTGAGATACACTCTAAACTGCTATTCACATAAATAAGTTTCATTTTATGCATAGTGGTATAAAGTCGTTTATTGTAGCTGCTAAGCATCATGTTGTATATTGCAGCCATGACTAGGAATCGTACCAGCTGTAGTGAAGCTTTGTCTAGTTGAGTCTGTTTCAGTTAGTATTAATATGGTAGATAGTATCTATTAGTAGAGAGATTTGTCTGGTTTGAGCAATTTAGGTAGAAATAGCTACAATCCCGGACAAAACTGGTGAGACTTTCCAAGGAGAGTTTATTTTTTCTCTTTCTTTTGAGAAAAAGCTTTTCCATCTACCACAATTTTGCAGGAGAAATAATAGAACTGCAAATCCAACATTGATTTGGAGGGCATTTAAAGTAGAAACTTGCAAAAATTGCATTTTTCTAAACAATTTTGTCTGGGATTGTGGCCTCAAATGCTCAGTCGAAACCTACAATCCTGGCCAAAAGTTATTGGACTGGCTGGCAAATTGTAGTATTTTTGGAGAAATTCCCTCCCCGCCCCCCACAGTCAATGTTGATATGCTTATTTCTACTCGCAATTTTAGTAGTTTTTTTTCACCAGTCCACTAACGCCAGGATTGTAGAAGTATCTTAGTAACTGAGAAACTGAGAGCCCATTTCAATATGCCAGTGTAGTAAATCTGTGCATTGTTTCTTAGCCAGGGGTAGAATTAGCAGCTGTAAGTCAAGTAAGTTCATTTCATTCTTGTATACTTTAAGTAGTAGTAGTTAGAAGCCTTAGTATTTTTTAACCTGCAAATAGCAGAAGAACACGTTTGGACTTAGTGGCTTTCATCCTTGAGTGACGAAAATGGAGAGTTGAGGTTTTTTGTTCTTATACAATGCAAAGCAATTTTTGTGAACCAAAGAGCCAGAATAATTACAGGGAATAAGTATGGTCCTCTAGGGGTGCTGCCTCCAGATGAACACTAAAAAGAGCTAGCAACACGCGCGAATATGAAACACATCTCCAATAGCTAGAAGAAGAGTACTCGATAGAAAGCTATGCTCAAAAACTAGACACAAAAGACAAAATAGGAGCAATGGATATCAGAGCTTTTAATACCAATGACTAATCAGTCACCCTCTCTGAAATTTGGAAAATAGAAAAAGTCTGGACTACCTTATTTTCCCTAACTCGATGATACTTGTTTTTTAAGTAATTTGAGGGATTTTAGAGAAACTTCTGCCCCTTTGCGAAGTCTTTCTCTTTATTTGTGTTGTTGAACATTTGGCGAAGATAACATTATGCAGGAAGAAACAGTGGAGTTTGCCTCTTTGTTCATGCTAAAGAAATCTGTCATTGTGGGAGAATAGTACCCATTTCATCGAAATCTAAAGAGAAATACGTAAAGGAATATATTATAAAATCTCAATAGGAACATATTTTTCCTCCCTGGTATGTCTATTCTGTTCCTGCTACTAGAATAATAAACAACTCCACTAATGAAAGCACCAAGAGTTAGTATGTTCCACATTTCTCTTTCCAGCTCAGCCTGGCCTCAATCCACTACCTGCGAAGCCATTTCCAGGAGGCTATTGATATTTACAAGAGGATTTTGCTGGATAACCGGTAGCTTTATATTTAATTTCTATATTGCTAATGATATACCGTTGGACAATATTGAGTTCTTACTTAGGGTGGGAGCCAAAACTTTTATTTTACAATGCTCAGTGTCTTGCAAATGGGGAACCTTTATCAAAGAGAGCTTCTAGCAAACTCAGCCTTCATCAAGAATGACACTTTTATTGGAGGCTTTGTCGTTTATCATTTATTATCATGATATTTATTCTGAAAAACGCAAGCACAAGACCGGTATAGTTGACCAATCAGTGCCGCGAGCCTAAAGAAAAATTACCAATGGAGTCCAAGAGAGAAAACGAACTCCTTTTGTCTACACAATGGCGGCTTTTTCGTTTAACGCTATAATGACGACATGTTTCGGATAATTGGCAGAGCCCGGTCGTCCTTCCATCTAGCAGTTTTGGAGTCAATCTACATAAAAACGAAAAAGCCGCCATTGTGTAGACAAAAGGAGTTCGTTTTCTCTCTTGGACTCCATTGGTACTTTTTCTTTAGGCTCGCGGCACTGATTGGTCAACTATACCGGTCTTGTGCTTGCGTTTTTCTGATTGGCCTATTTCGATCCACAACTGGGTATATATTTTTCCATCGTGATATTTATTCTCCTTGTCATCAGCTTCCTTACCTAAAAAGCATCGCAATGAACAATATCTTAACCCTTTTGACTGGCTGACTTAAGCTTTAAGCTTGAATGTTATATTTCAGATTTTCGTAAGTTGTTGTGAAGTCCACAGTAATGTCAAAACTGATTCAAGTGCATTAGTGAAAAAATCTAAACTCAATGAAAAACGAGGAAACTAATCTACACTGCAGATCTGTTGTCTAAATTTAGCATTGCTATATAATTTGATCAGCTCTTAATCTGATCAGCTGTTCAGGCATGTTTTATAATTTCCTCATGCCTAGGACATCTGTTGCATTTACGTCTTTTTAATCGTGGCAATGATGTGTTTGATTTTATCTTCATGCTTATAAAACCGAAAACTCCAGTTAGCATTGAGATCATTTCGTTTCTCAATGAAACCTTGTTTATTCTCGTACAGAGACTATTTGGCGCTCAACGTATATGTTGCTTTGTGCTACTATAAATTGGACTACTTTGATGTTTCGCAGGTAAAGTTCTGCTAGTTATATATGCAATTTTGTTTAACTGATTTTCTTATAGCAATTTATATTGGTATTACTATTTCTGAAAGTAGGAAACGGTAGAATAACTGTCGTATGTCGTAGCAAACTGAAGGAGTGGATGGATGCTCAATGAAGGACCTAAGCCCTACGAGGGCGAAATCAAATTGCACCCACTAAAAGTACTACTTATTTCAAAATTTCATGTTTTTCTCTTTGCTAATGGTTTAGGTTAACACAAATGAAAAGTTGTCAATCAATGGTCAGATGGTGACTTTTGAGAACAATTTTACGTCATTTTCAGTGCTCAAGAGAAACCTAATTGACCTTTAATCGATCGTAATGGCTGTCTTAATGTAGAATTTTAGGCATGAATCGTAACGTTTTCACACAGACGTAGTTTTTAATGAATTGAACATGTCTTGCCAAAATATAATACTTATAAAAGCCTTGATAACAGAATTTTACGATCGAAATTTAGAAATGCCTGGTTGGGTCATTTATAAATGCGTTGGTTATATTGCTTAGACGAAAATTATTGATTCTACTCTGATTCTGTTTTTAATATTTTTGTTCATATATTTTATATTAAAGAATTTTTATGAAGTTGTTGCTCCAATGATTTCTTGTATTTTGCCACTTTTTAGGAAGTCCTATCTGTGTATCTTCAACATTTCCCAGACAGGTTTGTTGCAACTCTGCTGAATAGCTCGATATCTGCTTTGTTAAAATTATCCTGTTAAGGGATTTGACCTGACGAACCTGGATTGATCAGCTTGTTTTGTAACGAATCTATTTGGAATGTAAAGTGTTAGTTTTCATACTAAAAATTTAGACAGAAAAATTATTAGGTAACTATTTCTTATAGCAGCAGCATATTCAGCGCCTTTCTTTAAAAAACAATTTAGCTGTGAACTTAACAATCGTGTATTAGCAGCATTATTTGAAAAAGGAGAGTTGTATTCAAAAGTTGCAAAAATTTCGTGCAGTTTACCAAAACCTCTGGCAGGTATTTTGGCCTAAATAACTAACATGTAGGCTGCAAGTCGTTCTACCTACACACATTTGTTCATGATATTTAAGCTCATTTCAACGTGCTCCCAAACATAAACATTGTTGTGCTTACTTCAGAACTGCTTCGTGCAGGATCACTGTTTAAAACTGCAAGTTTCCAAGGAAGAAGCGATTTAAAAAGAACGAATCTGTGCTTGCAGTAGCATTATTAGCTGTTAATGAAGACTTCTGATCTTGGAACACTCATGTCTATGCTAATTTCAACTAGTTCCAACTGCCGGACCAGTACCTATAAAAAGGATTCTAGATACCTCAATTTACCCTAAGACCTAAACATTTTTCGCTGTGCCATTAAGACTGTACATGTTTTTTGCTGTTTTTTTCCAGTATCAGAAAATCAGAGTTTTTCTTTTCAGACTTCCGTTTCTGGGCACAGAATTATAAAGCTACATTTTCTTTGTTATTATTCAAACAAAACAAGAGCCATTGATTTTCATTAATTCTTTTATTCCAGTGCAGTAGCCGTCAACCTAAAAGCGTGTAATCATTTCAAATTATATAATGGAAAAGCTGCAGAGGTTAGTCCTAAATAAATATTTGACCTTTGTGGATTGCTTGTATATCTGTTGGACTAAGAAAGTTTCATTTTAAGGCCTGAAATGGTGAATAACGAAACGTTACAGTCATAATGTGCCTGCCACACGCTACATATAAAATCTTTATCCCCTTCCATTATTGTTCATTGTTTCACTCAAGGAACTATCTTCTTGTAACTTTGAATAGTATTTTCCCTATAGAATCTTGCATGTTAGGTTGTTAAGCTAAGCTGCCAGCTAGAGCCAATAATCTAGTGTCCTTTGAAAATAGGATAAGATTTTGTGAACAGTCTTTTGGTGGTACAAAACTTTAAAAAAGCAAACATATGAGTAAACTAAAGACACTCTTCAGAGTATAAAGCGTCGAAAATGGATCTAGAACTCTAGGCTAGGAAATATATTTGCCCAGTTGTGGATCGAAATAGGCCAATTAGAAACGCGAGCACATGGCTATTGAGGCTCCCCAATGAGTCCTAAGGTGAAAACGAACTCCTTTTGTCTACACTTTAGCGGTTTTTTCGTTCTTAAATGGAAAATTACTGTTTACTGGTCTGTCAAAGAGTGTTCGATAGACGCAAAAACAAAAAACAGGACGGCTCTAAGTTGCTTCTCCGAACTGCTAAAATATATGTATATATATTTTTACTTATTTTACGCATAGGTAATTTATTTATTGTGTGTAAGTATAATTACCAAGTTGGATATCCTAGTGTTTTCATGTCCTGTATGTTTTCTTTCCCTGTAGGCTGAACTCAAGGCTTTGCAAGAAGTTGCAAGTCCATCATTTAGCTTTGCCAAAGACTTGATCAAGCACAACATGGTTTGTTGCTTTATTAGTTAATTGTTTTATGGCGTTAAATTCACTCGGAATTTTAACTTTTAATAAAGCATCTTAGACAGTTAATCTGAAATAACCTATGTTCATGCACCCTCTTTCTGCTCCCCTTTAATAGACAGCTGTTTAAATGTGACTTTTACCATTGTGCTGTTTTTTCCTAGTTAGTTCTATACATGTAAAATTTCGATTAAAAATTTTATTTAATTGTCATAGTGTTGTTTTCAAGTTTTAGCATTCAGTTATGCCCCAATATTGATATGCTTTGCATTCAGCATAAGGCTGGCATTACCATCAGTTGTTTCTGTTTTACCAATCATAATTGAACTGATTTTTGAGGGATTCTTGAAGCAGAGGAATTCTCCGTCTCTTCTCTGTTCTTTCTCCTTAAGGATTTTTTTTGCTTGAAACAAACATTGTTGATGGCTATCTTATCACAACATTTTGTTATGTTTTAACAACATTATTAACCTTTGAATGTTATCCATTGCTTTACTGCATTTGATTTGTACTTAAGTTAAAGTAAATTTTAAAAGGTTTTGAAATCGATTTAATGCAGGTATTATTTGCATGCTCCGAATGTTTAAAATGTCATTTTCAGGTTGTTTTTCGTGCTGGGGAAGGAGCTTTGCAAGTTTTGCCTCCATTGGTTGATGCTCTGCCAGAAGCGAGGCTGAATCTTGTAAGCATGAGTTGTTACTACCATTGTACATGTATAATGTCTGCAAAATCCTTGGAATGCCCCGTAGCTCCAACTCTGGAAGTCGCCATGCTGGCTGTGGCTGTAAGTTTTCCTGTCGTTACCGACCCGAATCAACTGGACAGTACTGAAGGCTCTGCAAATTATAAAATGACTATTGATTGGGGAATAATTTTCCGTAATCGATTCAAGTTAAAATCAATTTTGGCAATAAAAGTAGAATTGATTAACCCAAAACACCGTAAAACTTATCTCCTGATCTGAAAGTTTCTGAATGGCTTTGCATACAAAGTTAAAAGATTTTGCACAGAATTCAAGGCATCCATTCATTGGAAATATTTTTAGATACTTTCCTGGCCATTCACTAAACATTTAACCATAAACGACGAGCTTGTAAATATTAGAGTTACGGCGATTTTAAATATGGACTTAGCCTTTTACGTAGATATTGTGTAGATGCTTTATCAAACATCAATTGCTCACTTTTTCAATTTCTAAATTGATTTTTAATACCTTTCACTTAATTTCTTTTAAGGTCATTTATTATTTACGTCAAGGTTAGTATATTATTACTTCATTATACTACTAAATTAATTATGAAATCATGTATCAAAGATTTTCATTTCCTATGATCGCGGAGAAATAGCGTACCAAAGATCAGCAGAAAATTTTATATCCATAAGCGGATCGGAAGTAACATGAGATGAAGAATAGTGCGTTTGATTGGTTCTTTGTTTTTGACCAATCAGCGACCGCTAACCTCTCACCTTGTTTAAGAGTCCAAGAGAGAAAAAGACCCTGTCTACACAATTCAGGATACTTTATTGGTTTTGATGTAGACGTGTTCAAAAACTTCCAAATGAAAGTAAAACGACGTTGCTTGGCCAACGATTTTAAAGTTTTCGTTACTTTACGTTTTCACATTCACTAGATTCTTGAGTAAACGTTGAGGTGTTCGCATTTTCTTTGGCAATTGTGATTTTTGTCATGGCTATGGGTAGCCCTTCAGGTCCAGCATTGGCTGATATTTCATAGGTTTATTTCCGTTAAGTTTGTGACACTTTCGTCATTTTCAGATCAGAGCAGAGACCAGGGACTGTAAAAGTGGGGGGGGGGGGGCTGCATGGGCTTTAGCTTCCCAATAATTCTCAAACTGTACTTAAAACCATACATAAACCTCCCTCCTCTTGGTTTTTAGCATGTTTAGCCCCCCAAATATGCTCCGCATTTCTTGGATGGGAAGCGATTCTTTCCAAAAACTCTATTATTCGCTTCCAGCTCTTAGAGTTCTTATTGAAAAGGAGAAAAACAACTCCTTGAACTTTTTCAGCATTTTTTACAGAAACAAAGAGCTTGTCTTCTTACCAGTGTTAATCGAATGCCACCCCGGGTTCCAGAATGCCCAGGGTTATAGAATGCCAACATTTCTTGGCAATATATTCTTTGAAATTCCTTTTATATAAAGAGATCAAAATTGGTCTTATAAAAGTCTAGCACACATGACACATGGCACTGGATTTGCTTCAAAATTAAGTTAGGCCCAGAGCATGTCAAAATCAAGAACATTTGTCTTGGTAATTGCTACCCAAAGATGCCATTTCAACATGTTTTATGGAAATTTTTGCTAATTTTTCGGTTGGAAAAATGTTTGGTCCTGACAAGGTTCCTATATATTCAAAAATACCTTGGATTTTCAACATTTCAGCAAAATTTGAAATTCAAATTAAACTGTCACAACCATTGTTTTTCCGCTGCGAAGTCTCGTGTCATGTTTGCTATAGTACAAAGGCTATGTCCCCTTCTGTTTAGTAGTTTGTGAATTTGAAAATAGCACAGAAAAATGGAAACATATCATTAAGTACCAAAGGCTTATTTAGTTTATAAATTTTGTGCGGATTTGAAGCTTGTATGTACGATGCATATGGGCTAGTCAACAATTTGTCTCTAGAATAAAATCTTACAAAAATAGTTCCCATAAGAGGACAGCATGACTTTCCAAAAGTTAAAATGACTAAAGTAGTCACTTCCTCTCTTTGACACTTCAACTAGATGAGATGCTAGCGGCTGCTGGTTGGTCAGAATCAAGGAACCAATCAAATGCCTTCCTCTCATGTTACTTTTTCTTTGCATCTGGGTTTAAATGTTCAGGTTATGTTTGGCCATCATCTGATGTTCATACACAGAAAAATCACCAACAAATAGTAGTTTGGCATGTTATGTTTTTCCTTTTTCATGCTTTCTTAACATTTTTGTAGTACCAAGGCTTACTTTCATATTTGTTTCTTCAACAAACCTATGACTTCACCAAATGTCCTTGCGTTGGAAAAAACTAACCAAGAAATAATTTTTTCCCGAAGATGACGTCACTGAAGCATATAGTCTTATCAAAGATCTTGAACCAACAACACCAAGTGAGTACATTCTCAAAGGCACTGTCAATGCCACAATGGGACAAGAACAGCGATCGGTATGTGGCATTATTTGTTTGTAACAAAGCTCTAAATTTAGAAAAAGGCAGGCATTCTGGAATAAGATAAGCAAAATTGTAGAAAGGTTTTCATTTTTTGTCTTGATATATGTTAGAAGCGTCCAGAATGGGATATTGAATGAAGCTGTTGTGTTGAATAAATAATAGTAATACTGTATATTGAATAATTTGTTGTCAATTTGCAAAAGTTGATGGCACCTTACAGAATTAGCCATTATTGGTATAAATTTGTCATAAGAAGCTGATGGGCTACCTGGAAAACTGTAAGACACCTAGAGAAGGGGCTACCTGTGATTGATGAGAGAACATAAGTTGTTAGTTGAGGTAAATTTGCATTGAGTTGGCACACGACTACATAAGTTGTTAGTTGAGGTAAATTATGGAAGCAAGGTTGTATTGACCTTTTTAATACTGCTCCTGCTATTTTTAACCAGGGGTGTTTTTCAGTATACGTTTTTAACTACGTTATATGTAAATTTTATATCTGTAATTAGATTTTCTTCTTTTTCTTAATTTTAAATTGTAATTTATTTGATGGCAAAATTATACATACATACATACATACATACATAAACATTCCCGCTTGATATATACGGCACACACAAAGGAAAAAAATTACAGTTATATTGCAAACAGAATTGAAGAAAATGAAGATTTCAATGTAGATAATATGCCTGTAGCCAGATTTCGAACACATTTTTAATGGTTTAATTGATATAACATGTTTTATTTTAGTGGTTTGGTTTGTATTGTTTTAATTCTCTTCGTTATCTTTGGCAAATCGTTATTATAGGGGGGCACTCATTCGAAGGGGGTGCTTATTTAAAAATATTTCCTTTAGAAGAGACACTGTTTCGAGGGGGGCACTCTTAATATGGTAATGCATCAGGGTACTGCAAACATCTGCAATTACCAGAAATAAATCCGCTTAAGTTGTGATGAATTTTATTTTATGAATTCTCGATTAAGTCTATCATTGAAACAAACACTGCATATAGCTTGGATCAATCGATATCAAATTCCATCTAATTGATAATATTTACACTTATCTGTTGCAGAGAGAGCATGTAAAGATTGCTCAGCAATATTTTCAACTTGTTGGTGGTTCAGCTAGTGAATGTGGTATGTATGATTGAAGCTATAATATAGAAGAAAAATGTTATGAATTGGGACAGGTGTGGGGCTAAAATGTTTTTGTTTTAAACCAGGCTCTAACTGAGCAAAGTGCCACTAGGAGAGGTAGAATTTCTCAAACAGTTTTTCAAAACCAATTTTTTCTGAGAAATTTGAATTGACTGGGTAAAAAGGTGAATTCCTGAGAAATTTAGTAATGGTCACATTCAAGGCGACAGAAAAAATATGACTTGATAACAAGTTGTTTAGAAAACTCACAATTTCCAACCTCACGCAAATTATGTTCATTCAAGAATAATGTACAAAACAGCAGCTTTGGTGTGCTGTGACATCATAATCCAGGGAGTAATTAGTAATGAGTAATTAGTAATTATCACTTTTGTGCTTTCTTAACCACTTGCTTGGTTGCTTTAAACAAAAAATTTGTCCTTATTTGAAATTTTATGCTTTTCTTACCCTTGCATTTTTCAAGTTTTCATACTCAAGTAGAAAGATTCTCAAAATTTAAGTAATATTTTGAATTTGTGCAGAAAAGTTGACTTTTATTTCAGATACCATTCATGGGAGGCAATGCATGGCCTCCTGCTTTTTTCTGTTGAAGCAATTTGAAGATGTTTTAATTTACTTGAACTCAATCAAGGTAATGTTAAAATAATCTGATTTCTTTACATCATAAACAGACACATTATCAACATGTATTTGAATCAAGAAACATTAGCATTGCAAGGCCTAATTTTGAAAATGATGGTAGTGTAATACTTTGTGCCTCCCACTTTTCTGCAGAGCAAAATAATTATTTAGGCTAAATTGGACAAATGTAGTCTACCATTCTCTATGTAACTGTGCCTAGTTCTCCCTCGAATATGCCCTTAGCTTTAGCTTGGTTACTGTGTCTTCACTATAGAAGACAAATATAAAATTGAGGAGTAAGATTGAGAATAAACCATGTCTTCACTGATGAATTTGGTGTGAAAGTGGGTGTTCACCAGTGCTAAGCCCTCTTCTATTCATCATTATACATGAAGCTTTGTCACTGTCACTGTCACTGACTGAAGAGTTTAACACTGTGATGCCTTGGGAGCTGTTATATGCAGATGACTTAATGATCATTGCTGAAAAAGAAGAAGAACTAAATTTGAAGCTGATTAACTGGAAAACTAAGATGGAGGCAAACAACTTGGAAGTCAATATGGGAAAAAAGAAAGTCATGGTTTTGATCTCCATTCTCTAAAGGACTCCTTGATAATACCCCTGTAGTATTTGCAGAAAGGGTGTTGGAAACAGCTCAATATATTGTTCTTGATGCTCCCACATGGTTCGCAAAAAGTGTTAAGGAATAGCTGGATCACTTAAAAGCAGTCTGAATTCTGATGAAGCAGATGCACGGCACAGCACGTTAAACAAATAATAATGATGAATGAATGCAATTGGGGTTTTGATCAAAGAGGTCGGTCATTGTCCAGGAAATAGATAGATGAACCTGATCTGGAATAACTGGGTGCCATCACAAAATGATAGCGTATCTTTTTGTAAAAGGCACTTTATTCTGGAATAATTTGCAGCATAATATCCAAACAGTACAAAATTGCTCAATTTTTTTATTTTCAGTTTGTAATTCTTTTGTTGATATTTCAGTGTTCATGTTTTATATCAAACCGTGTTTCATTTACCTTTCTCTTTTCTCTTATTTTGGTTATTTTTAAATCTAAAAAATGTTTCATCATTAGCTACATTAAAAGGATTATTCTTAAACTTTGCAAGACTTTTCCTATTTCATGTAAACACTACAATTGACGAAACTATGGAACATATTGATATAACAAAGCTTGAAAATATTGCCTCAGATTTTTCAAAGATTTTCAAATATGTTTTGCTGTTTGTAATGTTGCACTGAATTTGGGTTATAGTGCTAGGGTGCCCTTTTCAATGCTTCAAGATTTTCTAATCCAATTTCTAATCTTTAAATATTGGTTTATGCACCATTCTGCATGAGATCCCCTTTACTCTATTCACCCCTGTACTGAATAGGGAAAATTCATTCATCTTTCCAGAGCTACTTTTACAATGATGATCACTTTAATTTCAACTATGCCCAAGCAAAAGCAGCAGTTGGAAACTACAAAGAGGCTGAAGAGGTAACTTTTCTACCATAATTGCTGTCACTGCTTGCGATCAACTTTATTTTCTCAGAATAAATGTTTTTGGCTGAAAGAATAAGGGATTGCTGTTTCAAAGGTATTACAGGTTTGCTGAAATTCATGTAACTATTTGCATATTCTTGCTATAAGATTCAGTTCTGAGTCTGAATCTAACAAGTTTTCACAAACACTTGTAGGTATGAAATCTCCAGAGTCTATTTTACCAATGGCCAATTTTGACTACTGAAAATATTGATGGATAGAAAGGCAACAGTCCTGCTGGGTTGAGTTTGGTTGAGTGGCTGGGGTTATTTAGAGCTAAAATTAGAGCTGGTATTCTCTTGCTCTGGGGGTGGCATTGCCACCCTATACCACCCTTTGGCTACGGGCCTGGAGGAGAGTTGTCAGCTTTCTGTAATTCCAGACATAGAGATCACAAAGTGTTGTCACAGCAAGATAAGTTTTGAGTTTAATTTCATTGTTAGTATGAATTTATGGTTGATTTTCACTGAATTTTATATGTGGTAATTATCTCTCCCTAAGGTATTTCTTCTTATACAATCTGACAAGATAAAGAACGATTATAGCTATATTGCATGGCTCTGCAGATGTTGTAAGTATATAATATACAACTAAATATCCAGAAAGATGAATGTTTGTGTCGAACAACTCATTTGTTTTACTGTTTTGCCAAACTGGCAAAAAAAACAATTTAGGTACTTTGGTATCAAAAATGATTCTCTCATTTACCTTACCATTTAACAGTACCACTCTCTGTTTATTGTCCCTCCCCTCCCTTTATTCAGAGTTGGCGCCACAAAATTGAACCTGGGAGGGCCCATCGGTTGGGTATGATGCGAAGGAAAATTTTTGAAGTTAAACCTTCTAGAATGGCTAAAAATGCATCTCCAGGACTAAAATTTAACAAAATACCATACCGCTTAGAATAGACAGTTCAACAATTCTTAGAAAAACATTGATTATTGACTTTTAGAAAAAATTTGGGCTGGGGAAGAGTCATGCTAAAACTCTATTGACAGATGTTGGGGAAAGGAAGAAAGAGTAACCATTTGTTCAGAATGCACATCTCAGTGATCTTGAATTGACTGAGAGAATTTTACTTCCTGAACACACATGTGCGTTTTCTTTTTCTCGAGTATTTTCAGTAGGACATCATTACACATCAAAAATGAAATTGCAATGATAGAGAGAGTTATCTACTGAATTGATGCAAATAAAAGACAAATAATAGAAATATACCTCGACAAGTTAGTACAAAGATAAAATGAAATCAAGCAGTATATAAGCACTTTGTTCTCTTTTAATTTCATACTCTGTTTTAAAAGATAATAGAAAGGACAGTAAAAGAGTTTTGATCTCTGAAAAGAGGGGGGGCTCTAGCGTGCTTGTTATTATTAGCTGTTTCTGGATACGAAAAAGCCTAGTTTGTGCAGGGGAATGTTTGCAATCAAAGTTTAGGTTGGGGCCAAAGAGACCAAAATCCTAAGGAATTTAAGGATGAGTAAAGAACTGATGATTTTTGTGTATTACTTCACCCATACTGTCTGACAAATTTCAGAACATATTAATTCCCCCAATATTATATAATCTCTGAGCTTTTAGATTTTTTTTATCAAAGTGTTTACTTGTTTTTCTAGATATCATGAACAGAAAAGCTCGTCTTGCTTGGGAGATGTACTTGAAGATGGAAACATCATCAGAGTCCTTCAGCTTATTACAGCTCATTGCCAATGATTGCTATAAGGTAAATCAGATTACCTTTATTAAGTATTAATTATATATCAAAGCCAGTAAAGCTGTTTGATATGATAAAGATATTATTTTATAGGTCTTGTATTTTCTGTAGGTGAAACAGTAAGAGAAATGACAGAAGTCCTTTGTTCTTGTGCAATTACAATGCTAAAAATTGATCAGCAAGCCATCCTGAAGATGTTCAGCTTGATTGCAAAGCAGTATGATAAAGAATTAACTGCTCTCTCCACCTTTCAAAATACTCGCTTGTGCTTTTGCCTTACCAGTTGTTTAACCCTTCAATTGGTAAAATACTGAAAGACAGACAAATCATTTTTGCTTTTTTGACTATGTAGGCTTAATATTGAAGTTTACTTTTTCAGATGGGTCAGTTTTATTATGCTGCCAAGGCATTTGACGTATTGGAGAGACTTGATCCAAACCCTGAGTACTGGGAAGGGAAAAGAGGTGCCTGTGTAGGCATCTTCCAGATGATTATAGCTGGCCACGAGCCAAGGTAAGTATCAGCTAGGTGATTTGATGATTTCTTTCAGCCTCTCTGATCTCTCACCCTGAAGCAGCATTTTACACATTGTTCTACTTTGGTAAAGGGGGTGGTAAGAATAGTGTTTAAGTTGAAATGATCTGATACTGAGTTTGCAAATGGGAACATGGGAACTATGACTTTGTTGGTTTATACATAACCTTTGTACACTTTTTATAATAGTCATTTTTGTATGTTTATTAAAACATAAACCTCTGTACTCATAATAAAATTTTTGTCAGGGAAACATTGAGAGATGTCATTCAGCTGCTTAGGAACACAGCCAACCCTCAAGTGGAGTATATCACAAGAACAATGAAGAAATGGGCTAAAGATAATAGAATACCTATATCTTAGATGTAAGCAAATACTGTATGAGACATTTGTTTCTACGCACCTATATGTCCAGGGAAAAAACTTCATTTGAGGAAAAATTTCAGTAATTGAAATTGATAAATCTTTCTTTTCAAAACGAGCTTACAATATGAACTCAAGTACCTGTATTTGCATGGAAAGAAAATGCACAAAGTATTTGCTTAATTTTATTTATGTTAATATCTTAATGTTTTAAAGTCTTTCTGTAGATATGCTTAATCTGGCATGTATAGATATTAAGTATCTAGAATGTCCTTGTGATTTAGTAAAAGTTAAACTCTGGTAATTTATCTTTGACCAATTTTTCAATTTCCTCAATGTCATTGTGCAGTTTTGGTTGTCATAATTTGTACAAGATACCTAGAAACACATTATCTGGTTGTAGTTTTACAGTCATACCTTCATAAAAATGTGTTGGATTTTTCAATCATCTTAGCTGATATTCACGGTGAAAATTTTTCTAGAAACATAAGTATTGGTCTCATTAGACTACTATAAATATGATATTGGTTCTTGACTTGGCAACATTAGTATTAGAGATAAGACACTTAGTATCAGGGATAATAAAACAACATCACTAGAAACAGTAAAAACAAGTTGTTTCAAAATTGCTTGGAAAATGGGTATATTCCCCTCCCCTCAGGACATAATAGTAAAAGGCAAGAGAAACTTCATTTACGAAGAACCAAATGTTTCTGCAAGCACATGGGCAAATGTATTCAGGGTTACCCAAGTTTTCAGCAGTAGGTAGCTCACCAAAGGCAAATCAGCCTTGATAATAACTTAGCTTATGTGTTATTTCCCAATGACAGTTTCCCACATGACTTAGAAAAAGAAAGATTAAATCATTTTGTTAGCCTGTCACATCGGATCTGAAACAAGATTAGCCAAGGGGCAATTGTTTTCCTTAAACAACAAATCACGAAAATGGTTTAACTTCTGCCCTTCTCTATTATGTCACAGTAATCCAGAAAAAATTAACTGTAGGAACCCTATGTTAAAATAGACTGCATCCAATTATAGAAACTATTCTAGAAAAATGACTGAAAAAACTGGAGTACTTCAGAAATACAAAAACAAAATGTAATACGTTACTTTTTATGTATGACTTTCCCTTATTAAATTAACTAACAATATTTACAGAAGTGCTGTATCCCTAAATATCAATTTAGCACTAAGCTACAGCTCAACAAAACATCAAATTTAAATAAAACTTTATATAGTAAGGCTTTTAAACGATGAAAGTTGATTTAAGGATTACCTAATGAATCACAAGAAATGTAACAATATGAGGCCCTAAACCTGATTTGAAATTTTCATTTAATCTTTGTAGAAAGGTCTTCACCTAATCGGTTAAATAATGGGCAAGGACAACTAAAAAATGGTTTAAAAGCTGGATATCTGGAGTTGAAACTGCGTTTGATGTTAAATTGATGGATAAAGTTTTGGCGCCATGTACGTCGATATTTGAGAAAATGGCGCGCAACACGTTGAAAAGGCGACACTAAGAAGGGCTGGCGTTAAACTTACATTATTATTTATGCAAAAACTGTTCAGCACCTTTAAGTTGCATTATTCATTATTAAATGTCATTTAAAATTCCTGGCTTTGGCTCTGGCTTGCTTTGCCTTTGTGCTCAGTTTTCTTCGGCAACAACACTGACTGGATGTTCGGTAGCACGCCACCCTGCGCAATGGTCACGCCTGAGAGAAGTTTATTCAGTTCTTCGTCATTTCTTATTGCCAACTGTAAATGTCTTGGGATTATACGACTTTTCTTGTTATCACGAGCTGCATTTCCAGCCAACTCAAGAATTTCAGCGGACAGGTACTCCAAGACTGCAGCGAGGTAGACTGGCGCGCCAGAACCGACTCGTTCAGCGTAGTTTCCCTTTCGTAGTAATCTATGGACTCTTCCGACTGGAAATTGCAGTCCTGCTTTTGAAGATCGGGATTTTGATTTTACTCCCTTAGCTCTACCTTTACCACGTCCAGACATTTTGAAATCGTTTTCTTCTAGTTGGGTATCTACACGTTTTCGATTCTCCGACAACTTCCAGCTACCTCGTTCTAAAGTGAACTTCCCCAGTGGCCTCGTTCTTTTTATATCACAATTGAAGATCGAAAAACTTGCTTCCTTACACGTCCGTAGTTGGCATGTGAGCGCCAATTCCCATAGGTTCAGACACGACCGACGAATGTATTTTCGTGAGATTTTAGTGGAAAATGGTCAACTAAATTTTGGACAAACTTTATTTCTATTGATTCATCGATTTTAATATCTGCAGCCATAGCTTATTTTTGCAAAATATCCAGAGAACTTTGCATGCTATTGATCCCAGGGAAGCCGGATAAGGGGGGTGCAAGTGGTCAACAGCTACAGTTGCCTTTTGATAGGAAGGACAAGGGCGGGGGGTGTATCACTCCATGAAAGGGCGTACGGGATTTCTTTGGGATTTAAAAATCCTTTGATTTTGTTCGGAATTTGTGAATTTTTCATGTTTTTAGTGAATTTTTTCGACTTTTTTATATTTCTGTCTGGACTTTTCCCTCCTTCCAAAACTTAAAAAACAGCAGTTAGCTTCATTATACTTCTTGCTTGACTATTCAGATAATCGCCAAGTGTTAGGTAACACGTTTTGTTAATTCATGATGTTTCGTCAGGCGCGAATCAAAACCAGGTTAACATGTTTAAAAAACCCGTCAGATTTCTAGAAAATAACATATTATATGTTTTCAAAATATATATGGAAAAATGTTTACCAAAATGATTATTTTATCACCTCCCTCACCCTTATCAACACTTATTTTTATCATTATGGTCATTTTATCTCGCCACCTCTGGCACAAAATTTGTATTTTTATTTTGCAGTTGATACAGAGTTTAAAACAAAGTTATTATCTTGCACCAGGTAAAGAATTTTTGCAAAGTAATAAAATTTTTTGAAGTATCTAAAGACAAGTTTTGTTTTCTATCACGCATTTCACCAAGTGAATAAGAAAAATTAACTGTAATAGAAAGAACTTTATCATTTGGTCTATTTGAAAAAAGAGTTTTCAAGGTTTTGTCGTCCAAATATTTAAAAAGTCACCAAACTACGAAGATTGTCGTTCAAAATAAGCATAGCATTTTTCAAAGGAAATTAGCTAAGGGGGCAAACCTTTGTTTATATAAAAAAGGGAACAATAAAATATTACTTAAAACAATGGAAAACTACTTGGGCTGCAGGGGCTATTACTCCCCTAGTTAGTATGAAAAGGCCCTGAAGTTCGAGCCTCGTTCGTTGGGAGCATCTACACTCATTTTTTAGAAGAAACTAAAGTCTAGTGCTGGTAGGCAGTTTCTTAAATTTCTGGCCATTTTGCTATCAAAAGTTTTTTACATGTTTCTTGAATTTCTTAGGTAATAAGTTTTTAAACTTGCTTCCAAGGTAATTTGGCTCGAGCCCCCTTCCCCCCTCCAGCCCCCATAATTTCCATCACTGGTGTTGTTGAGCAAAGTTTGATTCTGATAAATAATGTTAGCGTCGTTTAGTGTTGTTAAGCAAATGTTTAGTTGTTTTGCCACCAACTAAACATTTCTTGTGCTAGCGCAGGCGCCGTAGCTGTTAGAATCCAAAGGTTTTCCAGGGCCTTTTCGGTTTCCCTGTCTCTACATGACCCAAGATCTCTAGATTGCCTTCGTGCGACATCTGCTTCATCTCCTTGTACGGTACTGTGTCTTCTTCAACAGTCAGCTTTGTTATCGAAGTGCTAAAAATTATTTTCTTTTCCCTTTCTTTTATCAAATTCTTATTTTTACCCACTTTTTGCATTTGAAGTCTTTTATGCTAACATACAACAAAACAAACAGAAAGCCAATTCCTATGCAAGACCCCCTACAACCCCACAGTGTCCTACACAGGGCGCAGTTCAAAAATATTGAGCAAAGTTTAGTGAAAAGTTGCCAGGGCTTAACAACGACCTGGACTGGAGGGATCGTCCACAGTGTCCTTGAAACCGGCCATTTGTAATAATCAGAGAGATTCGTATGAAATTCTAATGGTAGTGCCTAATTCCATGGGCTCCGACAAAGGTTGAAAAGTGGGGGGG
This sequence comes from Rhopilema esculentum, assembly GCF_013076305.1. Next base: position 7,116,718 of record NW_027019762.1, read on the forward strand.
GGACAAGGGAAAATTTAACACCCATAACAAAAGTTTTTGAAAACCCCCCGCCCCCCGCCCCCCCCTTCGTCGGAGGCCCTGAATTCATGACATTTCTCAAAACTTGTAAAATAATTCCTTAAGTCAAAAGTCAACCAATGTTCAAGATACCTACAGAAGATCAAAATAAAATGACAGCTACGAAGGAATTATTAGAAGCTGGGAATTTTCCAAAGGAGGACCAGGCGAGCACAAAGAAATGGATGCTACCAAGGGCATAATTTCGGTTTCTCTGCTACCATTTGAGGGCTATTGTAAAAAATGCTACAATTTGAGGGTAATTTTTAGCAATTTAGCTTTGGCCCTCTTTGACCCTGACCGGGCCTCCCTGTTAGGCCATAATGGGAGTGCTCCCTCCCGGGGTTAATGACAGGGACGCCGGAGAAGGAGTCGTGGGGGCGTTGTGTGTGTTGTCTTTTGATAGGAGGGGCAAGTAGGGCTAGAGTGCCCTTTTCATTAAAGTACATTTGAAGCCGCCCAATTGCAATTATCAGATAGCCTTTCAAGTTAGGGTTCTGGAGCACAGGCTATTTTCAGAGAGATTCACATGAAATTCTGATTGTAGTGCTTGATTCATGACGACATTTCTCAAAACTTGTATAATTAATCTTTATACCAAAAGTTAGCCAATTTTCAAGACACCTAAAGAAGATTTAAAGAAAATGGCAGTTAGTAAAAAAAATTAGTAGAAGCTGGAGTTATCTTTCAAATGCCCTTTTTCTTAAACTTGCCCCTTTTCCTTTTGTCGTTCCGGCGTCCTTGGTCAAATATGTGTCTTTGGTGTTTCTCAGCTGTCTGGATCGTGGGTCTGCCCTAGAATATCTCCATACTCTGCGTATGATCATTTTTTTAAATGCTTAAATTTTTCTAGATTCAAATATTTACCAAAAAAATTGATTATTAATTTCTAATTGTTTCTATTATTAGTTTCTAGAATCTAGATGTTTGGGAAACGACTCTTGTCGGTCCAAGGTTTCTTTGTTGGCTTCTAGAGCTCAGGCTCCTTCTCGGAGCAAGTTCACAACAATCGTCTGAAAATTCGCCGGAGGAAGGACGGAAGGGCCTAAGAACTTGATAATGTTGATAAACATCTCAAGAAATCTGTAGCATCACCCTATCTAAGCAATCTTAGATGATCACACTCTAAAATTTAAAATGTTTTGATTTGTAAAGTTTCCATATTTTTCGGACAAATACCTCAAAGCAGTGGTATTTTGCAGTAACCAGTTTGGAAGGAGAAGGACGCTTCAGCCTATGAAAATGGAGTTACGAGTAGGGGGCAAATATCGGCTTGGAAGGAAGATTGGTAGTGGATCATTTGGCGATATCTATTTAGGTAATTAATTTTGTCGGACACTTCTAGATGATTCATAATTTTGAGATTTTGAGCTATTTTGTCGAGCAGCTGATTCAGTTATTCGCACTTCTGTGATTTGACACAAGCAAGCTTATTCCGGCTGTTTGTCAAGATACCATGGGTTTGATATAATCTTTTGCATTGGCATTTGAACGTAGAAATGCGACTACTACCTTTGTCGTTTAGCATCTAAATATTTTCCTACACTGATAGGCACAAACATCACAAACAGTGAAGAAGTCGCCATCAAGTTAGAATGTGTGAAGACAAAACATCCCCAGCTACATATCGAAGCAAAGTTCTACAAAATGATGCAAGGCGGAGGTTCGTATATTTGTGACAGAATTCCTTTCTCAATTTAATGTTTAAATTTCTTTTGAAATTATTTTTGTTAAGTTATTAATCTCATAACCAATCGTCTTGTATGCCCAACAACCATCCGCGTCACCATCAACCAATTACTGGCATGGTAACCCATCAATACAGCATTCATTTTCAAATATGACTTGAATATGTTGTTGACATATTTTGGCCACAGATGTTAGCTCCAATTGCGTTGATGATATTGCCTAGGCTACATCCTCAGCTTTGGTATGAGAAAAGAACGCCTTAGGTTCCAGTGCAGAATCGATAATTATACTGTGTTTGCGAAAAGGAAAAGCTTTATCAGGACAGGAAACCAATCCTTAAAACCTTATTAAAGCAAGCCATCTGTGACAAATCTCTCCCAGATATGTTGTGTAGCGAAATAGTTCTGTAGAAAGTACGCTTTAAAGAAGAAAATTCTCACAACCATAACTTTGAAACTCCAAAGAATTCAATTCTAGTATTAAAAGAAAAGCAACACATACAAAATTTTTTATAAGAATTCCTAACTTTTGCTGAACCTCAATATACTTAAATTTTTTAGGATTTTGAGCCTAAGATTATTCTTAAATTATTCTTAAGCGACACAAGGTACAACCAGGTTGCATTATAGTTTTAATGAATTCAAGGCCAGCTTGAAAATTGCTTTCATTTGCATTCCAAAATAAACAAATATAGAAAATAATCAAATAAACCAAAAAGTTTGATTCTTGGTGAAGCTTGAGCCTTGCATTCTTCAGTTTTTCTTGAATTTAAGCAATTTTGAGCCTTGGAATGCTTAGACTATATTATTTTATAAAAAACTTGAATCTACATTTTAGCTTTCATTACAAACTCTTCTTGTTTACAATTTTTCAAGATTTGGCAGTACCAGTTTATTGAAGACAATAAACATGATAATCAAATTGACAGTGGAAATAACTTGAATTTCTTAGCTCAAGGGCATAAGATGAAGACAAAGGCATAAGACATAACTTGCAAAAATTGAATAACTTTGTAAGTGCAAAGCATTAGGAAAAAAAACATCTTATAAATTGGGAGAAGATGAGTAAAAATGAAAGTTGATAAGTTTTGAATGAGTACTAATGCAAGACCCTCTTTTAGGCATTTTATCATCATTTCAAAACTAAAAATGTTTCTGCTTTAACATTTTTCTTATGACACAAAAACAAAAAGCAAGTGTTGTTGCTGCCAGCTAGCATATAATTGTATTTGTCAAAGATAACAGGTTATTTTCAATATGGCACGCCTTGTTGAACTGCATCGCTTTTAATTCCAACTGGTCTTGGTATATACTTGTTCTCCTTGAGTTTCAAATGCCTCTTGTTTTAGCTACATAAAATACAGCTCTGTGATAAACTTAAATGTTAGGCACACAACAGATAACACTTTGGCTTTAATTTAAAAATGACAGACAAATCCAGTTAATTGTTAAAATTATATTTTAAGTCACCATGTTAAATGACAAATTGAGTAAACAGGACTTAAATTAGCACCCAGTCCTATTCAGCATCCACCCTCATATAATTTTTTTGTGATAAAGCCTGTTTCTGAATAAGCATCCAGGCAGGGATCAAACAGAGTACATATAAGAATAAATGATGAGGATAGTTGATGCATCAACCCATCAATACTATTCAATCAATTTTTCAGCAATTTGCTTATCAAGAGTAACAGCAATAAAACATACTGGAAAAAACAAACCAACTTAATATTTTCCTTATCTAACAAAATGACCCTACATTGTACATTCAAAATTAATGTGAGGTAACATGTTGAAGTTGGCAGGTAGTAATTAAGACATATTGTATTAATAGGATGAACATAGATTAAAAAAAAGGCAAGTTGCTCATGGCATTCAAAAGGCAAAAGTCTGATTTTCACAAAATGTTTAACAAGCACCAAGAACTCGAATGTTCAATAGTTTAAATAGGAGCGTACCCTAACTTCTTGAAAATAAATAGTAGGCCCTATCTAGGCAACCATTCAATGTGGGACAAATCCAGCTTATGATGAATCTGAAGATGCTTAAGATGTGACAAGCTTGTCTACACATGGCTTAGTATTATAGACCCTTTTATTAAACTAGATTTATGCAGGCCTGGCTGTTGGAGGCAAGCAATTGCCCTTATCCTATTCACAAAACCCTGAAAAACTTACAATGGTTAGTTGGTTTATTTTTGGTGGAAGAAATTGGTAAGAATTTTTAATTGGGGGATAGAATAAAACAACAGGTTGATCCAGCATTAGAAGCAAACTCTCCCTCATACTCGAACAAAGAACAGCCTACTGGGTCTTGCAGATCTAAAACAACAACTCAAACATGCATTTTACTGTCGAGTTGCATTTATTGGAAAACCCAGTATGTGCAAATGTCTATAATGGTGACATGTTTTGGATTATTGGCAAAGCCCGATTGTCGTTCCATGTAGCAGTTTTGGAATCTTTCTACATAAACATGAAAAACCGCTATTGTGTAGACAGAAGGAGTTCGTTTTCACCTTAAAACTCCATTGGTAACATTTTCAATGGCACTGATTGGGCAACCTCAACAGCCATATGCTCGTGTTTCTGATTGGCCTATTGTGATTCACAGCTGGGTATATATATTTCCTAGCGTAGAGTTTTTGATATATTCTCTGATATTTTATACTATGAAGAGTGTCAGAAAAAAACATATGTTTGTTTCAAATGTTTGCTTGTTTTGAAGACATTTTTAAATTCTGTACAACAAAAAGATTGTTTGTTAAAATAATTGTTGTTTTTTGTGTTATGCAAGCTTTACATGAAACTGACAGAAACTGTTTGTTATTTTAAATCCTTTGTGCAAAGGGGGTGCCTGGGCAACAGTTAAAGCATATATAGATTGTAAGAAGTTAAAAAGCATGCTTCTTAACTCAAGACTATTTAAAGGCAATCAACATTTACTAAAGGGGCTTGCGCCATCTGTTGATTGCTATTAAATTATGTCCTATGTGTTACTAATTTAGCTTGCTTTAGCAAATGAGGGGAGCGATCCACAGCTCACCTACAAAAATACAAACGGCCAGGCCCCGTTTATGCATGCAGAATTGAAACAACTAAATGCAAGTACAAAATAGGATCGTGTTGGACTGGAATAACAACAAGACAAATAAACAAGCAACCAAATAAATATGTTAAAAGTCTCCTCATTATTTTTTGCTAACATTTGGAAGTTGTTGTCATAACATGATCAGCCATCCCTTCCCAAAAAGATATAAATTTTCATATGGGCATAGACTTTGTCAGTTTCATTGCTTGTGAGTGGTTGCCCTCACTGCTCAACCAACAGAACCATGAAATGCTTTCTGGAGCTCTAATAGACGAAGTAAAATTTAAGCAAGCAGAGGAGGTGTATTTTGGAAGCAAAATTACCTTCCTAGAAAAACCAACATGTATTATCACCACTGTCACAAGCTCCTCTAAGGGTAAACATTAAATGGAAGTCAACTCATGTCAAAGTGATATGGATCACTTGCTCAGTGCTTGACAAATATCAAGGTCTGGTTGTGAAAAGTAATGTTTCAAATCAGTAAATTTGAATAGTTAGTTTTAGAAAGAAAGAAACAGTTTTTTAGTCAAGAAAAATGGTCCTTTCTCTTGAGCCTTTGAATTTGTAATGAGATTTGTGACCTTTCATTCATAGTTGGAATTCCACGCATCAGATGGTGTGGCACAGAAGGTGACTACAATGTCCTTGTGATGGAACTTCTGGGTCCAAGCTTGGAAGATCTGTTCAATTTCTGCAACCGGAAGTTTAGCATAAAGACTGTCCTTCTTTTGGCTGACCAAATGGTTTGTTCAGAGCTAGATTTATTTCTGTTAAGGGGTAATGTGTACTGGCTTTTTATTCTGAAAAATTATGCTGGGCAGTGGACACTATACCTTATTGCTGGATCTTTACTTTTATTTGGGCTGGTAACCAAATACACTTAGTGATACCAGTTAACTTGGTACATATCTAAAACATCTTTACTGTTTTTTGTTATGCATTCTGGGCTTTATATGTTGACAATCTACCTACTCCATTTCCAGAAATCCACCCAGACAGTTTTTCTACATTCCAACAATTGTACCTTTGCTTAGTATCTCAACATTATCTCATTTAAGGAGCGTTGTAGCGAAAAATGAAGTGCAAAGAACATATTAGATCTTTTAATTAAGCATTGTGGGGCTCAAATTGAGGGAAAACTACTCTGCACATATACCAACAATACTACGAGGGAAACAACCCCTCAAGATTATAACAGATGCATGACTGATAGCATGCCTCATGTCAAAATTGTTCAAAGAGATGTGTGTAATATCAGATGTATACAGCATTTCTGTAATATCAGCCAGTAATATCAGATGTTACAGCATTTCTGTGCAGTGTTGAAGCTTTGTGTGACTATTGTCTCTCAAGTGTTACAGACACCCACAAAAGAAACCTCTGTTATCTTGATCCCAACATGAATTCATGACAGTAGTGTACTGAACAAGTATAGCTAGACTTTTTATACCTATTCAATCTAAAACTTAATTCCTAATGATAACATTGGGAACACAGATTTTGAGGGATTCCTCCCTCACACCCAACCAGCACAGACTTTTCCTTGTTTAACATGCTTATAAGGTCATACTTTTCCCTAAATGGTGTTTGCCATAATTAAAAAATGAATCGAAGAGAAGCAAGATTAAGTTTCTGATATAAGAAAGTAATCTCTATAAAGTGCAAATCGTTGTGGCATGGGAATTTGCTACCTTTTTTGAGAAGCATCTGCGTGTCAAAATGCTCACCTTTTCTGGCTCAGGCTCATGCAGAGGCGTTAGTATACAATCACAAGCCTCAAACTGAGAGGCCTGGGAGAATGTGCAGCAGTTCTGTGCAGTAAATGGGTTTTGAAAAATTTATCTAGTTGCACTTCTTTTATGTGTATCTGATTTTAAAATGATAATGTAAAATGATATTAACCCTATATTCAAATTTATTACATTTTAATTTTGTACTTTTCATCTTGATATGTTTTCATTTTGTATTATTTTATTTAGCTCTGTTTTCCAAGCCTGCCTTCAAGTATGTCTATTTTCAGAATGTAAAACTGAAGGAAAATGGATGGATGTTAATGGCACCTTATTTTAAGCAAAATATCATTGATAATGGGATCTATTTTCTGCTAAGTTTAGTAGAATTATATCCTTCCATATGATTGATTTTCAACTGATATGAAGCAAAATCGCAATGGGAAAAATCCTGTACAATGATTATGAGAAAAAATCTCTCACTTCAAAAATAATCACACAGTGTGTAATAATCTTGTCCCCTACCCTGGATAAGGCATAAAAGTATACCACCCTTGGTTTGAATTAGAAATCTGGACTCAAGTGAAGACTCTGAAAAGCCCATTTCTTTGATACTAGATCAGTCGACTGGAGTATGTTCATTCAAAGAACTTCATTCACAGAGATGTGAAACCTGACAATTTCCTGATGGGCCTTGGCAAGAAAGGCAATCTAGTCTACATAATTGACTTTGGTTTAGCCAAAAAATACAGAGATGCAAGAACACATGAGCACATTGCATACAGGGAAAACAAAAATCTGACTGGAACTGCAAGATATGCTAGCATCAATACTCATTTAGGAATAGGTATGTTACATGCATTGAATTTCACCAACATAATTCAACACACTCAGTTTTCAGAAACTCCTGCTAGTTTAACTGCATTCAGTCCATCAAAATTTGAACATTTGTTCAAAATGTTTTGTTTGCTGCAGAAAATATAGATAGGGTTTTTTTTATTTTTGCTAATTATTAAGAAATTGTAATCTACATACAAGCTAACTGATGAAATTAATTTGTTTTAAAATCTATAGTTTATCTGCTTGTAACTCCTGTTGATTTGAAAATGAAAGCTTAAATCTATCAATATTCCATGTTATTAAACTTTATAGTGGCAAGCTCATAAACCTTTTTGATGTTGCAGATTTTTCCTTCTTCAGTTCCAGTTATGAATCTTGAAGGTATTTTTCCTTTCAGAACAGAGTAGAAGAGATGATATGGAATCTCTTGGTTATGTTTTGATGTACTTCAACTTGGGTCAGCTACCTTGGCAAGGACTTAAAGCTGCAACTAAAAGGCAAAAATATGAAAGAATCAGTGAGAAGAAAATGTCAACACCAATTGAAGTTTTGTGCAGAGGATATCCAAGTAAGCTTTCATTAAACTTGTTTTCAGTTTTGAGCAGTACAAAATTTATAAAAAGTTTTCAAAAGGCAAGCATCTTAAAGTTACTCAAGCTTATTGTATGTTTTTCAAAACAAAGCCACAAAACTTTTGCTTTTTCCATAAACTTTTGCTTTTTCCATAAACTTTTGCTTTTTCCAAAAACTTTTGCTCTTTCCAAAAACTTTTCCTTTTCCATAAACTTTTACTTTTTCCATAAACTTTTGCTTTTTTCATAAACTTTTGCTTCCATTTGCAAATTATTAAATCAAGTTTTTTTGTGCAATGTTTCCGTTAACAGTTTCTCAGTTGCAAATTTGAATTGCACTCAATAGCCTATGTAAGTGAAAAATCTCTCAAAGAATGCCATTCTTCTCTAATATTTTCAAAGCCTACTTCCTGTTCAACCTGAAACTGCTTATTTTATTAGCCTTGTCAAATTTCTGACCCTTGTCAAATTTCTGACCCTTGTCAAATATCTGACCCTTGTCCGATTGAAAACTAATCACCCTGCCTTGCTGTCAAATTCAGTTGTTTCAGATTCTTGTGTATGGCATTGAATGTAAACATGTGTGATTGGAGCCAAGATAATTACGGATAATAATATTATGCATAATATAATTATGCATGAGTTATTGGAGTAATAAGTAATTTATATTATAGTATATATATTAAATAATATTATAGATAATATAAATAATAATATTACTGATAATATAGTATATTATATAAAAATAAAATAGTATTTTACTATATCATGTCAATAATTTTTTATTGATAATTGATAAGTATGTTATGCCATGTTGTAGGCATAGACCACCTTTATCAATATTTAATGACAAGATTGTGTTGCCAAAATGTTGTGATATTCTATCCCCTCGTTTTATACCACATAATGTTATTGCCTAGCATAGAAAACTTTTAACCTATTAATTTTGTGCTGTTTTGATATGTTTGACTTTATCAAAACGTTTATTTGTCTACAAAAATTCAAGCTGCGTCATATTCACATCTGGGTTTTCTGATTGTAACAAAGTTGGAGCTTAATATTTAACTTGTCTTGATGTTAATGGCTGTAGATGTTTTGTGTCAAGCTGACAGAACGTAAGAAATAACTTATTACGGTTGAAATAACTTGAGAGAATGATATGCTTGGCTACGATTGATATAGGGTAGTGTCTACCAATGACAATTTGCTTGTGTTGACGCATGCGTACTGTATTATTTTTTCAGCTCAGTTTGCTACATACCTGAACTTTTGCCGCTCGTTGCGATTTGATGACAAACCAGACTATTCCTACTTAAGACAGCTGTTCAGGAGCCTTTTCCACAGACAGGGATATGTCTATGACTATGTTTTTGACTGGAACATAAGAAAGGTGAGTCCATCAAGGTGTTTGAAAATAGGCACATAAACAGGATGTGTGGCACCTTTTGCCACGATCTCAGGTGCAACAAGACTCTTTCGTAGCAAGTGCAGGTGCCCAAAAGACATTAGTTTTGTCTTGTTTGCTCCTGTGGCGTATTATCAACGCTGCTGAGAGTAGACATCCTACTGCTTCTAGCCTCACAAGTATTCGAGCAACAAGAGAAATTAATGAGAAATAGGGTCATGGGCCAAGAAAGCCTATATTTACCTCAAAAAACAATTAAGTATGATCTCCCCAAAACCTTATTTTCACAATTGCCTATTCTAAGTATTTTATCTCGCTTTACCTATAGTAATGTGAATGCAAAACATTATATGTGTGTTAGTAACGCGATTCTCATTCATTGTTAACAGTGTCACATCTAATTAGGGCTGGTGCTTCTTTTTACTTCCAAGCTCATATTGCAACCTTATGTATTGAAGCTAATTATATGAAGTTAATTATAATATCTAATTATTTGATCAAATTTCACCCAGGATCCGACTGTTGACCACCATGGTGAAAGATCACGTGATCATGACAGGGAACACAGAGATACAGATCGTCACCATCAAAGGGCCTCGGGTTCTAGATTACCCCAGACGTCATCAAGTCGAGCAAGAGAGTCCACAGGTGAATTTCTTGAGCACGTGTAAAATAATTCTGCTTCAAAGCAAATGTAGATGAAATTTAGTTTTCTTTTTTCCATTCAAATTCGGATTGAAATAGAAAAGCTGCAGGATTTGAAGAATAATTATATTCGGTCTTGTGGGGAATGATCTTCTAAAATGAAGATTTGGATAGCTCCTTGAATAAAACCTTATCACCTTTAAAGTTATGATAACACGAAAAAGTGCTTGAAATATTTAGGCCCATAGTAGAAAACATTTTTTGTCGTTTGTCACGGAAAACATCATTTAAAGTGAGAATTTTTATAAACGCTACCAGGCTTCGTTCAATGCATATTGTATTCAACAAAGTACAGTAAAGCCTAAGGGACCATCCAGTTCTCGGTATCATGTTAATCTCCTACACTAGTAATGAACATCAGACAGAGATGCTTGATTCAAATCAGGCTGTAACTACAGGCAACAACAATTTTGGTGCCTGGAATTGATAGACGTGGTTTCATCTACACGAACAGTCACAGAGCTGGAGTCGACTACGATTTAAGCGATATAAGTTCTTGTTTAGTAATATCATGGAGTAAACGATGAAGCCAAAAGACATTATGCAAAAGAGGTCAATTAATAAGGTCCAGATCATTCTCCGCCCCTCTGTGAGCTCTAAAGTTTATTATCATTGGTGCCACTTGCTCGGCCAGTTCATCGACACAAGAAGTTTGTTCCGACGGAAGCTTTTTCATTTGGTCCAAACATGTCGGGATGAAGGCCATTATTTCCTGGTTGTGTGAAATCAAAACATTCCTAGTTATGAACTTGCTTTTGCTTAATCCATACTCGCGTTGACTCCACCGCTAGCCAGACGCGCTGTTATCTTGCTTGTTCATTAGAGTGTTCAATTTTCTCGTTCATATTGTATTTTCATGCTCATTTGGGTAACATCAGCACCAACTCCTGACGTCATTGGGGGCATGCTTTGTTTTGCTATTGGTACTTCCCAAGCCGTTTGACAGCAAATTCGTCGGAAACGATTTTATTAATCGAAATCAGCAAAAAATTACACATTGGTCTCAAGTGAAAAATGATGTGATGAATTTCTTACCTTAGAAGCACTTATACCATAAACATTTGGGTCGCAGTGAGAATTGTATGTTTTTTGCAGCAGAGAGAGATCGACGACTTGCCTCACGGATCCCGCGAGGTGCCGCAGCAGCTGCCACTGGGGACCATGTCCTTGACTATGACTCAATGCATTCCTCTAACCAAATGAGAGGCATGTACTCAAGTGGAGGGATGGCGACACTTGGATCTCGTAAAATGAGTTCAGGAAGAGACAGGGATACGTTCCCTCTGCCCGATTCGTCACGGTCACCTTCGAGACACCAGAGAATAACTAAATAAGCAGGTGCCCCTTGGCTAGGTTCTAGAGTGTTGGTATTTAGATGGCACCTTTTTCAACTTGTTCCAATTGCAATGTTGTGGTGTAGAACAATAGAGTATTCATGCAGCTTGTTAAACATAGACTAAGATGTATAAAAACTTAAATTATAAAGGTAACTCTGTTGAGTTCTCCAGTGCATTTACCTTTCTAAATATGGTTATGCAGGTAGGACTTTACTCATCATTTCTCATACCTGTTTTATAAGGTATTTTATATGCATATCCCGTTAGGTAGACGCTTTTCAAAGAGTCTCCATTGAAACAAACCGAGAAAGTAGACAACCACTAATGCGCCAACGGTGTCAAACAGATCTCTGTTCTAAAATAGATATTTTCTATTTGAATACATACTTGGAGGACCATCGTTTTCATTAAAAACGAAGGCAACGATTTCAGCAGATACTTAGCATCGCCTCATTCATAGCTCATGTGCATTCAATTTTGAACTGTGCCCAGGTTATGGCACTGGCTTTTAAGATATGCTTCAGCTCGTAGATAGAAGCTGCAAAGAGACCGAACCAACTTCGTCAAATTGTAAGGGTCACAGAGGTTATTTTAACAAACAGCAGAGCGAACTGTTAAGATCGTCCTGTTGTATCATATGGTAATCAACTATTGTATTAACTGTATAACTAAAGTAGACTCGCCGTTCCATTGGTGATGGCTAAGATTATGTTTGTGGTTTTCAAAATATAAAAGCCAAGAACATGCAGTTGACTAAACAGGGTTCTTTCTCTGACGTGTTGAGAATGATGCAGAGAGAGAGAAAGTAGTCCTTCTGTGATCAAGAATATTCGCAATTAAGAAAACTCTTGAAATTGTGCATTTAAAAGATGTTCCTGCAGCTTATTCTGTAATTTTTTGCTCCAAAAAAATTGGACTGAATTGAGATCCAAATAAGTGGAAACGTCGCAAATTTCTAACCCACAAAAGTAATCCCGGCTTTCTTGTCCCAATAATTTCCGTGTACAACCCCGAGAGAATGACGACTTTTGCCTACTAGGTGTACGTTTTTACATCCTCGGGTAAAAATGTTAATGTTTTATTGGTAGCTTTTCCTGCATGTATTTACATTAAGAGATATTCGAAGATTTTGCAGCGTATGTTTCTGTAGTTGTCATGGCGTCGTGTAACTAGGAAACGCGATTTAGTATTTTGGAAATAAAAAATCGGCCTTACGAACATTTCCGAACATTTTGGAAGAGCATATCCGAACTCTATCGAAAAAATTGCTGAAATAGGAATGTTATTTATGACAGTTTTAATTTGATAAAGACTCTGATTCCCAACCCCAAACATTACTCTGTATATATCCTATTCTGTTTTAAAGTTTGCTTTAAAATAGAGCTGTTTGCGTTCCAGTCATGCGGTGCCATGTGTGTATTATTTGATTTTGCTTATAATGCTTGAGCACTTTTGTACATAGGCAATTAAACACCCTATTGTATATTAAATTATGACTTGTTATTCGGTATAACCTTTAAGATTGAGACGAACAGAAGTCTATATTTCTTTTTTTACCTGACAAGAGAACAGTACGATAATGTTTCTTGAATCATATGACACCAACCACTCTCCCAAATGATTTCCGAATGTAACTTTACTTGTGCGGTGATAATTTTTCAAAATACCGGAATAAAATGTTGCCTTTGGTAACAAGTTGACCAACCCTGGCCATGTGCTCTGGCCGAACGTAGCCTTTGTGTTACTGTTTTCAATTTGACTCTATTGTTTCACACTTCACGTTAAGTTGAATTCAAAATTCATTGTTCTACTCTCAGCATAAGCTTTTGATTGAACACAACGTGACGTGGGAATCAGTGGAGTCAACCTGAAACTAGCAGAATGTGCAGGCTAAACATAGCATTTTGTAAAGAAAGAAATGGAAAGTGCAAAAACAAGACAAAAAAGTTTGGCCTTCCAAGAAGTTTCGACAAGCCATCCAATTGTTCATTTTATATTTTAAAATGTCTCATTAGCTACCAAGTAGCTTCTTTCAGTAAATCAGGGCAAAGTCGCCAACTGTAATCATTATAGTTTGAAGAAATATAAAATTGTATAGCATACCAAAACATGTATTCAAAGGAAAAGTGACTGGCTAGGCATATCAAGCCTGCAACACCGAAGCCAGTTCTCAAACAAAACTTCCCAAAAAGTATTCAATGGGAAATGAAATGGAAAAGCGAGGGTATAGGAAGGGAGAAAAATATATAAGATTACCCAGAAGCAACGTATCCTGCGTAGAGCATTGGATACGATTGTAGTGATGTTGGGACAATGCAATTGTCATTCACCGTGACGTTAAGGTTGTCATTAACAGTGACGCTGGAATTGTCATTCGCAAAGAGGTTTGATACTATGGTGTTCCCTGTCACAGAATAGATATCTATTCTGTTGTGTCCCTGTATACAGTGCCATCAAGCGTTCTTATATTCTCGGTACATACACACGAAAAAGATGATTAAATGTGTTTTGTGGTTTCTTTTAATACCAGTGCCAAATTCGAAGATATTTTGCTTTTTAGAATTATTTGCTAGCAACACGTGCGTTCGTTAATAGAAATCAACAGTTAGTAGAAAACGTTGCACCGAAAGCACCCAGACATTCGTCTCTTTGTGGGCCGTCCCTTTCTTCATCAACAGAGCACTACTGAGTCCCTCAAGAATCTCCACTGACTTCTATTCTGTTTATAACTGAAGTATGACATGTTTTTCCTGTTGAATTCACCGTTTACGAGCGGCGTACTCAGTCAAAGAAATTTTCCTCTTTCTTCCTTTTAGAGATTCGATTGTTCTACATGCTAGATGTCTCTCGTTGTTTATTAGGCTAATACAGCTGCCTTTTTGTGCAAAATTTACAGCATCATTGTTTGTTTCCGTACAGGCAACTCCATCTGAGAAGGCCGGTGACGTTTTAATGCAGGGACGATTTTTCTCTGAATATATCGATTCTTGGTAGCAGACCTGGCACACGACATCAAACATTTCCTTCCCAGGATAACCCGTGTCACTACACAATTTTTCTTTCTTTTTACCCTTAAATGACATGTTCTTGTTCTTCGTTCTAGACAGCGTTTCTTTGACTTTTTCTCTGTATTCTCTCTCTGCCATAGAATCAACGAACTTCAGGCTTTTCATCTGAAATAGTGTTCTACAGCCATCAAAGTAACTTTTGAAATCATGACACGATGACTTCTTGCACTCAATTAAAGATTGCTGCAGTTTCTTTTCCAATCTCTTCACCTTGGTCATGCATTCTTGAATACATTTTGTGTAGAATTTCTGTAATATCATCAGCATCTGGTTAATGTGCAATTTGTTTCGGGATTTCTGTAGACCACAAAAGCATAGTGTTACAAAACCCGACGGTTGCTTTTTAAACAAGATGGCCCTAAGTAAAAAGGACTTCCAATTTTAACCGTTTAATTCAGCTTTACTTACTAGTAGATTAACAAGATCCGACTTAAAGGCGACCAATGGTATTTCTATGCTGACCCAAAGTCTTCCTTTTTGAAATGTTGAATTGTTTTCTCTCCATAGATGAGTAAGATTGTTCATTAGGTACCATATTTTCGGAGTCAGCTTTTGTAAAACGAAAATTGGAAACTCAAAACTATAATGAATTGCTAAGGTTTCTCATCAAGCATTCTATTTCCAATAATGAAATTTGAAGGGTACTTGCCAGCACTGAAATTTCGCAGAAAAATCCATCGAAAATCTCCACCATGACTTTAAATTCATTGTTTAAAAGCCAGATATCCATTCGAACGTCGAAATCTTCAATCTGCAAAATACCTGATGATATCACAAACTGATAAAACGTTACCATGAGCTGGGACCTTCCAGGCTAGAGTTGGGGGGTGGGTGGGGGGTGGAGGGTCATCAGTAGTAAATTTACCAACAAAGACATATGAATAGAAAGTATATAAGGAGCATTTTAAGTGGTGTCAAATATAGTATACTCGGATAGATGGAAAGGTTACGGGGATAAGGTACGTGGAGCCCAACGAAGGAACTTCAGTTCCTTACAGACTAAGATTCATCTTTAATGGACAACTTTAACAGACAAGCTTTCATGTTAGTGAAGGCTGTTTTTGTTCCTGTTTTAAATAACGGAAATTAATCATATAATAAGACGCCTGGTCTTAAATTCATCAAAATGGAAACGAATTACAACCTACAAGCATTTAGATAGAGACAAGAGTGGATTTTGTCATACCATTGAGAACATTTTTCGAAGGCTCGTGAAGATTTGTGATGCTGTCTTCAGTAGCTGCAAGAGGCGAAATGAATGTTTTACGGATGAAGAAAAATGCAGAAGGTGGTGCTCTCTTCTCCTAGAGAATTTCCCCTAAAAATTCAAATTTATATAAAATCTAACATAACTTATAACACTTATAACCGTGTTTAGCAGCTACTCTCAAATTCTTGTAAATTTTTCTCTTAAAAGTAGTTTAATTGTAGGCTGATTGTATGATCTTTGTGTCATGGAATTCTAAAAATGATAATGAAAAAACTGAAACTTTATACTTGCTCAAAGTAAGGCCTAAAAACTGAATATTCAACTTAGAAATCATAAACTCTGTTAAGTTAAGCCAATAAATCAATTAGTCGTTTAATGATTAAAGGGGGGACAAAACGTGATGTTATCGATGGAACTATGAAGTTATTTGTCACAAATAACAAATTTTGAAGTCAACTATTCTTTATCGAGTCTAGATATTTCTTAGCATGCGCAACAAAGAAAAGGCGTGCTTGCACTGTGAAAGGGTTGCTCTACAACTAGGGTTAGTAGGTCTATCTTAAGCATGTATTTACACACAGCCTGTTGCTGTGCAGGGTAACTCTGGTGGCCTAATTCACTTCGTAGAGATGTTTAACTTCCATTTTATGATTGAAGGCGCATAAACTTCGTTATGCAAACAATTTCTATGGGAAAATCAGACAAATAAGAACAAAGGAAATCCCCAGGGTAATCTCTAGCAAAGCATTAACGCAATGGAATCTAAACCCTAGGGTTGTAGAGTAACCAAGATAAGCTTATCGCTCAGGTACGACTTCTTTAATGCTAGATCAACTTTACGTTGCAGTGTCAATAAGTACTGACCAAAAACAGGCATTGTTTTGGGTCAACATGTACATAAAGAAACAGGCCTAATGTAATACACGAAAAATTTTTGAATGAAATCTCCTCATAACTCGTGCAACTTTGATCGCACGTCTGAAGTTGTAAATTACGTCACTGATTAAACTTTGTGCTTTTAAACACAGCAAGGTTACCTGGGAATATAAAAGTCTTCTGTCCGGCCTATTCATTAACCGATTCACTACTTCTTTCTTTGTACAGTCAGTGAAGGCATCCCATTTCATTTGAAAATATTCTAAATTCAGAATGCACGAAATCATTTAAAACAAAAGACAATAGAAGGATTTGCATTTTGTTGAAATGGTATCAAGTTATTTACTCTTTAAATGACATAAACATATTTAGTTTGATCGGCTTAAATATTCTTTACAAATATGAATAAACTTTCAAATTTTGAAAAAAATTCACTATATTATAAGCATAAACTCAGCAAAGGTTTAAATCACTTCTATTTTGAAAATCCCCTTATTGATGAAACGTAGTAGTGTATGCAATTAAAAGACTATTCTTTGGTGGATGTGAGATTTATAACAGGGCATTTTTCAACATACTCAGTGGTGGGAGAATCGCCCCACCAAGCCCTACGACTTCCCCCACCACTGACGAGCATAATGCTACCTTTATCCCAAATGTCTAGGCTACTGTGGGACCCTCGTACATAATGCAAATGTGTTGGTAAATGGACACAGATTATTATCTTATCTATCATCATAATGTTTTTGTGGAACATCTCCACTACTGCAAGTGCATATAAGTACAGTGCCAGTGTAAGAGCACATCTTTATCAAATTATGATCAAATGGTGCTCTTCAAGATGTACATGCGAAATAGCCATGGCCGCCGAAGGGTTTTGGAGGCCCTGGAGCAAAGTCAAAAAGCCGAGGCCCCCTGTGAGCGAGGTGAGCAGGAAACTTTTTCCATTCTAAAATAGAATTCTGCTTTGGAGGCCCTGGGGCAACTCTCCCCCTTGCCCCCTCTCGGCGGCCCTGGAAACAACCCATCCAGTCCTTGAAACAAGTCAAGATTTTAGCGTAAGCGGGGTCTTTAAGTGTGGACCCTTTTGAAAAGTGCCCCACTACTTAAAAAATCTTTAAAAAATGCCCGGACAAGGAGGCTTTTTATGGAATGTGTGACTAAGGAAGACACTGAGAAGATGGAAAGCAGTTGCCGAATATACTCACCAATGTCTGTGATTAACGAACAAAATAACGAACTAATGTCAGCATCGGAAATTGACGTCAAGCCAGTCTGTAAAGACGATTCACAGCTTTGAATTTGTTAAGGCTTCTTTACTCAATCTTAATGACAATAACTAAAAATTCTTAACAAAATTCATTAAATTTAGCTTAAACAGCCCATTTTCTCACGAAATATACTGCGTAAAAACTTTCTGTCTTGTTTAGACTGTTGTATAAATGTGTTTCACAAAAAAAATTAAAATTTTCTCTGACAGATATTAAAAAACTGAGTCATGGACTGTTTTATGGTCTTCCTCTGTATTGATCGACACATCAAAGACCTGATTTCATGTTAGTCAAGAAAAAAAGAGAAACAAGTTACCTCAAACCGTTCATGTTCCGTGCTCCACAAGTTTGCATTGAGCTCTCCTGAGTTCGACATCTTTATTCTTTACTATATTCCTTCCTTTTGCTTAAAAAAATTTCAAAGGCATATAAATGCTGTTGTTTGTTTTTATACGAGGTGTTTATGGCCAGATGTTTCATAGCGTTTCTTTTTTCTATGGTGTTGATTCCATGACCAAGCACTCGAAATTCTATCAGGAGAACCCAATAACGTTTACTGGAATTGAACGATATTTCTGTAAAATTACCCGCAAAAGAAATTACGAGTCATCACCAATTAAAAACACCCGTTTTTCGCTAGATAAAAGAATAAAAACAGCTTACATTAATTATTTTTACAGATAAAGCTTTAGATTACAACAAAAACATTGCACCAAAGTACACAAGTAAAACAGTTTCAGCCCATGCAGATTGACTTAATACCTAAACTTGACAGAATCTTCAGTGTTATAACGATTTTTGGGATAATTCTCTAAGAGTGGATGGAAAGTTATGAAAGTTTTGATTTGGTGCTTTGTAAAAACACCGACTAAAGTCTAAACGTTACAGAATCTTGAGTGTTATAGCCAGGGGCGTGGTGGGAATTTTTATGGGTTGAGAAAATCAAATTTTTAAGGGCACACCATTTGATGCTGGTTGTTTCTTGTTGTCATCACTGGAAATGAGTCTCGTGGAGGCAGAGTGAGGCCCCGCTTATTTTTTTACAAATCTGATGTTACAAATGTAAGAGATTAAAAGGAAGAAAAATCTAAGGGGCCCACATGAAAAGTTTTAAGGGGCCTACCGGGAGGTTACCAGTGTCCTGGTAGGCCACCACGCCCCTGGTTATAATTGAAGTCTGAAGGCATAGAGCACGTTTTTCGCTAATGGTAGGGTAGACATATATGTTGTTGAAGATTGATAGAAAGTCTAGCCTATTGAAAAATATTTTGAATGGGAGACAGAGACAGTAATCCACTATGGCTTCAACTGCATAAGCAGATCTTTGCATTGGTCGATAAGATACGGACTGAAAACTTTTGACGGCCCAGCGTTGACAGAAAAAAGCCACGACTATTACTTTAAAAAGCGGGATATGGTAAGGGGTTTAGCAAGAAATATTTAGGCATTTAATCAATATATTAATGCCTCTACAGGCATTAATTAACATTGGCAGTATTAGGGACTAGAGGACCCTTGCTCTTTTCAATTTCTAAATTCATTCCTTAGGAGCAGGCCACCTTTTTGGCCATTAAATCGAGGGGCGAGGGGCCTGGAGCAATGGTCCCTTGGCCCCAAAATGGTGCCACTACAAATACACTTTCGGTGGAAATTATAACCAGTAGCGTCGCCAGCCCGGAAAACTGGGGGGTGGATAAAAATTATTTTCTCGACCATGCCCTTCATACACTCGGAAAACGCTTTAATTAGTATTTTTGATATATTCCAAAATTTTTGGACAGGTAACTTTCTCAAGCAGCATTTTTCGTAACGGGGGCCTTCTTTCAAGGACGAAAATCTAGATCTATCTGATCAACCTCCCTCCCCTAAAGGTTTTCAACTGATTTCAAGAAATTAGAAAATCAAACTCTGGGAAAACTGGGGTGGACATGTCCAACCCATTCCACCCCGTGGCGACGCCGCTGCTGGTAAAATATTGCTCTCCTGAAAAAGAAATCCGTTGCTGTCGTTGTTTCCTTTGTCCCAGACAGTTGTTGCGGCTGTGGAAACTTATATATCTACAAAAATCTTAGGCCTAGATACCTGACTGGTGGTTGAAGCCACGAGGAATGAAGTAATTAAAACCGTCGACTTAGGCCGTACAGGGCTTATAAAGAAACATTCTTGTGTTTTTTAATATCTTCCATGTCAAATAATCGGGTATGCTATAAAATATTGTATTTTATTTCGCTGACATATCTAGTACCGGAACAATTTGGATAGCAAGAACAGTTCAACATCATCACAACACCGGGCAAAGGCCTGCAGAGAAACCAACTGAATTAAGCGGAATATCTTTTAATTGAGAAGAATTAAACACTATAGATGACATTTTAAATGTTTAAGACTGCAAATGCAACATGGCCACAAGATTGGATCGTCTTCTGGTGCTTTTAGACACCGGTTCAAATTCAATAACAAGGAAAGCTGCAGCGCAACAACTCGGTGAAGTGCAGAAACTTCATCCGCACGAGCTACACAATTTGCTCCACAGGGTGAGTAGAAATGATATTAAGAAAAATGAAAGTAAAAATACGTATCTTATCAAGAGCTTCCTTAACTTGAGTGCATTCCTTTGTTGTGGGTTATCTTGCAAGATTTTGAAATGTCGGTTAGCAATATGCAGATTTTCCTGTCATTTCCTTCTTTGCTCTGTGTCCAAACTATTTCCATCCGGGTTCAAAGCCTTGCGAAAGATTTAACATTGAGATCTAACTGGAATGATAACCTATAATACCATATTTAAAAAATGTACCTTATTACAAAGATTACAAATGATGGTCAATTCAGTGTATGTGTCAAAATCACACTTAAGATTGAGATGCAGTTCAAGGAAATAAATGTTTGACAAAATTTTTTTGTGTTTAAAGCTCAAAAGATTCACAATGTTGTGAACATAAGCGGTGCTTTTTAAACAAATTGTGTTGTTCCTCAAAAATGAAATATCACAAACTGTCTTTCATCAAAAACAGGTAACATAGAATTTCAAAGAGCTTGAAAGAAGGCTTTTACTGACAACAAAGCTGGTCAGGATGGGACTGAAATTTAAAAAGTTTGGTGCACAGATACTAGAATAGACACAGTTAAGCTGCCAAGAAAATTTAAAATACACAACTCCTTGATAGTTACAAGTTGACCTTTGTTCTGAAAAAGTCTTAATAAAAACTTGGGTTCTTTAAACCTAATTGAAGTGATTAAAATGTTTGTTTACCTGGTGTTTGTTTGAGGAATAATGGCTCATATTTTGTTTTGTATACCAAACTATTTTCATGTCTGATATACAATTATTATTTTTGTAAGGGAATGTCATATTTTTGAGCATGTCCGTTTCTTATTTGGAGGAATTTAGTTAAGATAAAGTGCACCTTATCAAACTCCTTTTTGTGACATTATGGATTTTTGCAGGTTCATTCACTCCTAAAGAGTAGCAGCTGGGAGACAAGAATTGCTGCATCCCAAGCCATTGAAGCAATTTCAAAAAATGTTCCAAACTGGGATCCTTCTCCTTTAGCTATGAAAGGTTTGTTTCATCAAAATAAAAGTTTTTTATTTTTTGCAAAATGTTGTTTTCCCCAGAAGCCAATTTCATATGTTTTCTAACTTTCATTTGACTTTCACCAGTGACATTCTTTTTTGTATTTGTTTCTACCTAGCATCCGAAGGTAGTTTTTAGGAAACTGAGAAGCTTATGCTTATTGAGCAGTGTCCTGGTCCTTCCTCTCAATGTGACCACACCTTGTGATTCTTATGCCTGGAATTAAAGAGAGCCGGTGACTCTCTTCACTCTAGGTTAAAATTTGGTTATGCCAGGGACTCGAACCAACAACCCTTGGGTAGTCAGCGCTTGTAACAACTGAGCTTTCCTTGCACAAAGCTGTTTTTTAACTCGTAAACTGATTTTGTTCTCTAAATAAAACAATGTATTGTTGTCACATGATTATATTTTGGGCCAGGAATACTCATGCAAATTCATTGGCTTTTTGTCATCTGCAGTTGAAAAACAAGAAGCTAAAGATAATTTAAAAGATGATGGTAGCTTCAGATTTGACTCATTTGACATTTTGACTGTGATTAAATATGGAGAACCATTGCTGGGGTCTGCTGGAGATGAATTTGACATTGATGAAGATTCTTCTTCTTCCCAAGGTAAGGATCATAATGAAGTTAACATAATATTCATGCATATTGTTATCCCCTGTGAACAATAGTATTAAAATATGTGCATAAATCATATCTAGCCTCTATTCCAGTTAGCGCGTGTTGTAAGTCAGTTTTTGTATGTGCAATTATGATGAAGATAAATATATTTTGAAGTCATTTTAGGTCTCAATATTTGGTTTATTACAATATTGCCAGTAAATGGTGCCTAATATTTTATCAACCATATATGGTCTTTTTATCGACTATATAACTTCAGTCAATTGCCGTCTTTTCTCTTGGTTGCAAACTTTGTTTTCACATGTAAAAATTGACTCTGAAAACCTAGTTGAAAATAAAATACCAGAGTTAGTAAGTCTGCTCATAATTTGCTAGGTGTCATATATTTGCAGAAGAGCTGCCATAGGCCAGATATGATTTGCTAATTCTAGTCACCTTGCTCTATGACGTGTATGACAGCAAGCTTACCAGATCAATTAGGAAAAGAGGTGCTAAATAATCGATAAAATATAGTGTAGTCTTGAAGAGTTATTAACCTATCATTCTACTATAAACTTGAAATTTTTGGTAAAACCTTTTTCTTTAAATTTTATAAAACCAAGGAAACAGCTCTTTGTAATCAGTGCCTGTTGTCAGTCTACACGATTATGGTGTTGGTATTTTTCTGATAAGTTGAGATAGTTTAGCGTTTCTATGTTTTGATTTAGGGTTTTCAAGAGATGAACAGTTGTCACGCCAAAGACTGATGCTCAGAAAACGTCTAGGACTAGATCTGATTGGAGGTGTAGATCTTGGCATGGAAGGAATAATAGATGAAGGTGATTTCATTGTTAATGAAACACGAAGACCCAAACTTGGTTCAATTGGAAAACAAAATTCAGCTGAGGTATGAAATTCTGCTAGAACAAGTATTTTATCAGGTATCTCCAGCTATATCTTTTTAGAGATAGAAGTCAGGAAAATTTGAACAACTTCTTTTTGCAAACTTCGCAAAGCTTACTGAACATTTCTCTTCTTCGCGAATTTAAACGGTTGTCAATTAGTCAAAGGTCAGAGAGTTCCGCATTCCAATGCAATAACTGTTTCTAAAATGACTCTTTCTTCGGGAATGGAGCCTTCTCATTTTTCTAATGAAATTTGATTGTAAGTTTGAAACTTGTGAATTTTAAATTCTCCCTCGGACTCTTCAAATTTGCAGTTAGTATTTATTGATTAATCAAAATAAGCAGCCAGTCAAATTCTTCCTCTCACGTTATTTTCGATCCACGTTTTGTTATAAATTTTCGATCGCCTTTTAATCGTTATCTGACGCTTTATAATGGCTACTTTTCCGATTTTCTGCGCTATAAAGAATTTTTTTTAAATACTGTTCAAAGGGCTCTAGGATAATTTTAGCTTTTCGTTTGCTGGAAGAATGAAACTTTGTTAGAAATTTCCTTTCTCTTTTATGTCAACAACCTATGCCATCAGTTCCTCTCAAAGTATTTAGAAGAAATCTGGATTCCACAAGTAATACTTTTATGCTCTTTCGGCGCCGAGTGCTGTAGCCTTGTAGTATGAAAAGCAAACCGTTAAATTACCAGCCAATTGAGGAAAAACTTCCCCGATATTCAACCAAGGTTTTATAAACGCTGTAGCCATCAATTTTTGTTGCTGACGTGGCTGTATACCTAGGGCTTGTTTGACGTTTCCCAGTCATGGATGAAAAATGATGGTGATAAAAATGTTATCATCAATTTCTTATCCGTGGTTCGACGTATTATCAGTGTACTAAACACCTAAAATTTCTTTCTGCCCAGTGATCGCTTTCCATCGACTTCATGATTCCATATTGCCACCGTGTTTTGACGATCAGCTTCCGATCTTGCTCCCTTTATGCCCCTTTTTTCTAGAAATCGGCCGAGTTGATGGCAATAGAAATCGCTGCGATAAACTCGAACAAAGGCATGAGTGCCAGGGAGAAGAACATTGCGATAAGGAGAGCAAAGAAGCTTATTAAACAGCGATCAAAAGACCAACAAGATTCGGCGTTTTCTACTTCGAAAAGGTATGCTTTTCAATACAGAAAATTATTAATATTATACCTCCGAAAGCATTTCAATATATTATTTATTCTGAGTGTTACAATTAATCAAAATGTGGTTTCTTCGAACTTTTCTCTAAAAACAAAAAAACACATTTTTTGCTTCACTAAGACATTTTCATAATACAATTCATACTGTACAAATTTTTCTGTAATACCGAACACCTTTGCAGCCATTTTGGCGGGATTTCAACTCTCTTTGCAAGTTCGATGACTTTTTATTACGCTAATTCTCGCCTCATAATGGCTCTCAAATTTTGGAATCTGGGATGGGAGAAGCCATTTCTTTCTAGGAAGTCAGCTAAGATGTTGAGAATTTCTGTCCTACGAACATCTAGCAAGATGACGTAGACCGATTTTTCGGCTCTTCATTTTTGTACCTGTTGTTTGATGAAATGGCTTTTGGCATGAATTTGATAGTCACATGAGACTCCTATGATAATAACTTAGAGTAACTGAGAGTATTTATGAGTAACCGATAGTAATCTAGAATTAATTTGTCTATTTCTTCGCATCTCTAAACATTTGGGCTCTGCTAGGCATTGTGAACTGTGCAACAGAACAATAGCTGTCGTAAATATGCCAAAATATAGATTCTGGTATATAAGAAATAAAATATTCGTGTTTTGCGGAAAGATCATGCTAGGCAACTTTTTTTTAAAGTCAAAATTTCTATATATTATTATTGTAGCTAGCTCATTTAATTTCAAATTTTCCTTTCACACCATATGTTTATAATATGAGCCTTATTTAAAAAGAAAAGCAATCTTGTATTACTCTAGTTTGTTCCGTAAGGTTGAGCAAGGTTATTGGAGACTGGTGCTTCGTCTGAGTTTTTATTGGCTTTCCTTGGCTCCCCTGTATCAATACTCGTTGTCTTTTGTCATTGATTCTATGTTTTTTACCCGATGGGCCTAGTCGTTTAAAATCGACCAATTTCATTTTTTGCAGCCTCGACCTGCCTGAACAACCAGCTGCAAAAAAGCTGCGTCGTTCTGCTAGCGTTGTAATCGATCAGCCGGGAGACAGCAACAAAGTTTTGGTTGACCATGTCGCAGATAACTTCACTTCGCTAGAAGATGTATGTATAAGAGGATTTAAACCATTTTGGATCCAACCACCTGTTATGTAGAAATTGTATCGATTCGTGTGCTAGTCCATGAATTTGGACTTCAATTATGAAAAGAAATGTTTCAAATTCTCTCCAATGCCTAACTTCAGGGAGACATTTTAGGGGTGTTAACAAAGTTAAATTCTTTGGAATTCACTTTCACTTCTTGTTTCACCTTCGTATAACCCCGTATTGATGATAAAAAATGCTTGATAAAAAATGCAGATACTTACCAAAAATTGTCTGAAATTCTTTCCTTCTGCTCTGATGACTTTCCTTTTTTTGGATCAAAATAATGACTGATAGTAATAAGTACATTTGACTTTGACTCGAATTCTCTGCTTGGTGATGAGATTGAGTTTTATAAGAGACTGTTTACTGAACTTTGAAAAATTATCAAACTTATTTCATAGTACGCATTTTTTCAAAATTCAGAGAGCTTGTCTTTTCGCTAATTAAATTAGAGATTCTCTGCCATTGAGAATGCGCAGTTTAAAGGCACGGACACTCTTTTAGATACTGAAGGAAGATTATTCTTTGCCATATAATTTGATGAGTTACCTAAGTAAAATTTTTGTTTACAGCTGGAAGAATGGCCATTTCAGAAGTTTTTCACCGAACTTTGCAATGAGTTGTTCCATCCGTCTTGGGAGGTAGGCTTATTCATCTCCCATAATGTTGTTTGTTTCTTTCTTATCCCAGCTACTGTGTGACAATGTCTGAGTTGAAGCGCGATAATGCGTGATTATGTTTGCGTTAAAGCGCGATGATACCTTCATAGGACAAGAACAAGTCGTTGCTTTTTGCTCTCTTAGAAAGCTGCTAGGAATAGTTCCTGCTGCATTTGGAAATTTTAAAATTGCTTTCTCTTTTGTTCCTGAAACAGGTCCGTCATGGAGCTGCATCTGGCCTAAGAGAGGTTATCAAAATCCATGGTGGTGGTGCTGGCAAACAAAAGTCAATGACTGCCGAACAGGTCAGCAAATGAGTGAAAGTCTATATTTTGTTCTGTTGGGTCCATTTTATCATATTCAGGGCCCACGAGAGCCACACCGGGTCCAGGGGCAATGACCCCCCTTGCTTCCTCCCTCGGTGGACCTGATCATATTGCTTTAAGTCTATGTGCTCTCGTAAAGAAGAATTCTTCAAAACTTTTCTGAAGATAACACGCTTGCAGAAATGAAACTGTCAATGAAACACTAAACAGCATTGCTGAAATCGTGCATCAAATAGATATTCACTTATTTTGTAATTTGTCTGAGATATAATTATTCAGAATGGAAAGGAAATAATGGTCGCACGCGTGATTCTCAGAATACCGCAAGACTCAAAATGACATCACAACACTATGTGCATTATGAACACTTGTCCATGATGAAAACTTTATTCTTGATAACACTGACCTTTTGACTTTAGCCTTTTGATAACACATTTTTATTTTAAGAAAGTTGTATTCAAAAACGATATTTAATTAATATTTTGATTCTTTTTCTTGATGGTCGATGAGCGTTTTGAAAGTGCAACTGTCAATTTTTTCATGTGATTTGTTGTTTTTGTTTAATAGACTTAAAAGGTTTTGGTGCATCGTCATTGAAAGATAGATTTTCAGTTACTGAGCAAGCACTTTGGCTGTTGTAAATACAGAGTGACCGCATGACTACATGACAGTGTTCTAATCTTACGCGTTTCGTCCACCTGACTGCATAACTTTCTTTTGAACCGTTTTATAACTTTAAGTAAACCTTTTCCTTGCAGATGAAAATTGCTAATATAGAATGGCTTGAAGACACAGCTCTTCGATTGCTGTGTGTGTTTGCTTTGGATCGATTCGGTGATTACGTATCCGATGAGGTAATTTTCATGAATTTTTTACTTATTCCCCATCATGTAAATACCTTGTTGGCCAGCGATCCCCATCAAAAATTGGTTAAATGACATTTTGACAGGCTTTCTCAAAACTGCACAACTTTTTTTACTCTTTTAAGAATAGCAATATCAACGCTTATTTATATGTTCAAAGATCATCATTTGTTTATTTTATGCTCTTAAGGCCTAGCCATTGGTAAAGATGGAAGCAAATGTAGTATTTTTCAGTTTTCTCCATATAATCCAAAAGAGTATTATGAATTACATTTTTTGTGTACTGAAAGTTTTTTTGTGCTGTCGATTCAGATTTAAGTATAAAAATCCAAACATTAGGCAAATACGTTAAACAGTAAAGCTCCCTCCAATAAAGTTTTGCTTAAAATCTCAGACAGATATGTAAATTACCAGTAAAAATCTCTCCTGCTAAAAATTACCACAAATTGCGCTCATTTCCCGCAGTCAATTACCCTCAATTCTTTCTGGTTTCCTAACATCCAGCGCAATTCATCTGAACATTTCGTTGGTCTTTCTCCCAGGTCATTGCCCCCGTGCGAGAAACTTGTGCACAGACACTTGGGTCTGTGTTGCAGTATCTAGAAAACGAAAGTGTATTGAAAATACTGAAAGTCTTGATGATGCTGCAAGAACAGGATCTTTGGCAAATTAGACACGGGGGTCATTTAGGAATCAAATATGTTCTTGCTCTGAAAAAGGTAAGATTCTGTGCATTGAATGTAACTGTTATATTCTCGAGATTACATAGTCTGATATATTGCAATAAACCTGCCCTAATATGTATGTAATTGTATGTATCTAATTAGTTAGACGGACAACGGAAAGGCAGCGTTGATAGAAGTATTAATGAGAGCAACAGGCCTTTGTCCCATTAGGTCAGCTAAATGCATCGAGGAAAATAATACGCCATGTTTCCTTGTCATGCTATTGGCCTATTCCTTGATATGAATTTACTAGTTTTATTTGTTGTTTAAAGGAAGAAATAGATTCTTTTTATAATGGAGGATTTAATTTGATATATCATATTCCTTTGCTCAAATTTTAAACGCTTCGCATTGCCTAAATGTCCATTGTGCAAAGGTTTAAATCGTGTCTATTTTTGTTGAGGAACTATTCCTACCGCCTCTAAAATCACGATCCTCTTTTGAATCTTCCCTCGAATATCCAACTAGCCTATTTAGAAAAAGTTCACCATTGTATCAAATTGTCAGTTTCTTAATGAACATTTGCAGTAGACACCCAGACTGATGTGATTTGTGATCTAGTTTCTTCTCCTATGTTTTCTTCTAAGGAGCTGACAAAGGACATTCTTCCCGCCGTTCTGCCTTCAATAAAAAAGGGATTGCAAGATGATGATGTCAGAGCTGTTGCAGCTGCTACCTTGGTACCCGTTGCATCTGAACTCGTGTCTTTGATGCCAAATGAGGTATGTGTACCATTTCAGTAATGATACCCAATTTGTATTCAGTGTCTAGAGAATGTACCACCTTAACTAAAAAATTGTCACAGAAGTTAAAAATAATTGTATTAACCGGGTCCCTTAGCGTTATAAATTTTTTCTAAGGTTTTCTGAAACCTAATTAGCATGCCACACTCTTAATCTGTGTTTTCCATATTTAAATAAAAAATAATAGATAAGATCAGTATTTTACACAAAGGAAGATCGAGTATTTTGCTAGGCATCATATCAAGCATGCATATCTTTTAAAAGTCTCCTTGATAAGCCAACAAAGGTGATTTGTTGTCCTGGGGTATTGGGCAGGATTTGATGACCATTTTCTTTCAAGGAACCCTGCTCAAAATCCTGTTTGTTAGGTTATGGCTTTTTCTTATCTGTTTATCGATATACAGTCTCTAAATTTGATCAAAAACTATGAATACCCTTCTCAAATGCTTGTTATAGTACAGATTAAATTTGTTGCACTTCCTGCACTTTTTCGTATTCTGTCATATTTGGATGTTAGTAAGGATATGAGTAAATGATAGCTTGTGTACATATCATTGCAGCTTTTGGGCTTCGCCCTAATTTGTTTGTTATTGTTCTGAAATTGTTATTAACTAAGGTTGATAATCCAGCCCTTGAATGGCAAGCAAAAGACAACGGAAATATTTAAATCATAAATAAGATTTCGCAATTCTTTTCTATTACAAGACATTATTTTATCATGGTAGGAGTAAAAGAGAAAATTTCCTTTCCATGAATTTATTTACGAGTTAGTAACTTCACTATAAAATTGTGATATGGACAAGTGAAAGAGTTTCCACCAGCTTAGAGATCATTCAAACCCGTTTTAAACGAGGAAACTTCAATTAAATGACAATGAGGGCTGTAGTCTTGCAAATGGTGGTATAAAGTAACCTCATGTTTCAGGTCCCCATCATTGTCAACATATTGTGGGAAATTCTTCTGGATTTGGACGATCTTGATTCATCAACGAAAAGTGTCATGTGTTTGTTATCGTCACTCATCGCTAAGAATATGACAGGCGACGTTCCAATGCAAGACGCGGGAAACCTTACAGAATTAGTACCCAGGCTTTGGCCGTTCTTGAAGCATGCTATTTCGGCAGTAAGACTATCGGTATTAGATGCACTGAGGACACTTTTGGCGCGGCTGCCAGATCCAGACGCAACCGAGGTATAGTATTGTATTTCAATGCAGATCTCAAAACTGTAAAATAGCGTGCTTGTGGATGTTGTTTATTCTTCACTTGGCCTATCATTTGCAACTAAACCCCCTCCATACCAAAAGCCGCCAGTTAACGCATTTTCTTGTGCCTTTGATAAGAACTTATCTGCTTGAATAAGCTAACATATTGCACCTCATACAGGTGAAATTCGCTTTGCACGCCCAAAGGCTACTTTTTTAAATGCTCTGGTGAGCGAATAAACCCGAACAGAAACCCTGTGCTTGAATGACTTATGATTGTTTTGTTTTGCATAACTTAGAAGCATAAATTCCAGGTTTCTAACTGCCTAAAAGTTCTGGTTAAACTCAAAGGCTCAATACCATTCAGAGTTTTACAATTTGCCAACAAATTTGCCTCATAACTATATTTGGGCCTAATTCGCACGTTTTTACAAACCCCCAGAAAAATGATTAACGAGCAATTTAGGCCTAAATCTAGCAACTGTGAGTCACGTGTTTGTAAAATTTTACATTTCTGATTGGTTAATATGGTATGGAGAATTTGAATGTAATCAGAACTCTAAGCCAAAGCAAGATCTTGTTCCATTACATAAAGCATCAGTCATTTATCGCAGACGCCTTCTCCATCTTGGTGCTACTTAACTATACCTACGTAATCATTGGATAGGATACGTAAATTGAACAATAGAAACAACATATTTTGTATTTACTACAGATTTGGACAACAATATTAAACATCATTTTTGAGAGAAAATGATCCAAAGGTTTACAATCCTGACTCTATCCAAGATTTTTTAACATTACGATCTTAGCTATAAAGATTTTCAAAGCATGTTTTCTACCTAGATTTTGACATAACGTTTCTTTATAACTTGGAATCGGCAATATTATAAGTAACAAAGTTTATTTCAGGGTAGCAGCTGGGTCGAGCCGATTCTTGCCGATCAATTGAGTCACATCTTTCAAAGATTCATATTGGAACCAATCGAAGACATCAGCTCTTTGGCGCTAGAGGTAAAGGCAATAAAGTACCAACTATTCTTGCGCAGTTACCTGGGTGCTTTATGCTCATGCCTGAAATGATCTGACGACCGCTAACACTTCTGCTTTTTGCCATGTCTAAGTTTTTGTCATATTAAGCTGAAGACACAGGACGGATGTAAAGCCATGTTGTTTAAAAATAGTTCAGTTGTTGAAACGTTCAGGGAGAACTGATCACATGAAGTGATCAGTCGCCTAACAATGATACTCTATTGTTTTGTCTTCTTTTAACCACATTTGAACGCAGTTTATCAAGTCGTGGAAACATCTTTCGTTGTTGGATGCAAAATCAATAACATGCAATGTCCGGTACGATTTTTCATGGGTTGTCTGTTTTCAAATTAATGTAAATTTTTTTTCTCCAACCATACTGAATCTGCCGTGTAAATATTTGTTTCTTTCTTTCTATGATATTGTATTTAAACACTTTATTTTTCGTAAGGTTTGGTCGCTCACTATAAGGAAAGTATCGACCGTCACGTTGACAGAATGCTCTAAAGACATGATCAGTACATGGCTCTCATTCCTTGTCACGCCACACACCGCTCCTCTAGATTTATCCAGACTCATTGGCTACAGAAACAACACAAAATCAAAGGTGAAATTTTTCTCGACGTCAATTTTTAAAGGCAAAGGTGAAACGTTTTTGCCTCTCTTTGCTTAATTCTTTGCATAATAAATGGGGTCTTTAAGTTATTATTCCAGTAAAACCATAGTGGAGCTAATAAGAACTTACGAAAAGCAGTTTGGTCCCATAGGCTTCCCTTTTCTCTTTCCATGATCTAACTTTAACAGTGCACAAACTTTGTTGAAAATACCAAAGATAAAATTCAATTCCAATTAAAACAAAGAGAAATCATTCATCTAATTTGGTTTCTGTCCTCGTTTATAACTAAGCGTCTAATTTTTTTTAATATATTTCAGGTTGCTTTTAAAAGCGCGCCACTTTTCTAAAGCTAACTGAGCTTAGTTCTATCTAGGGCACCGTGCGTCTGTTGCCCCAGATGTTGCCCTTTACAAAAAGATTTTTCGTCGTTCCGCTAATTCTTAAGGGCTCATTATTAAACTTTAGAACTGTCAATCACATCTCTTTTTAAATAATAGAGTGTGGAGAATGGCGAGGCTTCTTCTGTTTACTTCATCGGTGGAATAACTGGCGATATGGACGCTGCAACGAAGGAGGGTATTGCGATCAAATCGAGGCTACTTGGAATAAGGTAATGTCTATAAGATCCCTCGTTTTCGAGCGAAATCTTTCAATTATGTTTCTTAATACTATTTCTGCCACGACAACTTAGCCCATGAATATTTAGGCCGATCGCATTCAGTATTAGATGATTCTGAGACGAATATACATTTATCAAGATTTGATGGAAATCAATTATTATTTTCTTGGCGGGAATAATCTCAAAGATGATTGTGTATGTGATTTTTCAGTGATTGGCGAAGACTTTGCATTTATAACCCCGCATTCAAGAAAATTGTTTTATAAATAACTTAATAAGACTGCATATTACTGTATGTGTTATTTCAATAATGAACCTTGTAATAAAATTATGGTTTCGGAGGCCCTGGGACAAAGTTTAATGGGGAGCCTGGGGCAATAGTGAAAAACTTTGTTCCGACCACGCCCTTTTGATTAACTTAAAATTCATTTCAGAATATTTCTTGCAGCCATATTCTTGCAATCATTTAAAACCGTCAAAGAGGCACTGACGAAAATTTTTGCATCCGAAGATTTCAACGATGTTTTATGAGCCACAGGTTGGGGGCTCATGGTACCCAATAATATCTTTCGTTTTTCTGTACCTGCTATGAATGTTAAGTTTCTAGTGTACGAGCAAATCTTGTTCCTTTGTTATGACACGCTCGCACACTCGTACCATTTCTCACACCATGGCTTTCACCGAAAAAATACCCCCATATTTCTGCCCCCGTCTCGTTTGACACAAAAATTTTGTTCTCACAAGGTACACAATCTCCACATAGACCAACCTCCATGCATTCGGGATTTCACCTAATGATTACAATTTTTTGCGTTAGTGCCTCTTTTAGGGAATCTTTTCTTACGTTTGACTGATTTCTTTTGTAAAATGGAATTCATTACTTAATGAGGCCCCCTAGACCACGAAGCCCTTTGGCTTAGCCCCCCCATGTCCCCTGTTGGTGACTCTGCATAGTAATGCTATTTCGTTTCAAAGATATTTCAAGCGAATAACAGTTGCTTGATGATCGTATTAAGCGTGAAACTCAGACTTGGAACCATCCTGTTCCATACAACAAAGTGTCAAGCAGAGACTGTATAAACTGTGAGCACATGATTATTATTATTTTCGCAGGGCTGTCGCTCTTCTTCTATCGTGTCTTGAGAATGGATCAGGAAATGCCAACGACACGGTCCTCCTCATCTTCCAAACCCTTCTTCAAATGCTGTCTGTGACGTCAGCCTTGCAAAGAATGGTTGCCACGCTTGTGCTTATTGAATGGACAAAGGAGTGTAAGGTGAGGCTGCCTTGTTCGATGCTGCTAGACCAATTATATGTTGTGTCGATAACCAAACATAAATTCAGTACTGTGTTTTGAGTTTCGCTATATGAATAAATGACAATTCACAGATGCTATGAGATGGTCGGCTTGCTTTAAAAAGCTAATAGCTTTTAGTAAAAACTAATTAATTCGGGTGTGCCTAGATGGGTATCAAGCATGTCCTTTTTGTGTGCTGGGCAACCTTTCTAACCCTCGTCAGCTGTGCGGCTCTTTATTTGTGACTCTCTGTGACTCTTCTCTTTGTAGGTATGCTTCTGCCCGGACCCACTGATAGATCGTTTAAATGCAATCCTTTCTGAGCAGTTCATATATGACGAATTAATACCACACAACCAGAGACTACAGGTTGATACAAAGGTAACCTTCAATGCCTTTTTTGCTTAGGAAATTACCAAGTATACTTTTTTTTATAAAAGTACAATGCCTGCCAAAAGTCTTGGAACACTGACATCAATTTGCAAGGTCAAAATCAATTATCCCCCTCTCCCCCACGGAACAATGTTGGTTTACTACCAAACTGGTTAGGATTTTAGTAAACACTTTCTTTTTCACATCTTTTATGATATTTCTCTAAATTATCAACATTGTTTTAGGGGGAAGGGGGGGGGGGAAGTAGAAATTTTTTTCATGAAAGGAATGAAATATATCAAATTCAGCGTAAATTGCTGGGTGTTCCAAGTATTTTTGGCAGGCATTGTACACTTCAAAAAGACGCCGAGACTTGATTTGTCAGAAAATAAGAAAATCGTAGAAAACTGCATAGATGAAAATATGAAAAATAGAAGAAAAGACAATTTTTTTAAAGATTTTCTGCTTTGCTAGCAAAACAATAGATTTTTTCAGCAAATCAACCTTGCTATTAAAAGTATCACGCGAAACTTTTACTTTGCGGTCTTAGAAACAATTAATAACATGTTGTAGAAAAATCAATTTTGAAATAAGATCCCTCCACGTCTAAAATTATCCACAAAAAGATAAGAGAATGTAGCCTCTGCAAAAAGTATTTGGTTTTTATTAAAAATGGATTGTATTAAATCTTCAATAGAATTAATTTGTCTTTGCAAGGAAGGCGAATTGTTGCTATTGTGTAAGGTAGTTTCATCGGTAATGTTAGCAGATCTGGACTGTTTGATCTGATTACCTTGCTGTCATACATGTCATAGAGCAGGGTGACTGGGATTAATGAATCCTCGCTCATATGACTGGGATTAATGAATCCTCTACTGCAAATATATGACACTTAGCAAATTATGAGCAGATTCGCTAATTCTGGTGTTTTATTTTCAATAAATTGTCCAGAGTCAATGTTCATATGTGAGATTAAATTGTTTGTAACTGAGTGTAACTAAGTGTGGTAGATAAAAACCAGGCGATTAAGAACGATAATTCTTAGTGGATGCATTAATTAATAATGGGTAGGAGGAGATAGTTAGTTTTTTTGAATACAATTTCCATGGACCTATTTTTTTTCTTTTAACATTTTACAGCGGTTTCATTTTATTGGTTAAGATTATTTCCCCTTTTTTTGATTCGGACCCATCTAGTATTTGTTTCTATCTAGCTCCCGAAGGTAGTTTTTAGGACACTGAAAATCTATTCTTATCGAGCAGTGTCCTGGTCTTCCCTCTCGATGTGACCACACCTCGTGATTCCTACGCTCAATTTTCTATTTTACCGACTAATCGTATAAATGTAGCAAATAAGAAACACCTTAATACGCCGTGAGTAAACAACAATAAATACTCGTAAATCAGTGAAGGCTAATAAACACGTGTATTTATTGTTGTTATTGTTGTTTATTCTCGACGTATTGCGGTGTTTCTTATTTGCTACATTTTCATCGACTTTTCGCCGCAAGAACTCCTTGGAGCCCGTCGAGCAGCCTGCTACGGCATACTGGAAAAACCAGACCCTATGACCCTAGGACCCCTATGACCCCTAGGACCATTAACTACAAAAAACAAAAAAGGACCCTTAACTACTACATGATTTGCGACTCCCCCAGAGCCATGCCTTTTAACTCATGACGCACACACCAATCCTAACGGACTAAAGACAAAAAACACCATCGACGCAAGCATCGAAAATCACTTTTAAGTAACTGACCAGACAAGAGAAGCAAAAACATTTCATCCAGCCTTCAAAAAAGTACTGTGCATGAGATAACGGAGTTTATCAGACCAGGGTTTAGGGGGCCTTTAGAGGGAAGTACATTGTTGAAACAAATGGACAATGTTGGCAGAGCAGGGTGCAGCTGCAGAGCACTAGAATTCAGGGCAAACAAGTAGTCTTCCATTAAAAAGTTCCCCGAAGTTCCGCACTTCTTTAACTTCCCCGCCCATACAGCACACACTGCACGGGTTAATTGCCACGAGGCGAATTTCGCAGCCAAATCGCTGGTGAAGATATCGAGGGGGAGGGCGCAATTTTGATTTTTGACTTCGAACAGAATTCTAATTTCACCTCTGCGAAATATTTCGCAATAGGCGCCTAAAAATGTTTAGTTTTGGGGGAAATCACAATATAATTTCGCAGTCTGGTGGAAATCAAAAGGGACTTTTGAAACAAACTCGTAGCGAATTTTGTGGGAAATTCACCTCCTGGAACTCATAGAAGGACATGAGACAGACGATTGTTAAATGACAATGTTTGAGCCAAAGTTGGAATGCTTCCAAAGCTGTCAACATGATAGCATTAAAAAGCATGGCTCTGGGGGAGCCGCAAATCATGTAGTAGTTAAGGGTCCTTTTTGGTTCTTCGTAGTTAATGGTCCTTGGGGTCATAGGGGTCCTAGGATCATAGGGTCTGGTTTTTCCAGTATGCCGCCTGCTACAGTGATCTTTTCTTCATTCACATATTCGTATAAAGAATTTTTGAAATGGTTTCTATTAATATCCTTTCTTTGTCGCTACAGAACTTGAAAATGGCTTTGAAAAAAGCAAACACTCTATAACATATTTGCCAATATGTTATAAAATGTTATAAAATGTTTGCTTTTTCAAAGCCTTTTTCAAATACTGTACCGCCAAAAAACTGTTCACATTTTTCAAGCAGTAATATCATTTCAGGGGCTTGTAAGCTTCTTTGCCAAGCACAAAATCGATGTAGCGGATGGTATCCAGCCAGGGTATGCTTTTTAAATCTTCAAAGCGCTCTTTATTTTGAAAGCTAAAAGAATGGATATGAATTAGAGTATAATATTTCACAGCTGAATTTGAGGATTTTACGATATTTATAATGTATTAAGGTTAAACTTTTTCAAAACACTCTTGAATTGCCCCATCGTAGAAGCCCAACTCTACTCA
Organism: Rhopilema esculentum; assembly: GCF_013076305.1. Next base: position 7,153,382 of record NW_027019762.1, read on the forward strand.
CCTTCCAACCTAGAAGGTCTCAAATTAATATTTCCCTGGGATGGTTAATTACTATAATTAACTTATGAATGTATTTTTTTTTACAAAGCAAAATCATTTTTTCTAGATGCTTCAATCTTGACACGGCTGCTCACTTAGCTACTGTAAAGTTTGAAGAAGCAAGTGCAAGCTTGAAGGAAGATGCAAAGAAGATTGGTGACTTAAAAAGACGTTCGTTGTTAGTAACAATAGGACAGATGAAGACTGAATATCAAAAACTACAGAGCAGGTATTCTCAGTTCATTTGTACTAAGAATAAAACCATTGGCGATTTGAATGAATGAAGATGATACGAAATCAACAATTTGTTTGGTCATGTGCGAAAGAAGTTTTGAGAGGCCTCCAGAACACTTGGCAGCGTTAAGATATAATATGACATGGAACATATATATAAATATATTTATAACAACCAATATTTTAGCTTTTTATGATATTCAACTCTGCCTTAAACTTTAATGGGTGATGTAAAGGCTTTAGAGGATATCTGTTTTTTACTACGACGCGATATCTAGTCACATTCTGCCCATTATTGATATGTTCCTTTTTGTAGTAAAGGCACTTGGTTCTTTTTTCTGCTGTGCTGAAGACATAATGTAAATCAGGGCCACTGAAAGGTCTCAGTCGTAGAGTTATTCAAACCTTCTCTGTGATGTGACTGTATTCTATAAATTAATATTTGTCATCTTAGGGTCCAGTTTTGTGCAGCTGGTGCCTTGATATCTCTAAAGCAACTGCCAAAGAAATTGAATCCAATAATTAGGCCAATTATGGATGGAATCAAAAAAGAAGAAAATATTACTCTGCAAGTAAGTTTGTGAAAGCGAATCCTTTTGATTTAATGGCTTTTCTGTTTTGGAAATTACAGACTGCGCAGCTGTTAAACATGTCTTTTACAATCATCAACTAGAAACAACTCGTGGTAACGTTCCGATGCGCTTGGTAGACCATCGAGTGAAGCTTATTCTCCAAAACTATTGTATCGTTTTTACTGGCAAGGTATAAGTTGCATATTTCATCCCTCTGGTCATGTGCGATGAATGAGTACATATCTTTGTATTTGTTGACGAAAATTATTATTTTTACATAGGCAAGAACTGCTGAATCGGTTGCTGACTTGCTGTCTCTTTGTGTAAAACGCTCTCCTTGTCCAAACAGCAAGATAGTCAAGAATCTTTGCTCGTCTGTTTGTTGTGATCAAAACAAAACGCCGGGGATTGATTGTCTGAACAGCGAAAATGATAAACCGAACCCCCCGGAATCCGATAGCAGTGATGAGATACCATCTTGTTCAAAGATGCTTGGAATCCTAACTCTCAGGCTGATGCAAAAGGTTGGCAAAACATTGTCTTGATAGAACGGGAAAATGATGATGTCACAGTGCTTGATTTCAGTGTGTTATAATTTGATGGCATTTTTCATCCAGGATTTCCTAGGCTCGTGTGTGATAAACATCAGCCGATTTTTTAATTTTATCATGTTCTTCCAGCTTATGCTACTCTGTTTATGCCTCAACATTTATTGTAGTAATAAGAAAATTTATCTAATATTTTAATGCTAGTCCTGGCTAAAGATCTGACGTTTGCAGTTTAGTTGTAATGTCTGGCTGGCTGCAAGATGATATTTAGAACTTCAGCTGATTTTTGAGATTTTCTGATGTATTATTGAATACCGAATACTCGGAGAAAATAAGCACGTGACTCGACCAGGGCAATATCGAATCCTTTTCCGGGGGGAGGGGGCTTCCACATACACTGGTGCAGGATGTGCCAAATACATTTTGGGGTATTAGTTTTGGTAAAATCAAACATGGTAATAAATTTTGGGGTTGATTGTTAGCATGGCCTTAGAAATGTAAAATGTTTTCATATGCTTGATTGAGTTATTGGATTTTTGCAAATTTGATGAATTGTTTGAATTTCCCTTTGACCAGCGACACTGTATGTTATTGCTATAGCGACTGAGCTATCCTTTTCATGTTTTCTAATCCGAGACAAAAACCGTGCTATTTACATTTGACTTTCTATTTGTATCTTAATAATGCAGGACGCTGCGAAGGCTGTTGCGCCGAAGAGGGGAAGGGCCAACAGAGCAAACTCAGGACACTCAGCAGCAAGTCTGGGAATGTCTTCCCTTGGAATGCCGTTGGCTACAAACGAAATACCTAACGATACAGAGGAAGAGGTATTATTTTACCATATGATTTCACAAGCTCGAAATAAGATAAAGTTTTGAGTATTTGGATCCTGCTGACTTAGATCAGGCATACAAGTATCGTTAGCCATCATCGAAATTCATGAGTAAGAAACCTATTTAAGCAACATCTTTTCGCGTCGCTTTCAACACGATGCGGGCGTGCAATGCGGAACCTTTTCTCAAAGGCGCTAACTGCGTTGGAGCTTGGGAGCTATGGCTTTTCCTTTGAACTTTTCGAAGGGGCACAGCCACCTCTAACAGATTTTATGCAGTACAAAAACTTTAAGGATCAGTGAAAAATGCAGTATAATTTCTTAATGAAAGCTATTGCAAATAAAAAATTTCATTTTTTCAGTCGAGATTTTCTATTTAATGGGCCATCTTTACGCGTCTACTTCAATGGTCGGGGTCTAAGTAAACAAATCGTTCAACGTTATGACTTTTGTACGTTCCTGTTTTTGACTAGCCTACGTCACAGACAATAATTGCTCCTCAGTTATGGTCTGTGACGCAGGCTATTTTTTGGCAAGCTTCACATTTAACCAACTCATCGGTTAGGCTTGCTGGTTGTTGCTGTTGTTGCCGGGCATAATTGCGTATTGTGTTGTGTATAATTGCGTAGAGAGCCTCTCCTGTCAAGAAATTTCTCTTTCTTCCATAATTCTTCCATTTATTAACTCGCTTGTCTCAATAGGACGCTAAATTGCTTCCCTCAACTACATTGGAAAGGCGTATTTTTTCTACTTTAGGGCACAAAAGCCATCTTTTTCCAAACCAGAGGAGGGGAGCTTGCATTATCAACAACGGCAGAACGATTTGGCTCGCGTTTACAAGAAGACGTACCAACTCTATGGGAAACCTGTTACGATTCAATACAAAACTGCATTTCAAGACACACCTTAGGTAGGTAGCTCGAGATTTTCCTGTATAACCCTTGCGTGGATAACTGTTTACCAATAGTTTACGCATGGGGAGATTACTGGATAGTTATTGCAATGAAGCTCCCATTTAAGGGCACCTTCCACTAGCAGTTCTATCTATAATTCGTTCGAGATTTCGATGAAAATTCTATAAATAAACCTTCCTTTCAGACCCTGTTACACTGCGAGAAGACACACAGCATGCACAAAATCTTATATTATCACTCCAGGTTTTAGAAACCATCGCAACGTCCTTGCATCCATCCCTACAAGAAAAGGTAAAGGTCTCCCTGTTTTTTGTGTTGTGGTTGTTTGATATCGCACGTCACAGAATCAGACTCGTCACCAGACTTCTCAAGTGTCCAAGTGTTAGGATGTCCAAGTGCATGCTACCCATCCTATGCAAATTGCCTGATATTTTCCCAATGCATAAATTGGTATTCCCCAATGCATTGATATTACCCAGGTACCCCTGATTGAAGTAGCTCTTATCGTCATGTTGAAACTATGCAGCAAAAAATTCAATGCTTTAGATTCTGCATCTTATCTCCCATTTTCAAAACTCCAAAGTACAGCATCTACGTTTTTTCTTCTCGCAGTTGGCTGATTTACTAGATCCTTTGATGCAAACACTCCAGTACCCCTTTACGGCACTAAGACATATGGTAGCAAGGGTACTTGGTGTTTGCAGCAAGTTAATAACAAGACAAGTAATGCAGTTTGTCATCGAACGGATTTTGCCGTTGTTAGGCACCAGCGATAACTTGGTTTGTAGACAAGGAGCTATTGAGTCGATTGCTCGTATCCTCTTTCTATGTAATATTCAGTAGCATATCAGCGTTAATTTAATTCATTTCAAACTAATGTATACAAGGGAGAGGGATCTTTCATATGCCCATTTACTATGCATTGGCAAAATATTATACTAGTACAATTACGCGAGATATTTATACATCTAGGCACAAATAATTTACTGATCACAACCAAGGAAATTTATCTTTTTGGGGTCCAAATAGAGTAATTTATTTTTAAATCTCCTTTCAAAGCTTTTATTTTGGACATAATTCTAAAGGCATTTTGAAGAAATAAACCGCCACCCTATGGTACTTTGAAAATTCACTTACTTTTCCCGTTTCCTCCTTCTAGGGTTAAATCTTTTGTCGTCATCTCTATCAATTTGCAGATTAATTAACACGTTCATTCTCACCGCAGTTATGAATACCCCCTTCACTATAGCGATAAGTTTGAATGTCTTATTTGAAGATCAATTGTTAGTTTTATTAACTGTAAAACTTTTCAAAAGACTGGCTACTATGGTGTTTGCAAACTCTTCCTTAACCCCTTGAAGATATAATTGAAAATCTAGGAATGAACATTCTACCATATATCGTATTACTGATAGTTCCGCTTCTTGGAAGAATGAGTGACCCTGCTGAAGATGTCAGACTGGTTTCAACGAATTGCTTTGCGACTTTGATACGGTACATGCCTTTGGAGGTATGTCGGTCTTTTTCTGGTATCTTTTAGACTGTAAAGAGTCTGGCACTAGTAATTATAATGACGTAAACGTGATATATAAAATCCCATCCTTTGTTCAGAAACAGTTAGATATTCTGAGCAGATTGGAGCTGTAATTCAGGTAGCTATATTTGTTTTTATGATGTCGATTGAGCAAGTATCTCTTTCATCTTTCACAGTCTTTTGAGATACTTGTCAGTAAATGTTGAATATTTCAGATAAGATATTAGAATCCTTCCCAGTGGTCTGTTTTGTAATTGGCCCACAAAATCGGCGTTGCTCTATGTCTTCTAAAGTTTAGCGCTATTTACTTTCTTAAGTACTCAATGTCGCCAAGGGGCCCCCAGAAATTTTCTTTGCCCCTTGTTTGGCCCCCCCTAGTTTTTTCAAAAGCTTTTTTTAAAATTTCAATGTTTTTTTCGAAAGCTGTTCAATCGTTTTTTGACTTTGTTAGGGTTGCTCTCTTTATTTTGCTCAATGCGATCTTTATTGCATTTATTTAACAAGCTAAAGGCCCTGATAAGCGTTTTGGTTTGTAAACGAGGTGAACATTAATGAAATTTCGGCTCCTTTCTGTAGTTACCAAGAAAAATTGATTCTTGGCAATAATTTAGATTCTATATTCGTTATATATTATCACGAAGATACGCTTTCTTGGGGTGGGGTGCGCAGGGTAAGCCCAAACCAAGATTCTCCGCATCCCATTGAAAACCGTTTTCACCCTGTTACCCAGCGCAGAGAAATACCAATACCATCCCAGTATACCTTGGAAATCTACTATTACTTATCGAAATTCTATGATTTGAAATTCTGTGTAACAGAATGATTTGCTTGATCTCATGGAGGTTGGATATAAGATAAGGTGGAAATATAGAAAGTGGATTTTTGATAATATAGAAAGTGGATTTTTGATAATGTCACACTTGGCACTCTTCCACAACAATTTTGTCTCATCCTAGGCTGGTATACCAGATCCCCCTGGAATGTCAAAAGCCATGATAGAGCAGAAGAAAAAAGAGAGGAAGTTTTTAGAACAGCTGCTGAATAATACAAAACTTGACACTTACGATATTCCAGTTCCGATTAAAGCTGAGCTGAGAAAATACCAGCAGGCAAGCATCTCTACATGGCCATCAATTTTTTAATTCTGTATTTTTTTCTTTTCTTTTTTTTTCAATCTTCCTTTATTTCTCTTCACTGCTTCTTGACCAACTCTTGGAACTTTTATTGGGCCAATTTTATGTTCATAGCTTTACCATACTTCAAACTTTGTAATCTCTTTCCTTGGTTAACTATGAAATTGGATTTTACATCTGGAAATGCAATCTTTCCGATAATCTTCAGCTTTGCAGGTGACAATAGAACTAATGACAAATTATCTCTTTCGTTGCTAATCTTGTGTTATCAATTTCGATAGGATGGTGTGAACTGGCTCGCATTTCTCAATAAATACAAGCTACATGGAATTCTTTGTGATGATATCTTTTCTGCTTGTTGAAGCAATTTTTATATTTATGATAATGCAGGGTATATTTCTAGCAGTTTGCGAGTTGCTCTGTTTTTCTCATGAGTTTTCCAAAATGAGAATTCTTGATAGATATCTGCGAAAGATTTTAAAGATTTAGTACAAAACATTATTTCTGTTGGAAAAAGAGTTCCTCTTGTTTGTGTCCATATTTTAAGATGAATGATTTCAAAATATGAAATTTATCCCAGTCTTTCGTGGCCTGCTCATATTTCGATTTTACCATGTTTGTCTGATCTAGATCCGCGCAACCAGTCACGTATGATATCATTTAGCTTCTCATTTATAAAAATACTTTTTGAGTATTTTCATTAGAAGTCTCTTTCGTTTCTCTCTTTTCTGTTTTTACATAGTTTCCCATGGCCTTAGCGTTAGATCTTGTCCCGCCCGTCCTCCTACTCACAGTATCCCTTTATTTCATTTAGTCCTTTCATGTGTAGCCTTATTATATAAGAAATCTCCCTATGTAAGGCAATGAAAACGCCAATTAATTTAACAATCAATTTTAATTTCATATTGGTTTTACCAATGACATTTGGTTCTGCTTTGCTGTATTCCTTGACTTGTATTCTAACATATGGGACTTGGCAAAACATTGCAATCAATCTGCATTATTGCTGGTGACCACCTGAATCGAGCCATGGCTTATAAGGTCTGTATAATTTTGATAAATATAGTTGTGATGGTGCTACCACAGGGGAAGTGGGGGTGGGGTTGGTAACACTGTTTTATTTCTGTATGGTTTTTCAGCCTTTGCACTGGTAATTCACCCTTAGATAAATTTTTTAAGTTATTTTTGAATTTTCCATTTCCTTTATAGGCGACTGGCAGTGATTATAGCAAGCCTCTTCCATCTTTGGTTGTATGCCCGCCTACGCTCACCGGCCACTGGTGCTACGAGGTTGAGAAGTTTTGTGATATCGAACACTTAAACCCACTTCATTATTATGGCGTGCCAAGCGATCGTCTTCGGTAAGACACTACTTTTTGTCGTTGGGTTTTTATTTCCGGGCAAACTTGTACTGTGTAGTGTCTATCCTTAGAGTCAGAAATTAAGAATCGGCGTCAGTTTCTCCTAAAAAGATCTACAAATGGGATGTGTATTTTGCCGATCTACAAATATTTTCTGTGCAAGTAGATTCCAGTCTCTATATTATATTATTCTCAGTCTTAATCATGGTTTGTCTTGAAAGCTCAGCTGCTAAAAAAATTCTGATCGTGAGTGGCTAAGATTTCTGTGAGATGGTGAATGTAAATAATTTGCACCAAGCATTTCTTTCCATTGGAAAGAGACTAATTCCCACAGTCCTTTGGCAGCTCAAATTTAGCTGCTCACAGGCGAGTTGAAAATAATACTTTCTGTTAATTTGACTTGACATTTGTCACCAGATTTTTACATTTACTTTAACACTTCAAAAATTTTCTGTAAAACTCTCTGCTACATTTTTATCTAGAAAAATTTCTGGGAACTATGTTCCCAGGTTCCGATACTTTTTCCACCTCTGCTCATTGCAATGGGAAGATGTCTGTAACGGGTTAATAGGGAAACAAGTTCCTTGGGTTATTTCCACATCTCTTGCTGCATTTCCTTGTACCGGCATTACGTTTTCATGTAGCAATGTTCAAATCAATTTGTATCGTCTCTAGATAAAACTTCAGATGCTAATGTTTACCATTTCCTTCTTTATGTGCAATTAAAAACGGTTTTTCTTCCAAGTAAATTGTTGATGATAGTAATACTTTGCTGTCCGAATACTCTTTTCACCATGCCTTAAATATGTTTAACGCGTTCCATAACGTCTACGTGTAACGTTTTTACAGGCTGCAACGAAAACTGAAAACCCAAAACTACAATCTAGTGGTCGCCTCGTATGATATTGTCAGGAATGATTATAACTTCTTTCTGTAAGTACTAAAAAACACTTTTATAGTTGTTGATAAAATCTTCTTTTGTAAATAATAGTATATTTTGTCAGCATTGGTACATTATTTTTGTTAGTATTCGTTTATGCTTTTGTAAGTATTCGTTTATGGCTACACTATGTTGTGAGTATTAGCGCACCCTCTATGAGTATTGATACGGTCATTTTGTTAGCACACGTACACGCTTTTGTAAGTATTGCTACACTATGTTGTGAGTATTGGTAAACCCTTTGTAAGTATTGATACAGTCTTTTTTGATAGCATACATACACGCTTTTGTAAGTATTGCTACACTATGTTGTGAGTATTGGTAAACCCTTTGTAAGTATTGATACAGTCTTTTTTGATAGCATACATACACGCTTTTGTAAGTATTGCTACACTATGTTGTGAGTATTGGTAAACCCTTTGTAAGTATTGATACAGTCTTTTTTGATAGCATACATACACGCTTTTGTAAGTATTGCTACACTATGTTGTGAGTATTGGTAAACCCTTTGTAAGTATTGATACAGTCTTTTTTGATAGCATACATACACGCTTTTGTAAGTATTGCTACACTATGTTGTGAGTATTGGTAAACCCTTTGTAAGTATTGATACAGTCTTTTTTGATAGCATACATACACGCTTTTGTAAGTATTGCTACACTATGTTGTGAGTATTGGCACACCCTTTGTGAGTATTGATACGGTCTTTTTGTTAGCATACCTACACGCTTTTGTAAGTATTGTCACAATCTATGTATCGATACAGCCTCCATGAATATTGATACGGCTTCTCTTTGTGCATACTGATAAACTCTTTTGTAAATGTCCAGAGACCTGACAATATTAGCATACTTTTGTGGCCATATCAGTAGCATAATAAAACAGACATTGTACCCGTAATCGAATAAATTCAGTAGCGTATTTCAAAGGAGCCGATCAATTTGGGGTGAATCTTAAATCCTTTTTTCAATTCAATCATTTCTTATATAAGACTAATATGTAGGTACTGGTTGAAAATTCATATATTAGGAAATTGTATATTAATACTATTGCTGCATTTCCTTGTAATTCAAAATTGTATGGTTACATTGGAGCAAGTTCTATCTAGAAAGTTTGTAGTATTGATTTTAAAATTTATAGCAGTTCAAGCATATTTTTGTATTTCAGAAATACTCATTGGAATTATTGCGTTCTGGATGAAGGCCATATTATCAAAAATAGCAAAACAAAGGCAAGCTTGCTTTTTTGAAAATTATTATGAAAATATCCGTTTATCCCTCATTTGTAACGATATTTTTGTTTTAAGGTGGCCTTCAAACGGCAAACATTTTGTTTTATGTGAATAACACCACTTCAATTGAAGGTCTGGTTTAGGCAATTGAAAAAAATTGTCTTCATATGAAATTATTGACCTTCAATTAGATTTAGCACTGAAAAGTTAGCCCGGCAAGAATTTTTTGTAATGACACTGTTTGCGATATGGGTTGCCTGGCGATTTAAAGTTTACAGGATTATGAGCGATTTGTCCTTAAAAATCATCCAGGTTGTAATTTAACATCCCCAGTCACTTCTAATGGTCAGACCCGTTATAGTTTTCAGAAATATTTCTTTTCACATAATCAACATCACGAGAGCTTGGAATTTGAAAATTTATATCTAGAATGAATTTATGAGGCTTCCTTCGGAGCTGATGTAAGACATGAGCAACAGAAAGAAATTTCGACTAAATCGAGTCTTGGCTTGACAAACTGTTATGTGAGCTTTTCACCTATAATCAATTTTGCGCTTAGAGTATAACGGTTTAGAGCTGCAACTCCAAGTTTCATGCTTATTGGATCATTAGGCAACTGCAGCAGCAACTTTTTTGGTTATGTGACATAATGATACGATTAGGCTCAAAACTTGGAATTGCAACTTAGAACCGTCCAGTTCTACATATCAAGGCGTGCACAGCTCTGCCTATACGACGTTTAGCACTGTGCAACAGGTCGGAAAGTAATTCTCATCATAAGTCAATTTAGTGAGTTTTGCAATTGGCCTCACTTATCAGTATCACTGTTCCTTGGACATTTTTTGTTTCATTTATGAAATCCTGCCAGCTTGATTGCTTTAGTTTCGCTAAAATGTAGGAACAATGGCACTGTCAGTGGCACACCACAAAAACATCTAGTTGCATGAAATCCTTCGATTTTATCATTGCTCGTCGTTTCTGTTTCCATGCTCTCTCAGTAACTGTTTTTCAGCTGTTAATCTGTTTATTTCTACCTGAAAAATCACCGCTACCGATTTTCATATGAAAATTGTCTCGATAATGACAAACCCAGCTACCGGAAATTTCATGTTCTCGTTATTCTCGACGATAAAAAAGAATGGTGTTTTTACTTTATGTATTCACCTCGTTGTTCTCTTGACATGGAAGTAAAGTTCAACTAATTACCGAAGGCCTCCGATTCTGTTAGTTTCTGTTCATCTTTAGCCACATTATACACCATATTAAGCTCAAAGTTCTTTTAAAAACTGTTTTTTTACAAAAGAAGACTATACTATTAAATAGTAAATACCTTTTCTGGTTTTGTGGTAGCTTTTATTTTTCTACATGTAGAAAAGAAATTAATCATTTTATTTAATAAGAGGATACTGATGTAAAAAGGTATAAAAAACGATGCTACCCAAATATCGCAATAGTTTTATTGAACAGCCATTCTCTGCTTTGTCGATAAAATTAGGGGTTTTATTTGAAATAACAGAATTTTGTACATACCATGTAGTAATTGGATATGAAAACGATTAATTTTTAGGGACATTATTGTTTTGAATAAATATCAGGATAGAATCAACCAATGTTTGGGAAAATATATTTTAGCAACCAACCTGTTTATATGAATATTAGTTACCTGGCGGTTATATTTATATCTATCGTTGAAATTGAGTGAAACACACAGCTAATCAGAATTGGACTGTTGATAAACCTTTCCAGGTGAATGCAACGCTTTTCAAAGCACCGTCATTATTTATCTATTCATTTGTCAATTTATTTATTTTTGTAAGGTTAAAATTAGAAGATAGCAAAGAAATACCGGAACATCGATGCTATTTTACCGGTTTTTCGTGCTTTCTTCAAGTGCTAAATTATTCTGAGTAAGCACAAAGATTTTTATTGCAAAGAGAGAATTAGTCAGATTGGATTTTAGTGAATATTATTCTGTATTTCAGGTAATCTACTCACATTTAGGATGCTTTTACCAGACCCAAGTTAACCATAAGAAGATCTTTTCCATTTTGTTTATATTTTTCTTGCTAAATTGATTGAATTCCTTTGATCGTAACAGGAGTATATCTTAACAACCACCTTATCTTGTGCAACCACCTTATCACAGTCTTTTCATTTGCAGCTAGCAAAGGTTATACGACAGCTCAAAGCCAATCACAGACTCATCCTATCAGGAACGCCGATACAAAATAATGTTCTAGAATTGTGGTCGCTCTTTGACTTTCTCATGCCTGGGTTTCTAGGAACTGAAAAACAGTTTATTGCTAAATTTGGTAAACCAATATTGCAAAGTCGAGATGCTAAGTCTTCGTCAAAAGAGCAAGAGGCAGGTATGGATATTTGCAGTTTTAAAGAAAGTGATATCTTGTGTCTTTGAGCTTTTGTCTCTTAAAACTGATCAGGCCTTTCGGCAAATTCGGTTCTTAAAGTCACAATCGGCGCCTTTTGCAACAAGTACAGCGTATCAGGAAATATGGGGAATACCAACCCTAGGTGATCACGCTTGGGAATGCGACACAATCGTAGGCTGTGTGATTTTATAACCATTGCTAGTGTCACTTTTATATTGCGCCACGCCCTTTTACTAGCTGCCACCCTTTTCAGCACCCATACTTCTTTCTCTATTGTTTTTAGCAGCTGTGCATACAGTAGTCTTACAACCGTTTAATCTAAACCACCCCTTCTGTGGTCATTTTATACAAAATTTAATCCAAAACAACCAATTGAGTAACGCGTTTTTGCTTAGAAATATCATACTAATGACTGCCTTTTCAGAATTGGACGAGTATCAGAATATTTTCTGAACAATTGTTATATGACCAGGGCAGTGGATAGTATGCTCACGTGGCACAAAGCTCAGATCAGTTTAGAATGATGACAACTTAGAAATCTTTGTAAGACTTTCGAAATATTCACAGTTTCATAAACTTAACACAGGCGGACATGAAGAATCCGGAGAGGTACCATGTTTTGCTTGATGTCATATTTCTAGGAGAGCCTTCCCTGACCCTAGGCGACGTGTGATTCGTCGAAGTAGTCAAAAAACTCCTCGACGTGTATTACACGAGGTTAATCGGATTATCCGAACCGGACTCTTCACCTTCGCTCATAAGGCAATGTGTGTAAAACTGGACACAGATTTCTGCATTCCGGGTTGTTATGAATAGGTACTAAATGCTGCTGGTTTTCTAGATGCGAAAAAAATGCTTTTTAATGATAGTTCCTAAGGTACAGTGACATTTTAGGTGTCTTCGCGATGGAAGCACTGCACCGACAAGTATTGCCGTTCATTTTACGACGAATGAAAGAGGATGTACTGCAAGATCTGCCTCCAAAAATAATCCAAGACTATTACTGCGAGCTTAGCCCTCTGCAGGTAAGAATTTTTTTTAAAGAACAACGTATAAATGCACTAATGCTGAAAAACTGGCTTTAGAACCTTGTCCCAACTTGCTTGTCCTTTTTGGGTTGTTTTCGGTTCAATTGTTTCTTAGTTTTTCTGATTGTCCAGAACTTGTTGTTAATAGCAAGTTTGTGAAAACAAAATTGGGTACATACACTCCCTTTTTAGAAGAAACTTGCTTTATGGAACAGATTCTGGACAATCAGAAAAAATGTATGTATCCAAACTGACAACATTGTTCCAAGACGGAAAGGGGAGCAGAAATGAAAGTTGTCGAGAAAGGAAATGAACATGTGTACTGTGTATTGAGTTGACGACGACATAAATTATTGAAAGGGACTTGACTAATGTTAGCAACTGAGGGTGGAAAATTTCACCAAGAGTTATTTTGCAGTCAAATCCATTATAAGCTTCCAATATTTATGTTTATATATAACATCATGAAATCAACAACTAAGAGAAAAACAGCTGTGAGAACAACTGTGAGAAATGGCATCTTTACTGAAAGTAATGGTGGTAAGTCCCAATCTATGCTCAACAAAATCTTACGATTAAGGTTAGAATAATTTCCAATGCAAGGCCGTAAGTTGAATTGGAGTATTGGGCTGCTTCATTTGTTTGTATGGTGCGGAAAGTTTGTTTTGGCTTTTGTCCGCGTATGGAGAATCACCATTGTAACCGGACAGCTTCTTACCGATCTTCGGATGCCTGCTAACGTCCCTTCAATACACATCTTGCATGCAATTCTCACTGGTTATAGTGGTCTAGTTACAAATAATTTTCGTTTTTCCTTCTAAAGGTTCAACTGTACGAAGACTTTGCTAAATCACGCGCGAAGAAAGAGCTTGATGTCACTGTTGATAATGCAATTTCCACCAATGGGGAAACTAAGGAAAAAAGACAAGGCTCTTCGCATATATTTCAGGTGAAGTTTAACGCCATTTTCTTTCATTCGATTGTGTTAACACTAATGCTAGCTCTACAGTCACAATCAAAGTTCGACCATACCTCTCCCTGATAACATTTTTTCCAATTCAAAATATAGCTTCATTACCTAATTACTCTTTTTAGGCCAATTTTTTTGATGATTTACATTTCCAATAGTAAAGAAATTTTCATTTTAAGCAGACATTTTAAGACATACTTAGGGTTTTCGTCTGACAATCTTCAAGAGTATAAAACTTCAGAATAATGATCAAAATTAAAAGGTAGACAACATATATTTACCATGTTGTGGATCGAATAAGACCAATCAGAAATGCGAGCACAAGACTGTTAAAGTTATGGAGTCTAATGGAGTCCAAGCTGTAATGGAGTCCATGCTGTAATGCTAAGCTTCGTAGGTTTTCCTTTTTTCAAAGCCTTTTTTTAAATTTTGTACCACAAAATATTGTTTAAAATATCTAAAGATATCGCGAGTGATAATGTCAAATATTTTAATGTCCTGTGTCGTTTTGACTTGAGAATTTGAAGAGTTTTGTTCAAAACAGCACTTTGAAAATATCTATTTTCTTCTTTTTTGCAGGCACTTCAGTATCTACGGAAAGTCTGTAATCACCCGTCTCTTGTTTTATCGCCAAACCACCCAGAGTACGAGCGAATAAAGGAGCAATTAAGGGTCTCCAAGTCATCTCTGCATGACATTCAAAATTCATCAAAGCTTGTTGCTTTAAAGTAAGTAAAATTTGGTGAATTTAACATAACTGCACTATGTCATGTTTTCTTTGCCTATATTCAACCCTGAAACATATTCGTTTTGCTCCGCTGTGTTTTTTTTAATTCAATTCTATTTGAGCATCTGCCAGCATAAATTACTGATTCATACTCAAAGGGAATTATGCTAATACCAATATCTTATTTTAAAATATAACCAGTAGGACTTTAGATGACCACCGAAATTGTTCAGGGCATAAAGGCTTTGGTGGCTTGCTTTTGTGGGGCAAGTTATCTTGAAGGGTTTTTATGTATCTTGCATTGTGGGGGCTTTGCTTTTTGAGGCCCTTGAGTCTATGGTAGCAAAATAGACGCTTATTAGACATGGTAACTTATTGCAAATATCTCTTTGCTGTTTCACTGATGTTCAGTTTGGTATTGTTCAGTGGCAATTACTACAAGTAGACGAATCGTAGAAGACGAAGACGAAAAATGTTTCTGGGCTAGAAAAAACAGGGGGCGTATACAGCATGAAGTCGCTCTAATTTGCTACAGGAGCTACGGAAGCTTTCATGGAAAAGACTGGACTGGGGGGCAAGAAATTATCCTCCTTTTTAATTGCCCGGGCAAAATAGAGTGCAAAACTATACCAACATCATATAAAAACAACGAGATCTCGGGTAATACCTTGATTCTTACATTGTTACAATCTATCTTTCGAAGGTGGGTTTTGGGACACTAAGAAGATTAAAGAGAACTCATGACACCCATCTTTCTCAGACCATAGACCATTAGATCTGCTGCCCGTTTCCCTAACGATTAAGTAATTCATAGCCCTTTGGTAAAAGATCTTTGGGTGAAAAAACAAAAAAGCGGCAAGAACAGCAATAACGCAAATAGTGCTTGAGAGGATTATCGAAGTAGTAAAAGAAAGCAGCTGTAATGCTGTCATAATTGATGAAACATCTGACTTTCGTCAGCACAAATAAATGTCATTTTGTCTCATTTTTGCACTGAATGGTGTCCCAAAGGAAGTTTTTGCTTAATTTTACAAAGCTCGGTCTTCAGCAATTGTACAAATTTGGTTAAAAAACGTATGTAGAAACTTGTTGGTAAATGCTTCGACGGTCTAAAATAAGCGGCAAAGCTGAGGGCTTGGCAAAACGAATGGAGGACTGTTCCCGCCGAGCATCAATGTCCACTGCCTTGGACATTAGTTGAATCTTGCAGAAAGTGAGTCAATAACAAATGGACTTGGTGCTGTTCAAGGTCTCTACAATTTGATTGAGGCCAAGACCGAAAGACATGTAATTTCAAGAGAAAAAGTTTAACATGAACCATCATATAGCTAATAGAGACAAAGCGCAACGCACTGGGCTTGCAAGTGGGGGAAGGCAGTTGACGGGACACTAATTTTCTTTGCAAGGACAAAAACCACAAAACCCATCTAGAAAGCAAAACTCTGTTCAATTGTTTCCACAATGTAATTGATAAAGTTTTGAAAGAAATCTATGCTTGATTTAGTGATAGTGACTATCGCATTTTATGTGCTTTTGCGTCACGGAGGCATCTGGGGCCCCAAGCAAAATACAGCTACGAGACTTCTATACGCAGACAGTAAGAAGATCACATTAAATGGTGTAAAGCATGTTAAACACGATAGAAAAAGATAGAAATGAGAATTATTTTCTCGTTAGCTAGGGAGAACTGAGTTTTAGAGCTTCAGTTGAAGAACTTTCAGAGTTGAAACACTTTAAAGTACCTTGGGCCCTTTTTGGTCGGGGGTCCTTGGATGCTTTCAACCACTGTGTCAAGACACAATAGCGTGCCTTGAGGTATTGCCTAGTGTGCCGTGGAAAATTCTCTAATTTCAATTAAATGGTCTATAAAGTTGAAAAAAAATTAATAACTACCCGCAAATAATGTGCCGTTGATAGAAAAGGTTGAAAAACGCTGAATCGAGGTGCCCTAAACTGCAAACATGAATGCTAACCCTTCGACAGAAATCATTATAAAGGTTTGCTCCTTCTAACAAAAAGATTCTGAGTTTCTGACATCCTTGAAATGAAACATAAACTGTCCAATGATCACAAGAATAGGCAGGTAAACAAAAAAATGCGTGAATTTCTGAAAATGATGCAAATCTTGTTCACAAAAAGATATCGATAAAATAATCGATACATTTGGTCGCTGTCGTAGAAGAAATTCGCTTTTTTGATGAAAATTTGTAAAGTTTTAAAAATGCTTATTAGATAACATTATTTTCATGACGTTGCATTTTAATCATTTCTTGAATAATATTAGAAGCTTGTTTGTGTTAAAGAACACCCCGTATTTGGGCGTTATTATTTTTCGGGCAGAAAAATTTCAGTCCCCCCCCCTACCTGAATTCACCCCGTACGCCTATGCTGGCCACTACAGGATATTCGCTACATTCTCCCACTACATTCTGCCATTACATTCTTTCATGATAGCAGAATGAAGTTCGCAAGGAATCACCTCACTCTTATTCATTTGTTTTTTCCCAGGCAACTGCTCCTAGATTGTGGCATTGGTGCGACAAATGATGACGGGAACCAATCCAACGTTATGACAGATCCAGTTGTAGGGCAACACCGTGCCTTGATCTTCTGTCAGTTAAAAAGTATGCTTGATATCGTTGAGAACGATCTACTCAAGTAAGTCTATGGCTTTCCAGCTATCGATATATTTGCACATTTAATGCGTGGCATTGTTGTGGTATCACTATTTTAATAATATTTAAAGCGTCTGTTTTTGCAGTTTTTCTTTGCCAGACTGCTCTTTATATAGTGAAAAAAATATATTTTTTAGCTTTCTACAAAACTTTTACAAAAGTTTTGTTTTAAACATAAGAGAATGATTTTCTGGCGAACTTCAAAGGAAAGATGGATGCTGAAAGATGACAGTGGCAGAGTTTAAGCAATTTCCTCAAAACTTCTCGTTGTAGCCTGCATTATCACAGGGTCTTTTCGTCTTCATTTCACTCTTTGTAACTTACTGATGTCCCAAGAAGATCATAATTCCGTGTTAACCATGTAAAATATGGTATATTGTAGATGTTTGAGGTCCATCAAGGCTACGGTCATTCGATCTTTCTGTGTGACCTATCTTTGCAAAATCAAGTTTAGGCATCTGTAAGGAATAAAAGGCGCTTCAAGAAAAGAGATACGATTTTTTTACTTGCCTCTTGACTTGACATTTTCTTGGTTAAATAGTCAAATTTAAAAGACATTGCACACATTACATTCACTTTGACCCTGGTACAAATTACAATTGCTACAGATAACTATTGGTGTCGCCATGGGAACTATCTCAGATAACTGGTCCACAGCATGCGTGATATTGAAATAAAAGTTGGAAAAGCAGCGCGTACGCAAAAAAGCTGACCTTGGAAATATGAAAAATATTTAAGTAATAGATAATTTGATAAAGCTAGTGTTTAACGCTTTTGTTTATATGAAGGCTAGTTAACGTCACATACCCGAATTATCATGTTTCAAGTGTATGTCTTGGAATGGGAAGGAAAACGAAAGGATTTAATATAATCCAAGCTGAAGATAATTATCTCACACATCTACAGTCACACTCAAGTTTGTTGGGCCTCAATTCTTTAAAAAGGCTGCCAAAGATTACCACTTTCTTAGACTGTGAGGAAATTTTGCCACAGCTTTTGACCCGAAAGTTTCACAGTTTTCAGGCTCTAAGAAAATGACCCTGCATTGTGTATTCATAGAATGGATTTATTTCGCAGGTCACATCATACTTCTATTTTCTCAAAACCCCTCATTGATTAAACTATGATTGACAAAAGCAAAGTGCTTCGGGGAAAGATATACATTATTTAGATCTAGTTTAGTTTCTGAGTTCCCATGACTGTCTTTTAACAGAGTTTTGTTTTGCATAAGAACCCCTGTCATGAATATTCGTTAAGGAACAGTAGCTAAATGGAGACTTTTGCAATGACATATAGTTTTTTGCAGGCTCTTCATTTTAGCTAGGAAGGAGACTTTTTAAATATTTATTTTACACGTTACTTTCCCAAGTAGCGTTCTTCGAAGCTTTCTTCCAAAAATTTCTGTCCAACTGTAATTTTACCATGTAAGCCTGTCAAAAGTTCATATTTCCCATGAAGTTGATTTCATAAACTTGACAGAAAACTTGAAATTAAAGTAAAATTGTATTAGGAAAAAGTATAGCAAATTTATAAACGACGTTTCGAGCATAGACCGTTCTCAAGTCAAAACAAGTTAGTCAATTCACTTGATAAGGGACTATGCTTGAATTGTCGTTAATAGATACTCTTTCTTTTTCCTAGTGCAATTTTACTTTAATTTAAAGTTAAATTGTCATATTATATCTTACAGCACGCAAAATAGAATATTGACAGAAAACTGTTGTGATAACACAAAACTATCCGTTTTCAAACGTTGATAAAGTTTACAACTCTGCAAAAATAGTTATTTGATTGGCAAAGTTACACAATGCAGTGGCCAATGCCGTGAAAATTGAATCATATATATAAAAATAAAAAAGAAGTCCACGTACACACTTTTTGATATCAAAAATAAAGTCTACAATTAAATAAAGTTTTTTGGAAAGCAAAAAAATTTTGAGTTTAACACTTTATGTTTTGAAATAGATTTATCCGGCCCTGGAGCCATTAACACTATAATGCGACTTAGTTACACCTTGTGTTGCTTAAGAATAATTCAAGAATAATCTTAGGCCCAAAATAAACTAAGAATATTGGAGCTCTGCAAAAAATTAGTTATTTATATAAAGAAGGTGTGTATTGCGTGCATGGGTTTGTTACGATACTGACGGCTCGTCATATTTGAGATATTTTACAATTTTATTGCATTTTCTTTAAGGACTCAAATGCCTTCAGTCATGTATCGTCGGTTAGATGGAAGCACACCTGCTGGATCCCGACAAGACATTGTACACAGGTATGTTGCAATTTACCTTATGCTAGACGCATACGAGAGAACTTTGCTTAAGTAAAGTGTCATTCGTGGGGGTCTGTAAAAACGTGTTTGATATTTGTTGGCATTCGTGAAATTGCGTGTCGCGTAGGGAGTCGAATGTATTCTACCCTTACGACTGGGCGATAAATTGCAATTACAAAGTTAATCATTTTTTCTCCACTTTTTGAAAAGATTTCTTGAGAAAGCGGGTTCTTCTTTTTGGAATTTGCTGTTTTTTTATTCAGTCCATCATCATCCATTTTGTTGCTGATTTTGCAAAGTTAGAGGAATTTCATTGTGTTACAAGGCATGACAAGATGGCCTTTCCTAAAATGAAACTCTGGATCGCAATCATCTTTCTCTCCAGTCATTTTTCTGTGTTTTCCTTGGAAAAATTGTCTGTTTGCATCTTCGTAATGCTGTAGCGAGCTTCATTTGTTTATATTCTTCAAGCATATAATATAATTTTATAAGTTCCGGTTAAAACTGTCGACGTGTCCAGGATAAGAACGTGTTTTCAGATGAAGCCTCATCTTTGGTGCCAGAGCCACAAAATTTCGAGCGCGTAAACAGAAAGCCAAGTAGAGAAGCGGAGGAGCTTCTAGCTCAGATAGGCGCTCCTCCGCTTCTCCGCTCCTATCTTCTATTTCCGTGATCGAATTAATGTGGCTCTGGTACTACAGCCAGTCCGTCAGTGCGGTCAATAGAGAATTATGCATTAAGTCGAATTTGTAAAGAGTTTTTCGTGTCTACGATTTTTTGTTGTTATAACTATGAAAATATGCCTAAATGTTTTTGAATTAGCATTTTTCGTAGGTCATATGCAAAGATGTATGGTACTTTGAAGAGACATTCAAATTTGCCGTAATGCTTTCTTTCTCATATTATCAAGAACAAGGCTCTTGCTAGGGATCAGCCACTGCATAATTTCATTCAATATTACACCTTTTGATATTTCATTTTGCGATATTTTAACACGGAAATTAGATACCCATGACGTGATAAAAGTCATATCATTAAAGTGAAGAAAAAGTTAATTCTTAATTCTAATTTCTGTGTGACTGTGTGCTGACTTCTTTGAATATGTAATGCATGCCATTTTTGTAATAGTCCTTTTTTTGTAGATTCAATAACGACCCATCAATTGACTGCTTGCTATTGACAACACATGTTGGTGGACTTGGCCTAAATTTAACTGGTGCAGACACGGTAATATTTGTTGGGCATGACTGGAACCCAAGCAGAGATCTCCAGGTATTTATTTTGAGTTTATAGATCGATTTTCACGGGGCTAGGATATCCAGTTGAAATTTATTCGGGTTATCTTCAGGGCCATCGCTACGGGGAGTGGGAGGGGGTGTGAAGCCCCTTGGAAAACATTTACGAGGAGCTTATTACCGTCTAGGGGTGCTTCGTTGGCAAGTTTGCAGATTTGTCCAAGGACGTCTGCGCCATGGGGGGCATCGGGGGCAGCAGTCTCACTCTTGGTCTTGCGGAATTGAACATTTTTCTTTGTTTTACTTTTTTGCCCTTTTTCTTTGCACTTTGCACCTGTTGCCCTCTTCGAGTGCAGGCTTCACTGGATCTGTCGGCAAATAAAGGATGGCTCACCAACTTTGTCGGCAAATGGGATCAGAGTACCACCCCACTTCCCCCCTCTCTTGAGCACAATAGCTAGCGACGGCCCTGGTAATCTTGACGGTTGCCTTTGATTACACATGACTGCTCAAGTACAAACTAAACTGAGAGTTCTCAGAAAAGCAACCGGAAGTGTCATCTCTATTTCAGAAAGGTACGAGTTTTTGTCACTTAGTTTTATTTTAACTGTCACTTGTCAAAATGCCAAATGGCTTCTGCCAAGCACCATTTTCTAACAGTGCATACCCGGCACCATTTTCAACGTGCCAGGCACAATTTTGACCTCTTTAAATTTTCCGGACTTTCCGGACGTACAGGCACAAAGCTTGAAACTTTGGCTGCTGTCCGGGATCAGATTAGTATTTATAATTTAGAAAGATAGTTCGCTTTTGTTCTCACTATTCATATTCGTATTTCTTTTCTTTTTTGATAACCTTCTTTATATGCACGTGTAGCGTACGTATTTTTTTGTCTGGTTGCATGGGGTTGTCGTTGTCCTTTGCTCCCTATGGTATCGTAACTGTAGTATCGTAGAGTAATTAGTAAGTATAGTAAAATATAGTTTGTATTGTAATATTTTATCTGGAGAATACCAGGTAGAATACCACTCCTTTCGTTTATACTGGATCGATTCCCGTGTCCGCATAGGGCAATGTCTACCTGTAAATATTTTATCATTAATCAGTATCAATCTGTTTGTATTTTGAAGTCGTTTGTTTATTACCAGATCAAAATACGATGGTAACTGGATTTTTTGCATTAAAAATTATAATTTCGTGGGGAGGGGATAAACCTTTTGGATACCCATTCCATAAGAAAGGACTCTGAACTTGAATATACAATTCCTTTCCCTCTCCCATCCCCTTCTTTAACCCACTGCGTCTCATGAAACTACACACTGAGTTAAACTAATATACATGACCAATTGCAGGCAAGCTCTATTTAGAATGTAGTAAATAAGGAATACCGCAGCGCACCGAGAACAAACGAAAACTAACGCAAGTAAGTTGATAGAAGCTAATATTTCGCCCCGGCTTTCGGAGCTTCGTCAAAGCAAAAGTGTTGAGCAAGTGCTACCTTTTCCCAGTTTTTTCCAGCGGGAGTGATGGAAATGTTGTTAAGCTAAAGAGGAATTAAGGCCGAATTATCTGTTTTTAAAAATATTAAGGACTTTGATATCTAGAATCGAAAATTGTTAATGTTCTGTTGCAAAATGCACCAATTACATTGTTTAAGGGTCAAGAACTTTCAACTTAAAGTTTCCTTTGTAAATTTGTAATTGATGACCTTATTCGGTGTTGGTCGAATCTTTCTTGCGTTAGTTTTACTCATCAACGTATGTGGATGAAGAAAGTGATAAATTTTATAAAGAATTGAAAACCCAGCATGAATAAGATGTAAAAAAGCGTTGATTTAAACAGCCCAGGTTTAGAGCAAATTGAAACAGTTGAATTTTATCTCAAAAACCATTTGAAGATATCTCACCATGCTTATGAAAAAATAATGAACTAGCAGAAAGATGTTCTTTGGGTCGTCGATAATTAGATGTATAATTCTATGCTCATCCAGCGCAGATAATTTTATAAGATTTATCATCAGTGGTTTGAATCTGATTTGATAAGATTTATTTACATCTTTAAAGCACGCCTATATCTAATGTGTAGCATTTTTCCAAACACAACGAAATTCTCTCAGACATTGATAAGAACTCTCGTTTTTTTCATTTCAGATTTAAAAATAGTATTCTGCTCTGATAAATATGAGAACTGCCTATCTGTTTGCATCGGTGACCCAGAGTTCCTTCATTTAATTGATAATGTAAATCGATTTGACACAGGAAGTGAGGCTTTTTCTTGCTTGCTTTTTTTTTCTTTATGATAAAATCGACAGTAGCAAACAGGCCCCACTCTCCTCAACTTTCTTTCAGGGCTTTTTAGCGCCAAAGCTTTAACTAGCACTGTTTTTTGAGGGGTAATATCGACATAAATGGAAGCCAACTGGTAAACATCCCGGGAGTTGCCATTGCTTATGGCCCTGGTAGACCCTTCATGGGCAAGCATGACCGCATTAGCTAGCTAATTTTCATAGCTGCAAGTATCTTTCTATGTTTTATACATTAAAAAGACAGCGAGGAAGGGAACAACCCACCCTACGTTATCATGGTGAGGACAAATACCAGTGGCATAGTGCGACCTTTCTCACTGGGGGGGGGGGGGCTTTTGTGAGGGATGCAAAACCCTATTTTACCGATTGAAATTCTTTTGTTACATTTGATATAAAATTCTTTTGTTAACAATGTAAATCTACCGACAAATTCTCTGAAAGTTTGGGGTGTGTGACACCACTCACACCCCCCGTACTCTACACGGTCCCTGACTAAGTACCCTATCTGAAAAAGGATTCCTCTACGTAGGGATCGTGCACGTGACTCCTATGAATCATTGGCAAATAACTCCATGGAAACCTCGTAAAGTCAGTTTCCATAGCCTTGTTGGAAAGGTGACATTTTTGCCAAACTTTCACTACATATGCGCCAAAAATTTGGTTTTGTTTTTCGATTGGCATAGCTTGGCTTAGTTTGGTTTGGTTCGGCTTGGCTTGGAATGACTTGGTTTAGTTTGGTTTCACAATTTTTCGTTTTGTTTTATTTTGTTTGTTCTGCTTCGTTTCTTTTCGTTTGGCTTGTTTTTAATTGGTTTGGTTGGTTGCATTTGCTTGTTTTGTTTCAGTTTAATTTGATCTTGATTTGTAATGTGTTGCTGTTTTTTGCTTGGTATCGTTTTTGCTTGGTTCTATTTTTGCTTGGTTTTATTTTTGCTTAGTCTTATTTTTGTTTGACTTTGTTTTGTTTTTCTTCGTTTTGTTTTTACTTGGTTTTGCCATACCTGGCCTGGCGTATCTGTTGTCGCTTTAGTTTTCTACTTTCTTTTTGTTTGTTTTCTTTTTACTTTGTTTTTAAGCTTCACATGGTCTGTTTTCTACTTTTTGACTTGTATTTTTCGACTTGCTTTGTTTGATTTTGTATGAATTATTTTTGTTAGATCTCGTTAGGCTCAATTTTGATTTTGGCAACTGCCTTTCTTTTTATGTGTAGATGGTAACAAATGTTTCCAAAGCTTTTGAGAAATCATACAAACTAAACCTATTTGTTTCTTTATTTTCTTTGCTTGTTTGGTTTTGATGTTTTATTTTTATCGTTTGCTTTTTCTTGATTTTCCTTGATTTGCATTGTTGTTTAGGATTTTCTGGTTCTGTTATTCAGTTCGTTTTTGTTTTTTCCGCCTGGTTTGTTTGGTTTCTTGTTAGTTGTTTTTTTAGTCTTGGTAAGTTCAGTTTTGTTTTTGAAACTTACTTTCTTTTCATGCGTAGACGTGAGCGAGCTTTTTAGGTAACCTTAACGAGGTGCCTTCAATGAGTTTTTATCATTTGTCATCTTAATAGCCATCTTTTCCCACAAAATTCGTTACTTTTTTGTCATTTTTTTAACATTATACTCGCTCTTGTGACAAGATAATGAGGGGACAGCATGATGGTCATAGCTACTTTGATTTAAAGGGGGTATGTTAAACACCCCTTATTCTAATCCTTTTTTTTTAAGTTGTGGCCACGCTAAAATTTAATCATTTCTCATAATACCATAATTATATCAAGTTACAAAAGTGACACGTAAAATTGTCTCACTCTGTCATTGCATCCATCTAGTTGCAATCCTTATAGCCATATTTTCTTATCAAAATGATAAGTAGACCCACCCCTTCCTTGATTCTGTTGTTCCTACAGCTTAACTGCAAGTTTTACTATTGGACATAAAAATTATCTCTGAATATTGATAAAAAGGTTACAAGAAGAATGTGCCCACTGTCAGATCAAATTTACGAAAGATAGCATGTTGATTTGTCGTTTAAGCCAGATTGTCGTTAGAAGTTGGCAGTGCTCTTTTTATACAATACTGTAGTTTATCTTTTGAACTTTCACTTTATCTTTGCTTTGCTAATGTGAAATTATTTCTGTAGTTGAAGCTCAGTTTTTAAAATATTGAGATAAGAGAGAATATGGCCACACTAAAACCTCAAGTTGATCCTTACTAAATTTCCATTCAAAGCAATATTACTTTCAGCAATAAATAAATCCTCTTTACTTTTTCTCGAGTAATTTAGTTGAAAATTTTTTGCATTTAATGCTACTTCCACATTACTTTCTTAAGTTTGTTGCTTACTATATATTCTTGGAATCGAGTTTTTCTTTGCAACAAATTTTTTCTGTTTCACAGTTTATAATTGGCACTTTTTTTCTCTTTCAAAATTACATGTATTGAGGCACGTTTCTTCAAAATTGGCTTTTTGTAGATCTTTCCAACAACAATGGGGCTTTGTCAGGGGCTAATTGTTTCGTCATTTTTCTCAATTCGTAATTGCAAACTTGATCCACCAAAGAACCAACGATGCAACCATTTCAGCCGTATTTGGCACTCTTTCCAGTAACTGGGGCTCATCTTGCATTAATGATGCGTATTCTTCATGTAAGCTATCACCAATTTTAGTGAGCAATTTCGCTGTTTTGTATATTGCAGTTGCATCCATCGATAATTTTCTTGTTGCCATCTTCTTTACAAACCAGCAGTCAGATTCAGCTTGAAGTAAGAGCCTGAAAGAGAAAAACAACTACTTACAAAACGATATAATGAATAGAAATGATAAGTTCTCATATTTTATTAAGATTCTATGTTGATGATCCACTTGGCTTGCAATCGATTTTAAATGATTTTTTTAAAACTTCAACAGAAAATCTTCTACTAGCTTTTCGGGGGTAAACAATTGTTGCAGCACGTTTCATTCGTTACCAAACCTAGACATTTTTCTGCGCGTTTTCTGTGTCTGGTTTTATAGTTTGTTTATTTTGCGCCACTTTTTATTTTATATACAACAAATATAACTTGTTGTATATGAAGATTACTGTTTGTCATATAAGCAGAGCTGTACACGTTTTAGCGTATGGAACAGGACGATTCTAAAATTTCCACTCTGTGTATCACGATGAACGCGATCATCAAGCAACCTTGTATTACAAACATTTACAAGCCCTCCCTTTATATCATTATGAAGATCTTTATCACTATAAATGGTTCAGAGCTTGTTCTTTGTTTGTCCTCGAACGGTAGCAAAACTTTCATTCTTATCAACAAACTATGTATTCTTCTTTAATATTATCATTTTTACCAAATCTTTTTAAATTTTTCGTTTGTATAAACTTGTTTTAAATATTACATTAGCCTTTAATATTAACTATTACATTAACTATTATAAATATTACATCAGCTTTGTATCTAAGAAATAGGCAATCTGATAATTAATGGTTTATTAGTTGCTGGTATTCTTAGTTTACTTATGTTACTCCACGCCACACGTGAACCAAATATTCCATCAGTCAGGTTGAAATACTTGCTGATAACCCTTTTTGCTTTTCATGGACCGATTCTTCTTTCTTTAAATTGATTTGAATTATCATGAACTCCTCGGAATCACCATTGAAGTTTTTATCAACCTACCGCATTTCTGTCGCTACAAACTGCTACCGACTCCTTGCTCATGATTCGCGTTGATTAAAGTGGCAACCGCCGACGAATATCTTAAATAAACATTCTGATGACGTCACAGTAACTATTGATCTCAGTCAGAATTCGATTTCGCGGACAGGCCTACAAAGGCGCTGAACTGTTTGTTTCGATGAATGCAAACTAAAGATGAATGTTCACATGATGCTGAACCTGCTTTTCAACGAGCCCGTAATAATTTCTACTGGTACTCACTTAGTGTTGTTACGTATGATTCGATAGGCACGTGATCATCCGATAATCATGTGATATAGTTAGCAATGTATTTCGTTGGTGTTTTGAACAAAGATTGTTTTCGTTGTAGCATGTTTAATTGATGAATATATTCATTAAGATGATTCTGAATTCCACATTGCTCTAGCGATGGATTGCTGACGTTTGTTATTTTGGTGGATTTTACATCTACTCTGCGCTTCTCGTATCCCCTTCACACAGTGAGAGGAGTAGAGGGGTTTTCAGCAAAGTCTAAATTGCCTTCATAGCAGGACTTTGTTACAATTACTGGGTACATGCAGCCACTTCAACTTTGCGATTTTCTTGCTTGAATTTCTAGCTTGAATTTCTACGTAAAACGTTAACAAAATAGAAAACTGTTGTTGTCTGAAGTCATAAGAACTTATTCGTAATATTTTTAAGAGCTTGTTGCATATCTGACATATATACTGAATGAATCATAATTCATTCTAACTATTTTTACGCGTGCATTATTTCCTAACACTTGTATTGGAGTACTATTTATTCTGTTACGTTACATATTTCACTGACCAAGGCAGATTAATGCCAAGACTCAACTCGTCTATTTCATAATTCCTCAAAATCAACATAGTATGTCCAAATTTCTTCACGTTTTGCCAACTTTATTTCGAATGTCACTTGAATTTGAAGAGATCGTAAAAGGGCATGAAAGTACGTAGAAAATAAGATGGCAAAGCAGGAAAAAATTTATAAGACGATAACGTCAGGCAGTAGGCCTATGAAGAAGGCATTGTAGCTTAGCATAAAAGCGTGAAGATTTGGCAGAAATTAATGATTATGTGGGTAATCTGCAATGTGAGGATAATTCAATTTAATAGTGACTTCGGACAAATGTTGAGATGATTTAGAAAACTTTGACTTTAGCCAGCTTTCATTCTGGCGGTTGTGTTCAGTCTCTTTCTTATTCGACATTTGTCTCAATGATTAATTTGAAGTGGTATACTGTTCAGCCGTTTCCTTTGTTAATATGAAGGGCTACACTTTTGTGATAACGCGCGACTACTCCTGCTACTCCTGCGCTGCGCCCTCTCGTAAACCTACTTGGCGACATAGGCTGATGTTGAAATGCAAATATTTAATGTTTCTGCGACTATGTATCGCCCTTTTATCGATGACGCAGATGTGCACTTAAGGTTTGAAAACTGAGAAGAATCCGATTTTCTTCGTTTGATAGACAATACTCGAGGGATTATGGGATAGATATTCAAGTTTTGTACATTATCGGACTGTTAATCCATTTAATCATTGTAAACAAGACAGGAGGCTTGATTTCGAAGTAATCATCTTGCAATTTAAAACTATTAATAATGATTGAGATCTTCAAATTAGTATCAACTTATAACCAGAGAAGCCATAGAACAAACTTTATTTTAGTTTTAGGGAGACCACATTCTCAGATTGGTTCTCCTTTAGCGATAAATCGTCCATGATCTTCTTTTTCCGGAGGTACCCTGTTGCTGTTAATCTTCAAATTTCTTGAAACAACCGTAATAAATCGCCCAGCTTGTCATACACAGACTTGAGTTTTGAAAACAGTAGAATTCAATTTGAATGTCCTAGATCAAAATCAAGCAAGGTATCTGATCGCCGGTTATACCGTCACGCCCTACTTTGGAAATTTCAGTATTTTTGCGCTGTCGGAGTAAATATTCTTAAGCCAAAATGTAGTCATTTCAGCTCACTTTTGAAATCGAAGGAAGTTGGTGGTGCAGTGCGCTGCTATCTGCCATTGATAAGCCTCGTTATTATCATTTAAGGTTACCTGACCTACCCCCGTTAGAATTCTCCAGTATTTAGCTTTTAAATTGAATCTCTTAATGTGCCTTTCCATGCCAGACCTTATCTTTCACCCTTAATGACAACATTAAGGCAATCTCTCGAAACTTACTTTAAGCGGTTTTTGTGTATATAATGACAATAAAATTTCAACTAGCCACCATTGCCCGGCTCGTGGGGGTCCCATGATAGCCAGGCATTGCAGTGACGTCATTTTGACGTATAAGTGCTCGAAGAGTGGTACATGAAACTGTTCGAATTTTCTGTTTCAAAATTTTTATCAATTGAATGCCAATACTGGATGCAAGTGAGACTGAATACAAACTTAATAGGATAGCCCTTAATTTGCAAGAGAGGTTCTACACTCGAACTAACTTGACTTTGCTACCTTAGTTGTCCAATTTTGAATCGCTCTCGGAGACGCAATTCCCGATGGGAACTTGCTTAGACCAAAAAAGTATAACTCAATGCAAGGTAGCGACATTTTAATTTTTCTCTGCAGTCGAAAACATTTGAAACACCAATACAATTTCCAACCTCGTTTCATAAATGGCCTTAAGCTTATTCAGGAAAATTTTAGATTCTGTAATCTAAAGATCTGTGTTTCTTGGACCCTTTCCAGCTCTAAGCTAGTTGACTAAAAGTGAAGTTTTTTGCAAATTGTTTATAAAAAAGATTTATTATTTTTCGAAGCAGTTTCGATCTAGAAAGACGTCTTTGTAATTTGAGTCTAGATAAATGACAGTATAGTGATAGGAAGTCGTTGAGATCAAAATAAATTTTATCGCCATACAATAAACGCCTTCTTTTCACTGACTTTTAGGCGAGTTGAAAACGTTTACCTTGTTGCTGAAGGAAAATTAATAGTTTATAGACTCTTCAGACTCTAATTTTATTTTTAAGATTATTTTAGTTGGAAACCATGGCGCATTTACTTTGATTTGACAATTACTAAACGAATGAGTAACCTGATGATGCGGCAGTTTTAACCGGTTTTAACTCTCTCTTTTATTGGAAATCTCCTATTTGTAAATCCTGACAGCCCCGAGGTAGTTTCAATTATACTGATTTTGATACTTCTCATATGCATGATAATTAAATGTCTCTTGGATTCTCCAGAAATCTCGCATCATTAGAATTTCATGCAAAATATCCTTTGCAGTAAGCTTTCCTATACAGAACTCCCTTTAAAATGTGACATTGCAAGGTACTCCGGCGAGGACACTGAAATTAACTAATAGTAACATTTTCCAACCTAGTAATAGACATAATTTCGGTGACTTTATCTCCTAATACCACTGTCGTTTGAAGGATGCTATGTTAAGACTAATTTCAATCTACAAAACATCGTTTGTTTGGTAAAAGATAGAAGATGGCATTTCACTTGATTGTAGCACGTGATCTCTATAGCAAAATATTGGGCTAAAAACATATTACTAAATTATTGTTACATACCTTTCAGTTCTTTCGAGAGATGCTGCTGCCCTTGCTTTTGGAAACAGTTTAATCTAATGTTGTTGCAGCGAAATATATATCCATTTACCGTCTATTGGCCATCTATTATTCATGTATGATCGGCTGAGTACAGCACAGGTGATCTTACGTTGTTTTCTTGGCTGTGTGATTTTCTCGCCTCGAATATCTTCCAGTGTCACGCACTTTCAAGCTCACATGCAATCGCTTGAGTATGTTTTTTTGTTCTCAGTGGCTACGTAAGAGCTTTATTTTCTTTTTTGTAGCTATTACAAAATAATGCTGACATTATTTAAAAATTGTGTAGGAGTTGACTGACGAATGGTTGTCATTTTTCGATATGGTGATGTTCATGCAAGGAAGAAAAGGTTTAAAAACTAGATCGGATTTTATCGTTTGACTTTTCATAAAGTTCATTCGCTTTGCGTTGATATTTCAATGCTTTGAGACATGAAGATTAAATGTTGTTCCATAATATTAATCTGGTGTTTTTCGGCTTGTCATATTGACAACGGCAAACCAGGGGAATTGAACGAGCTCTTTTTCCATGACAGTAGCTACTGTATTTCGAAATTACTTAATTCATGTTCCACTGCAATAAAATTTTCCTTTGCATTAAATCGTCTCAAATCGCTTGTTGGCCTTATTCACATTCTATCAGTTTACTTTTTTAAACTGTTTAGGGTTTATTCTTTGTGTCTTTAATTTCTTGGTCTACCTAATGCATTTCTTAGGGGTCTTCAGAAATAGAAGGAAACTACCTTTATTCGAGGAGTTCAACATCTAGCTTCTTCTTTGTGAAAATTTTCCTTTGCTTTTTGTTACTGCTTCATATTTATTCACAATAAAACCTTGCAGCAATCAAGTGAAGATTGAATTGATACTTACAAAAGCCAAATAATCTCAAGAGTGTCATGATTTCCTTCTCTTCTAGCATGCTTCTAAGAATGTTTTGCCATATGTGTTCTCTATATCTGGGCTTTTGGTATATGTTTTCATTCGGTCTTTGTTGTTATATTAAGCACGCACTATTTAGTGTTGGTAACAGCACCCATTAGATTGAAGAATGTGATCCGATGGTGCCCCCCCCCCGTGTAAATGTAACTCTGCTAAGTGCCCCTTGTGTGACGTCAAAATCTTGCCGTTGGTGCTGCTTTGAATCTCATCGAGGGAAGGTTCTTGATGAAGGGCCTTCTTGTGACGCAGCAAGAAAAATATATTTGATGATGAAGAGAAAACCTAGTAGCCATTCACAATTTACAGGGCGTGTTGGTATACGGCAACTCGTTAAATCAATCCAATACTAAAAACAAATAATGAAATTATCATTCATATTGCATATACACCTGCAGCAGTCACCATTGGATGGAGGCACATACATAAAAATGAATAATGTGTATTGAGCGTACGTACGTTTTACATCTCTACAAGCCTGTTTCCAAATCACTTATCTCTTGAAGAGATGTAAAACGTAGTTCCCATCTCTCTCATACCCTAAATATACGTATATCTTGCTCAACATGTTCACGTATTGAGCACTGTGCGACGTGAATAATCCAATGTTTGAGACATAAATATATGTATGTTATAATAAATGTATGTTTGAGACTTACATGTCGTGATTTGGCTTGTCGTGACTTTGCCACTGTTGCGAAAACATTAACTGGGACGTGAAAATATTCCCCTTTAAAGTGTTAAGATCGTAACTCCTGCGATTGCATGCTCTACTTCGACTTCTTCTGCAGCACCTCTGCAGACATGACTGCATATAAATCACTTTCTGTTATTGTGTTTGTAACAATGAAGCCACCATTGATGTCGCCGGTCCGTCATATGCTTTCGCGTGAAGAAGGACGGCGATTTAGTGTTGAAGATTATGTGAGAAGTCCGTGCTTCAATCTGTTACGCGGCTAAGTGCATTTTTCTGTAGATGAGTGAATTTTCGGTGACGTGTAGTAATACTGCATACAGCTTCAGCTAAATGAACAATTTACTTATAGAATCCGTGGCTATCTCCACGTTACATCAAGTTAGAAGATGCAAAGTTTAGAAAATCGTTTATGGAAGGATCTACCCTAGCTTCGCTTTCGCGCACGTTTAAACATTGGTCCTGTCAATGTGAGACCAGGAAATATTTTTACATGCTTTTATACTCATTTCATAGTAAAACAGCAACATTTGCAGTGAAACTTCCTACGACTTTGAAGATCTTACATATTTTTAATGAAAGTGATTTGTTGAACAGTAATACTCGCTCGGCATTTTGAAAAGTTAATTGCTGGAGTTTTCAAACCTAGCAAAAGATCATAAGTAAGGAATTCGAAACCGCACTTAATCAAATGGCAAATTGATATGCATATATGAAATGTTTTATTGCACGATCGACCAGCATAAACTAAGGGTTATGCAAGTGTAAAAACTATTGAATTAGGAGGAATAATTACTACAAAAGTTTTTTTTAAAAAGGTCTTGAGAAGACAAAGTACGAAACGATATGAAGACTTTCAAACTTCAAATATGTATTAAGTACCGAAAATTTCGGTAGGATTTATTTCCGCTGGACTTTTAAATAAACAAAATAAATCCTTGATATTGTTTGCGCAATACTTTACGTCAACAATATACCAATTTTCGGTTTTTTTATGTTTAATGCTGAATGCATGTTTTAAAGCACAAATGATAGAACTACAAATCCAACATTGATTCGGGGGAAATGGGGGATTCGAAGTTACAGGGGCAACGTAAAGTAGCCAATTGCCAAGTTGCATAGGCGTAAACTCTGGGGGGGGGGGCTCTGGGGCTTCAGCCCCTCCTGACGAAAACCGAAGGGGGCTGAGCCCAACCCTGGAAAATAAGGAAGTGCTTTACCAATTTTGAGATTAGTTTGTTATATTATTGGTTTCACGCATAAGGTTTGTTGGATTAGATAATTGCGTTTACAGTAAAATAAAGTATGAAATTATTGTGAACATAAGGTCAGATTGTGTGTTTTTTCTTCCTTGATAATGAAAAATGCACGGAAAAATCACCTTTAAGCCCTTAGCTAATCCACTTTCTATTCTGTGACATCAGCAGCTGCCATTAGGAATTGTCATTATTTTTTTTGAGCCCCCCCCCCCCCTGAAAAAATTTAAGTCTACGCCTATGCAAGGTTGTATTTTTATCTCAACAATTTTGCCCCTGATTTTAGATGGATACATATACAGTACAATATCAAATTTGATAACTATGTCTCATATTTGCAGGCGATGGACAGGGCTCACCGCATTGGTCAGAAAAAAGTTGTCAATGTTTATCGTTTGATCTCACGTGGAACTCTTGAAGAAAAGATTATGGGGTAAATATTCTTTTTTTGAAATGTGTCTTCATATTTCAGTTTTATATCGCTTTTTTCTAGACAACTAAAAGTTCTTCCCTGTCCTTTCGATTCCGTTTCTTTTATGCTGATGAGTACCGTTAAGTTAATTTTTATAAAGCCTGACATTTAATTACGACTCTCTTTAATAATTTCCTAATGCCCTCTTTCATGTTTGCCATTTTTCCTCTTGTAATTTCCCTACCTTCTACCTTCTATCTTCTTTTGTTATTTTTATTTCCATTCTATTCAACTTATTCTCCATTTTCCTCAATATTTTATTACATTATTTTGTTTCTATTTTGCCCATCTTGAATACATTTATATACAGTGCTTCTGAAAAAGCATTACAGTTGACACCCGCTTTCACTAACTGTAATTTTATGAAATTTTTCCAGGCTTCAGAAATTCAAGTTGAGCATAGCCAATAGTGTTATAACACAAGACAATTCTAGTTTACAATCTATGGACACAAGTCAGCTGTTAGACCTATTTTCCGTGAAGAAAGGCAAGTCTGAAGAGAAGAAAGAGGGCCAAGATGCAAACAAACGAACTTCGATGAAGGTCCTCTTAGAAGATATTGGAGAACTCTGGGACGAACGACAGTATGAGAACGAATACAACCTGGATAGTTTCATCGAAAGCCTTAACACGAAATGAATAAAGGATTATCCCTGATTGTCAAGATCGAAGGTTTATATTGTTTCAGCTTTTAATAAGATTCGGCTAAAGATTTTCTTAAATAACGCTCGACTTTATTTTTATTTCGCACATTGTCTTTCGGAAGTAGATTTGTGGGTAAATGTTCGGGAGCATGGAACAGTTAAGTTTAGTCGTATATTGTAGACTTTCTTGTCTTGGTTAAAACAAAAAATTACCCTTTTTACTCAGGAAAACTTTTTTCTGTTCAAGGATGAACTTGATTACACAAACAAAGTATGTACTTGTATATTCTCCAACACTAGCATCTTCATGCTGGATCACATCTCAGCAAAGCTTCAAATTGCAAAAGTTGGAGTACATTGCCGAGCGACATTGCTGACGAATTGACGGTCTTTCATTGCTGACGAGAGCTCCTCTTCAGTATAGCCTTTTTGAAGACAAATTTTCATTAGAACGTTTTCCTTGCATTTTTGCTCAATACTTAGTTTCCCAGGCGGGCAAATATATCAGCTCAAATGACATCCTTGAGTTGCTAAATAACACGAAGGTCGAAAAACTTCAAAATCGAGATAAAGCAACCTAAATAACGACAACCAGCCTTTGAATTCCACGTGCTCGAAAACTTCAGAACCGCCATTTTGATGACGTCATGCAAACTTTAAATAGCAATAACTCGTTATCTGCAGGTCTGATAGAGTTTATTCTTGAGAAGTTTTTGCTCCTATTAAAATGCCAAACAAGATGGTTGGAGTGATTTTTCAAAAAAGAGAACTAAAAATGTTGATGACCGGGGAGAATGACGTCATCGATCACGTGATTTCTATTGTGTTACAAAATTGTATTCAAGGCTTAAAATATTCAGCAAGGCTGAAAGTACCCAAATCAAGAGCAGAAACTAAGGTTAGGCACTTTGCTCGATTGTTTTAAAAATTCCCTCTCTAAAACAATTCTTGCACGGATGAATGAATATTTTGAAGTAATCAAAATCAAAAATCGTTTTCCTGATCTGAAAATTTTTGTCTGTTGTGAAAATCTTTCTCTACTGTGTACAGCTTCAGTGTTGATGTACGAATAATTGATAGGGTAATGATATAATTTTCTTTCTCGTAACAGCCAAATTTTGTTGCAAAGAATCTTGATGCCGTTAAGGAACTGGCATGCTTGAGTCGGGCACACTTTTGTCCACATCACACCTTCTATTTTTAACCAAACTCAATAAAAGAGACAGGAAAATTATTAGAGACTTCCTTAACTATTAATTATGACAGCTCTCTTGCTACTCTACCTGTGAACAATAGAACTTGAACATTTCCTGTTTCCTAGACCCTTACAACCTAGCTTTATTCAAAAGAAAAATAAATAAGCTTGCTCTTTCCTCTCTCTCTCTCTCTCCCTAATCCCTCATTTCCCTTGTTAGGACTTAGTTATAGAAACTTAAGCCTTTTCCTAGCATCACCAACTAATAAAATTTAATTTAAAGTTTAAAGGTTTACGTTTTGTTAACTAAATCGAAATCTCAATGGACGATCATATGTAGAGCGAAGTCGAGACAGAGACATTGCTTCCTGAATTACATCACTCTAAATTTTTCAAAACAAAGTAATTTTTAATGAACAAAATCTCGAACACCGGGTCAGACCGTTAGAAGCGCCGAAGTGATATAGAAGCGCCGAAGTGATATAGAAGCGCCGCATTGATATGTAAGCGCCGCAATGATATAGAAGCGCCCGCTTGCATTTTCAAAAAGAGGCACTGCTCCCAGAATTCAATTGGGGTTGAGCCAATACCAAGAAACACTCTCAATTTCTTTCGAAACAGTTTGCATGAATCTGACTCAGTTTTCCTAGGAACCTTTTTTCATTTAAATTTGCTCACCATGGCTTGTGACAAGAATAAATATGGAGTGAAAATTGAGAACATCCCTGAAGACATGACAGAGGCTCAACTATTCCAGAACTTCTGTCGTTACGGGCCTATGAGCAACGTGAAGTTCAAAAGTAGCAAGGAAGGTCCCCGAATAGCATATGCGAACTTTTACAGCAAAGAAGTGGCTGAAGTTGCAGCTAATGATGCAAACGGACAAGAGATCGATGGTTTTAAAATAAAAACTTCGTATTGTGTATTTGACATGGCCAATCATCCCAAAGTACAGCTGACTGACTGTAAATTCTTCATGACAGGAAAATCATGTGCAAAACCTGGAAAAGTGTGTAGCCATTTGATCGATTCTCAGAATCTCAGTTTAATCTTAATTTTTGACTGCTAGCCATTTGGTTGCTAGTTTCTCTGTTTGAAAAAGTTTGCTCTCAAAAAGTGTCTGAAATTAAAAAGTGGGACTCATGCTAGTGGAAAAGTGGAAATAAAAAAAAATTAAAAATTGTCTGAAATTGAATTTAGATCTGGACCAGATCGGATCCAAAAGTATCCATCCGGATACTTTTGGAATTGAAACACCTTGAATTGAAAAATATTCTGTCTCACTTTTAACAACTTACGTAGATGGATCCGATCTGGACCAGATATACCCATTTACATGGCTCCGCTCTCGTGTAAATGGGGTCTATAATTTATAGCCACTTGTTTCCAACTATGAAGCCTCATGTGGTCTAAAGTACAAAGGCCATGCTTTTGCCCATTGTGCTGGTGTGAAAGTCTTTATGTAGGGCACACTAGCCAGTGATTAATCAAAAGAATAAAAAAACCTGTCCCTCTGAGCATCAAAAAGCCGCTCTGAAAAGAGAACAGCTAGGTAGTATTTGAAAAATTAGAATTGAAAAATAAAATGAGATTCATTTGAAATTGAAAAACATTTACTCAAGAACCCAAAGTGATGCAAAAGGTTTTAAAAAAGTATTTAAGAATATTTAGCAGCAGGAAGAACCAACTTATGAATCACCAAAGCTTTTCTGTTGCTTTAAATGAGAACTGACACACAAAAATAACTTTGGCTCATTTGATGCAGAATGTGTCGCTGAATTCAAATCTGCTAAAAAATTTTCTTCTTAGATTCACCCTTTTTCTGATATTTGTACTTTTATCCTTTAATTATGTCACAGCCTGGACTCGGGAATTTCCCAAAGCAGAAACAAGATTATCGCCAAATTCTCGGTTGATGTCACAAGTGAAATGTTAAAAATGCCGTTGTAAAGTCTATCAACGCAACGGTGAAAGTTCAAGTGGAATTTCCTGTTTTATTGAAAATATTCTGCGATAAAAAGACAAAAAATTGTCAGGCATTTCATTTATAAGTATAAAGAAGCTAGAAAATTCTAGCTACGTGTCTGCTTAGACGCTAATATCCACACAAAATTTATTTTCATGCCATGATACCTTCAAACCAGCATGCTTTGAAACGCTGGAAGAACCTCTAGAAGCTTATGCAAAAAGGAGTCAGGTTTGTTTGAAAAACTGATGCAATTTCTCCAAAGTTTTTATTTCTTTAACTACAAATAAAATCACAACAGCGGGAAGGGGAATTGAAGTAATAGCCAAAAGAGAAACGAAATCTAGTCGAAATGGCAGTAAAAGTAATTCCCCCACCTGCTTTTGGTGCGAAAATAAACATTCAAGAAAAAACATTGGGTCATGGGAGCTGCAAGTGTGACTAGAAGATTAATTTTGACTGAAGTTAACTACAGGCACCATGGAGCAGGGGGGGGGGGCTGAAGGGGCTTTAGCCCCCCCACTTTTTGCAGAAAATGCCGAATATTAAGTATCAAACTATCATAACAGCCTCTTTTTATACAGTTTTAGCCCCCCCTCCCACTTTTTTAGACCTCCCACTTTTCTCAATGCTCCGCGGTGCCTGAACTATCATATTTTAACAGAGGTTGAAACACTATGGAACAACCTAGTCTTGCAAAAAGACCATTCCCCCCTCCACTTCAAGACTGTTTGTAAAAGAAGATAATGCGCAAGTTGATATTCCTATGACATAGCAGGCTGATTAGACCAGACAGACAAAGCAGTCTGGACAAAGACACTTCATTTTGAAATAAAATTCTGGTTTAAGATACTTGGTCTCATTCATAATGTGGCAATAGCAATGTTTTTAATAGAAATTTTGTATCAGTTTGTACTTCCGCTCTGTTCTTTGTTCATAATATCGTCACTGTTGAGGCATGGGAGGACAGTCTGTCCAAGCAGCAGCGCTGGTTGGTGGCACAAACTCAAAAGGCTGAAATTTTCCATTTGTTTTGAAATCAGTGTAACAAAGCTATGTTTCAGAGTCCCAAACCATTGAAAAAGTCAACTATATGTCAAAAATTCAAAATTAGCCCTATTCACATGCACAAAATAAACACTTGTCCTCAGCATTTTCTTAAAGGTTTCTATAGAGAAACACAATACGTGCTGAGAACATGTCACTTGTGATGTCAAAGATGATTGCCCACTGGTGATGATTTTCACCTCGCAAGTTGTCGGAACAATTGTAGTTTCTCAACTTAAAACGCCTGTATTTCAAAAACGGTAAATGTGATTTGAAAAATTTTTTCAATCCCAGAATTTGCTTTTCACAAACTATCGTTTAAACCAAGCTTATTTTTGCGAGTCAGTTCTCCTTTAAAAGAAGCAACATTTTACAAGCAAGGTTTGGGATTAATCTTACATCTAGAAATTACGAGTCATGTATCTAGGCTTATGAGTGTACTTATTTATTTGTTAATAGCTCTGTAAAATGATATCTGGCACCTTTTCTAAGTTATTTAAATTGTTTCTTTTAGAAAAAGTGCCACTTTAGACACAACGAAGCAGCAAAGAAGCAATCTGATATCTGCCAAGATTGGCTCAATGATTGTTGTAAGAACAAGGCTTGTAAGAAACGACATCCTGGAAGCCTTTTTGATCAAGTGTCTAGTAAGCAATGCCAAGTCACTATTCTCTGTTTTTATCTTTTTTAAATGAGGGCTGCAAAGAATTTTGGTGAACATAGGAAGTCTCATTATGAGAAGTGTCATTATGCTTGATATTGTGATAATGTGTCTAGGTATCTATCATCAGCACTGTTCTGTAGTGCCATGAAATTTATGAAAATTCTGTTGAAAGAATATGGCAAATGATTATTATAAAAGACCAAATTAACTCCACCTATTCATTTGCCAGTCTGCAGAGTGTGGCAGATGCATGTGCAAGGTCAGGATAGTACTGCAGACAAATGTATTTATTGTACACCAAATTACCTATAGCGCTATTAAAAAAACTTATATTTGCATGACTATTGAATAGTAAAGCCTCAATTCCATTATCAAAACCTCTTCTTGTGAAAGTGATTATATGAATATAAGTTTATCAGAACGCATCATTGACATTAAAAATCATTCTATAACCTCCCCACAAGCTTATATTTAGGCTGAATGCTAACCCAAAAAGATAATGTGTTTTCTTAGCGATAAATGATGTAAAGAACTTGTTTTGTTTAAAAGTTATTCGCTTGATTACTTGAATAATTTGTTGTGTTATTTTCTTGAACCCAATATAACATTTCTTATTTGATATAGCATGATATATCATGTCACATCAAACATCAATCAGCATAACTTTGTTGAAAAATTTGTAGTAAATGCATACAATACTGTAGTTTGTTGTCTACTTAGCTATGACTTTCTGAAAAACTTGTCTTACAAAGGAAGACAATATTTCTTCTTTAAAATTCTGCAAGATCTCATATTGCTCCAACTGGAATTATTTTCAAATTGCAGTTGAAATTGTAAGGCTGCTACATGTTGATGATGTTATAAATGCTAATTTTGATTATTCAACAGCTAACCAAAGCCACAAGAAAGTTGAGAAATCTTCAGCAGTAGACCATTTGCTAAAAAAGGTGGTTGCCTACACCATTTGTTTTTTGCTGATTTTACAGAAGTACCTCAGGACTTAGTTATAAGTGCACTTGCGTGATCCTTTCTTAAGTGTTACTTTGTATGATTTTAAAGATGACAGTCTCTTAGAAATTATCACTTATAAATGGAAGAGACCCTTCTGGAGACTATTTGCATGGTAGATTGATTTTCCTCAAACTGTTTGGATTCACCACCTTTTAACCCTGCTGGTATTGGTGTGGATATTTTTCTACCAACGTGCTTTTTCATCAAAAAAGGTGCAAAAGATTTAGAAACAGAGTGCGCAAGAGAATTTTGTACTAACTATTGATGTTAAATTTTGTTAGACTTATTTATCACTAAACTGCCACTAGCAACATATATCATAGAAAAATTAAGTCTTGGCTAACAAAAGTGTACAATAGCATATCAAGACTAAAGAGAATTTACTAAGCATGCTGCAGGCCTTTGTGTTTTAAGTTTAAAGTTTTTGCAGTAAAATAATGAAATGTTTCTAGTAGCTTTTTTAAGATTGTGTTTGTTTACTTCTTATCCCTTTGATTTATTTTAAATTTAGAAAGCAGATGACCATTTTGAAAAAGTTGGCATTTATTGGGACATAGAAAATTGCCAGATACCTATGAATAAATCTCCAGGAGCTGTTGTTAACAAGATACGCAGCAGTTTTTTAAATGGAAAACAGCTGGTTGAATTCATTTGCGTATGTGACAGTCACATGATGTCAAAACAAATAGTTGATGCATTGTCACAAGCAGAGGTATGGTTTTTGTGATTCTGTTCAGATTTTGGTGAAAGAGGCAAGAGTTAAGCTGAATGTGTTCCCTTTATTTCACACTAAGTAAAAACTGTGTTACACTAAGTAAAATTGTTTGTTTTGTGAAAGTGCTTATAATGGAAACTTTTCATTTTTCAATTCAACTGAAACTACAATTACAAGTTTCACTATTACAAAGATAATTTGCATAATTGGCTAGCCTGGGTTTACAATGAAAAAGACTATTACATGCACATATAAAAGAAATTAAGGGAAAAAAGGAAAAAGTGTGTTCGTCCTTCGTTTGTTTTGGAAGTTGTCAGTAGCAGAAATCGTTTGAATTGAAAAAGTTCAGGATTATTCCAAGACTTGTTTCTGTGGCAGAAAATGTAATAGGTAGTACAGATAGTTTAGTTGGGTAGTTTGAAGATAATGAAGCAACAATGATTTTCGCTGATATCTAGAGCATCGCAGGACGTCAATGAAAGAGGAGCAGAAGGGACCAAAGGTACCAAGGGAACTGATAGAAATATTAATAAATATGATAGAAAATAGACTGAGCTTAGGCTGTGAACAAGAGGTGAGTATCTCTCTCTCTCTCTCTCTCTCTCTCTCTCTCTCTCTCTCTCTCTCTCTCTCTCTCTCTCTTTCTTAGGGTTAGCATTAACATCCAGGTTAGCCTAATGTATAATGGCCTTTCTTCGAGGTATGTTTAGCAGCCTGCACAATGCAAGGTAACGTTTCTGGCATATGGCAAAAAGAGCAATCAGACGACTGAGAGATGTTCCATTTGGATAGGTTTTTCTTGCATGGCAAGAAAGTTGCTCAGATATTTGTTAGTAAAACGTTCTTAGGTATGTTGCTTTGAACTGTGGTCATTATTTTAAGGAAGCCATAGGAAAAGAGTGGTCAAAGATGAAAGAAAGAATGGTATCTTGAGATATAAGATGGTTTTGAAGGCACTCTTTATGTTCTGATCTAACAGCCTTCAATGCTTCTCTAGTATTCTTGTATACATCATATTGGATGTTCAGGCTCTGGCTGGTATTCTTCCATAAAGATTGGATGTTTTTGTTGGGAGAAGATTGAAGTGCATTACAATAAACAGTTTGACACTGCTTGAATTTAACAGAAGGTAGAATCATATTAAGACCGAAGTGGTTTTTGACAGAATAATGTCACTTAAAGTAGCACTAATGGGTTAATCATGCCAACGGTGGATAAATGCAGAAACGTGATTATCAAGATTTTCAACGATCCAGGTTTTTGATATGTTGGCTACTGTGAGGTGCCACGAAACTTGTGAGAGAAAATAGTTGTTATAAAAAGCAGCTTATTCTTTGGATGGACAGGTAAAGAATCAATTTGCGTTAGGAGTTCCGTGAAGAGGGAGATAAGCTTAGACATATGTTCTTGGTTCCAGGACTCCCCAGTTATGACAGGAGGGACCATTTCAGTTGTTTTTGGACCTTCTACCTCCAACAAGATTGAAAGGTGGTGGAGGGACCTTCATGAGAGAATGGAGAAAGATGTCAAAACCTCACTGGTTTTATTACTAAGTTCAAGAGCTTATGATCCTCAAAATTTGCCAAATTATGGAATGCTCCCAGAAAAAGACCAAGCTGAGATTGAATTACCATCAGGAGTACCCAATCACATGTATGCTTTTCCTGAGAAATATGGAGGAAGGGAAATGGAAATCAAGGTATCCAGACATGACATTCTTGAAGTTGCAGAATTAGCTGGAGTTGGTGGCGAAATGAATAAGAAATCTTGATGCCCAATCCTGAGAGAGCTGAATGCAAGGACTTGGTAGAGCATATTTGTTTCTGAAGAATTCTGCTTGCAGTTGAAATGGCAACTTTCCAGTTTTAGTTTTGGCAGGCTATAATAAAGTTACTTTCAAAATTTTATAGATAAAGAACAATTACACACCAGCAAACTCATCCTTTTACAGATCCTCTGTCTGCATACTGCCTATTCTATCATTGCCATGACTAGAGTTTTGATTGACTAGTGTTAGAGCTTTATCACAATTGTGCATATTCAAAAATTATGCCAAATTTGAATTATACCATTTGATTCTGATTATTTTCAGAATAGCTAAATGTCTGTTTCTTGTGTATGGACAACCTTTTGTAACTGAAATTATGCAAAGCTATATGTAAGATATTGCTGATTAAAAAAAGCTTAAAAGATGTTTAGCATGCAGTTAATTACAAAAAACAAGGCAACATAAAGCATTTGTGATTAAGGTTAATTCCAAGTGAAACTTCTTTCAATAGCTGAAACTAGAGGGCAAGGAGATGGTTATGGTCAGGCCAGAGAAGGGTATGCGGGGGTAAATGCTCCCCAAATATGGCAAAATTGTAATTGAAAATGTAAAAAAATTTCAAATAACAGCATCAAATGTTTTTCAAGCTGAACTGAATTTTTTGTTCAAAACTAGAGTCAACTAAAAGTCCTATGCATTGAAGTGGAGCTAATCTATAACTCGTGTTAACCATAGTATCGTTTATTAATCTTCTCCTGTTGTAAAATTATTTGTAAACATTGCAGTTTAAGCTAGTCTTAAAAACTGGTGAACAGTAATTTTGTCACAGCACCCATATCTGTCAAATCTAACATCCTGCAGTAATTATTGCATGAATGCTCAGCAAGAAAGGTACTTATTGCTTTGAAAGATAGATTTCCAGCACAGAAATTTAATTTTCCATCCGCCTGAAGGGTAGCAGTGGCAATCTCTGGGTCACAAAGGACATAATCCACACCCTGAAGGTCTAAAACCATCCTTTGCTTCTTTGTGTGCATATATGAGTAGTGTACCAAACATTCTGCCTTTTCTCTAAGGATTCTATCTTCAGCTAACTCTGTTTTTCTGATCTCACCTGTGCTGTTTATATACTTCTGGAAATTACCAGGTATGAATTCCTCAACAGTGACAGGTTTGCCTTCAATGGTGGAAAAGTAAACCTTCTTATATTTGAAAATGAACCAAACCCTACAGATATCTTTTTATTGAAACATCGTTTTTCCTCAGGTGAACGTCATTCACGTTGCTGCTACAGCGAAAAATGCTGCAGACGATAAGCTGAAGCAGTTCATATTGGACTTTGGCCATAAGGTGAAGCCACCGGCCTCTGTCGTTCTTATTTCTGGTGACGTCAACTTTGCACCGGTTCTACACAAGCTGAGATACGAATTGAATCTAGACATCACCCTGTTGCATAATGAGCAAGCATCAGAAACGTTAAAGCAATATGCCAACAATCATATATTGTTTGCAGAGTTTCTATCCAGTTTAGGGGTAAGTTTGTCCGTCTTAGTTTTATAGGTAATGTTCTACTATACATCCACTTCAAAGGCAAAAGGATGGGGAAATTCATAGTATGAAAGGTTGGTTTGTGACAAAAAGTAGGCAATAATATGTTACCAGACAATGTCGTCAAAAAACTTGTCCTAAACCTGAATGGTGAAAGGCAAATCAACGGACGTAGAAAAGAAAAATTCTGGTACTCGTATTCAAGTGCATTATCTTCAAGAATTATTAGCTTGAACTCTCGTCATCGGAATTGCTTTGTACATGTATGACCCCTCCTCCCCCCCTCCCACCCCTCGGTAAAATGGAAAGTAGCAAAAATCTTGCCAAAACTCGTATTGGGTCCAATTGTCTCCTTTCCAGGCGGTGGAATGAGATTGTGTGGCCTCATCAAGGCGATACAAACGACGCACTTATATCTCCATTGTAAAGAATCGTTTCTACTTATTTTGGTTTTTTACATTCGTCTTTGTAAAT
Source organism: Rhopilema esculentum (assembly GCF_013076305.1). The sequence goes on from NW_027019762.1 coordinate 7,197,964, forward strand.
GCCTGCTTCGCTCTACTTTGTTAACATTTCCTCCAGCTTTGACATCATGCGATAATGTCTTCCATGTCTAATGACACCTTGACATCGTCTTTATCCATCTTTGGAGGACAGTGAGACGCAACTATAACAAAAAAGACCTAAGACGCCTCACTGGATTGATTTATTTAGCACTCATTTTGATTCCTGGACGCTCTCATAAATCTCCTATATTCATCTGATCTCTTGTTTCCTTTACCTATTCCCTTTATGTCAGAATTGCTGTGTCATCTAAGTATATCCGTGTTTCCGTTTCAGCCAGCTCCGATGAAAATACCGCCTAAAAGTACCCAAATAAAAGTAACTAACATTCCCTTAAGTATTGATGGCAAGTCTGTTGCAAGTAGATTAAAGTTTCTTGCAAACAATTGTGGTGGCAAGGTTTACAAAGTGTACAGCAGTCAAGACGAACAGATTGCCATTCTCGCTTTTCAAAATGCCAATGAAGCTTACAAGTAAGGCAAATGATCATTCATGCGTTTGTTAATCTTCGTTATTTTTGTTTGTAAGAGAGAAACGAAATGTAAAAATTAAATATTCCTTGAAAAACATCGTAGTAAGTAGGAAAATGCAATTAATGTCTTAATTATCCTACATTTTGTAATGATTGTAAAGCATCTTCACTATCTAGTTCGTTGTTTTTTAGGCCCTTAGTCGTTGTCCTTTTATTAATCGCCTAAATTCATTTGTTGCTAATCCGCTTTGAGCTCTGTCTCCAATTGAGATGATCTGATTTTTTGTTTCGATTCTGGTCAGATGTGAATTTTTCCCCTTCCCAATTTTCTCAAGCTTTTTAAACATTACCTCTTTCAGGGCACGCTACAAGCTCCAGGGTCAGGACGTTGGCGGCAATAAAATCAATGTAGAGCTGTTGGAATCCATACCTAAAGAAATTGATGATAATTTGGATGACTTCAAGAAAAAGACGATTGCCTTGCTAAATAAACTGCCTTATTGGATGGCAATAAACAGGTCAGTTTTGGCGTTTCTAGTGATCTGAAGGAATCTCGTCTTATTTAACATTAGTGCCCAATAACTAGAGTAATCAATAAGCGCCTAGGTGGTTTCACTTGGCCAATCAATAAGCGCCTAGGTGGTTTCACTTGGCCAATCAATAAGCGCCTAGGTGGTTTCACTTGGCCAATCAATAAGCGCCTAGGTGGTTTCACTTGGCCAACCAATAAGCGCCTAGGTGGTTTCACTTGGCCAATCAATAAGCGCCTAGGTGGTTTCACTTGGCCAATCAATAAGCGCCTAGGTGGTTTCACTTGGCCAATCAATAAGCGCCTAGGTGGTTTCACTTGGCCAATCAATAAGCGCCTAGGTGGTTTCACTTGGCCAATCAATAAGCGCCTAGGTGGTTTCACTTGGCCAATCAATAAGCGACTAGGTGGTTTCACTTGGCCAATCAATAAGCGCCTAGGTGGTTTCACTTGGCCAATCAATAAGCGCCTAGGTGGTTTCACTTGGCCAATCAATAAGCGCGTAGGTGGTTTCACTTGGCCAATCAATTAGCGTCTAGGTGGTTTCACTTGGCCAATCAATAAGCGCCTAGGTGATTGACGAATTGATGACTGACAAATGGCTTGAGTATCTGTCGATTTCCCTCTAGGTCCCATTATACTATTATTTATTCTTTCTTATGATCTAAATGGGATTAGGTCTGTTTTGTTGAAATCTATTATGAATGAGTTTAAAAATACTTATTCACTAGCCCCCCTCTTCTCTTTCCCAGGGGTGGCTCAAATTTCAAAATGAAAATATAGTTATGAATAATGATTTATGAAAATTCAATAAAAGAAATGTGAACGTATCAAGTTCTGAGAAGCTCTTTTGATTTGTTTATTTGAAGAATGATTATAGTGAATAAATCTATAAACAAATCAATAGATAGATATTGAGATAAATAAATATTTGAAATTATAGAATTTATAGCAAATGAATAATAGAATTAGTAGTAGCTAAATGGAAAAAAAACCTTTGCTTTTCTGTTGTTCCCGTAAAACTTACCTGCATTGTCTAGGGCGGTTGAGCACTCTCTAAGAAATTTCCGGGGGGGTTCCCATTCCACACTCTGAGTGACCTTTTGTAATTATATGACATTGCTGTTGCCACAGGGAACGGTTGTAACATGATCATTGAGTATAAAACAAGGCAGTTTTAAGTTACAACTAAGAGTTCATCAGGAACACTGGCCTAATGATCGTATACCAACGCGTGTACAGCCCTGCCTCTATTGCGTCAATTGTACGACCGACCGGTAAACAGTAATTTGTAATCATTGTAACGTATCCTATTGACTTCGCTGTTACTTTTCTAACCATAGATTCGAGAAGGTATTCATGAAACAATACAAAGAAAAATGCGACGTTTTCAAGTTGTGCAAACTTAAGGATGTTGTTTATCTAGACGGCAAGCCGGGAAAAAAATTCATCTGTTTGCTAACTAAAGATATCAAGGAACTTGAAATAGAAATTGATAGAGATGTGTTCCATGACGAGCTAGAGGACCTCTTAGATATGCATAACAGAAAAGTGCCATTTGCGAGGTAGAGGTTCTTTTTACAGTTACTTCTTGTATTTACTACTTCAATCTGCCGCTATTTCAATTTCTAACGATGACTAATGTAGAGGTCCTAAGTTGAACGATTGCGATAAGGGGTTCCAACGACACCATTGCTCAAGATCTGTACCAGGGGATGGCATCCATAATTTTTGGATCACCAATCTTCTTTGTAACAGGCTCCTGTTATTTGCGGCTGACTGCTCCTCCTGCAAATACGAGCGTGTTTCTTGTGTACGAATTACAAGATGAAAATATGAATTTTGGCATTTGATTGTTCGTTTACTGAGAGCTTGCTGTCAAGAATTATTTTTAAATGTTCGCTTGTTATCTTTCAAACCTATACTTCTCTCGTGCCGTAAATCCTTTTGAGTGCCCCCTGTAAACCATGCAGTAATGCATTTGGCGTCAATTTGTAAAGACCTAACCGATCGCTTCTCTCTCTCTTTTTCATGGGTTTTATAAACTTCATATGTTTCATATTAAGTCTTCTTGGATTATACTGGAGTTACTATGGCAGAATTCTACGAATAACAAAGGCAGGCCAACCTCTAATGGAACTCGTCAAGTCGTGCCCGAATCTATTTGGAACCTCTTTGAAGCATGGAGTTGCTATAAAAAAAGAGCAGAATGAAGGCTAGTATGATGTAGCACATATTTCTTTCAGCACTTTCAGGTTTTTCCAAGTTTCTATTATTGGTTCGTTTGACTAGGTTCAATGTAATAGAATTTACTTGCCTGAGTCATTGCAGCTTTAATCCTGTCTTAAAGACAGAGAAAGAGTGCGTCAAGATTGAGAATGGCATGTTCCGTTATAGAAGTTGCCAGATATTACCAAGAGTTGATCGTTAGTCGGCGCTGAATTTACATTAGTCTGTGTTATCTACTACCCACGATTTTGCCGGGTACCAATATCAATTTCTGTTCCTTTGTAATTATTTTCAGCTGTGATCGGGGGCTCCACAATTTTAGGCTTCTTAAATATCACTGGTGATGAACAGTGAAAACATCCTCATTGAACAGTTAGCCAGCTTCAAGGATTTTTTTTACTAAGCTGAATGCAAATTTTTTAAAAAACTATTTAAGTTGACTGTCTGCCATCTAAATGAATCGACTGAAGCCAAGTCAGACAGAAAAATTCAACTCAGTTCCGAATGGAGTCTGCGAACAGGCTGAATAGAGCCAGGCTTGTTCAATACTGCTGCTTCACTTCTTAAGCGCTATGTAGTATTTCTATCTAGCTAGCATTTTGAATCAATATTCAATCACTTATTTATAAGTGGAATCTTTAAACAATCTCATGCTTATCGCACAATTGTCCCATGTAGATCGCGAGGCACAACTGATGAAGGTCGTCCAAGGTATGATTCAGCTCTTCCAATGCTACCACTATCATTGGATTCCTGTTAATAAAGTCCCTGAACACTTTTTGAGCCATTTTGGTTATCCTTGCTATATTAAAGCGCTTGGGTTTTCAAACATTGAAGAGCTGCTGAAAGCAATTCCAGGCGATATCTTTGAGGTAAGTATCGTTATCTTGAAATTCTAGAAATATTATGTTTGCTTTGCAGTAAGTAGACCCAACCTTTTAATCGGAACCAAAATTTATTTTGTGAAACATTTTGACCTTAGTCTCTGCGAATTGTTTTGTTTCGTAGATTTTAGCTCCTATAAATATGTTTGCTTTGTGGGCATTTTATAATCAATCGATCAAAAAGTATAGTCGAATAGATTGTGGCAAACATTTATGCATTTATATATTTCAAATTTGAATGATTTGTCTATTTTGCATTAAGATCAACGAAATCAATGGCAATCGATTGGTTTCGTTATGTCATATGTACAAAGTTAAACACTTTCACGATGAGCTGCTTGAGTTGGTTTCGAGTCGTGGCGATAACAGAAAATTACCCTTGCTGCAGCTTCCAGAGCAATACTTCAAGTACTACGGCTTGATCTTCCCGCATGCTAATAACCCATCAAGGCTAAGAAAGCTTCTTTCATCACTTAAGGGTGATCTAAAGGTATTTTGAGTAACTTTCTTATTGAAGGCGTACAATTTTACAATGATGTAATGCTAAAGTTTCATCAACCATCAAATGTGCACATATTGAAAGTTTGCGACTATTTTGATCTGTTCCTACGTTACATTTTGTTATAAGCATAGCTTTATTCAGTCGCAGATGAATCGCAAGTATAGGAACGGCGAATCACACTTTCAGTTTGTAATGCTAGCAGTATTTGTTGTCTGTACGAAGAGCATTGTTCAGTGCCACAACCTTTGAAAAGGGCTATTTTTCATTATCGAATGTTGATAACTTCTGATCTTGTTGGTGCACTATCCTTTGTTTTTTGTTTAAACCTCTACCCATTCACACTTCTCTCGTAATGAATTTCCAAAAATCAACGACAACAACACCGGAGATACAAAACTGAGAATTGATAACTGAATTGGTATAGGTTAAAGACGGAGTTAGAAAATTCCAATTAGATTAAAAGTTAGAATATTTTTTTTGAACTAACTAACTTTTCAACTTGTATTGACTGGAAACTCGTCACAAATTTGATTTTTTAAATTCAAGGTTGTCAGTGATAAGAACAAGGCATTCTTTCTTATCCGCAATAAAGGTAAATTTTATGCACACAGCCTACAATATTTAAGAAAGTTGAGCTACAGCTCCTGTTTTTCTTCCCCATCTAGGCATCTAGTTTTTCTGCACCACTACATATAAACCATTTTCATTGTTTAGAAGCATTGATTGCATTTTTTTCTCAGGCACGGATCGAAATAATGTTGTAGGATTGGGCCGGAGACTTTTAACTTCGTATAGCCTGATTCCCCTTTTTATTATATCCGTCAGTATATGCGCTATAATTTATAGAACAGGACGGTTCTAAGTTAAAGCTCAGAGTTTCACACGTAATGCGATCATCAGGCAACTTTATCCCACAATAATTATTAATTCTTTCGTAATTTATCTTTGGTTAATATGAATTTACTTTATATTTTTATAATTAACCGTAATTTTTTATTATTTCTATTTCTTTTAAAAGCGTCCTCAGCAGGGCCGCCACAATTTCAGCAGTTTAAGAAAGGATTGATCTCTTTGCTGGATACAAAACAGGATGGCATGGTACCCATAAGCAAAATGGTCTCCGAGTATGAAAAATTCCATGGAAGCTGTCCCTTGCTCAGTTCACTTGGGTTTTCCCATCCAAACGATCTTTTCAAAGCACTGGAAACTGAAATGACGGTAAGCATAGGCAAATGAAACCAGCACTTGTCTTTTCTCTATGCACTTTGATCTGATCATTTTCGGTTTCTGCTCTGATCGTTATTGCAATGAAAGGTATTTTTTCCAGAGTTTATTTCAAGGGTTTAACAGTGCATTACGTAATTTCTTACATAAACCTTAAAAGATAAAGAAGTTTAGAATGTAAAATCTACATAAAATCTTAATAAAACCCAACTAAAATATTCCCAAAGCCAAGGTCAAAAGCATCCAACATTTTCCCAATATGCAGAAAACAAATGTAGGACAAACCAACAAAAAGTTTTGTAGCTAAAGGTCTGAGCTAAAAAGCTGATGCTAAAAATACTTCCATTCAGGCATGCGCACATATGCTTTGGTGATAATTGATCATAGGGAATCTTGCATGAAAATGTCCTCACGTAATTGTATTGGATGATGGTCAAACCTATTTTTCGTCACAGCAGGATTCGTTTGGAGATCTCCACTTTTGTCTTCATGAATTGCTAGTATCTAAGTTTACACTATGACGATCAACTTGAACGAAAGGAGTAGGGCGAAGCCTTATTAGAATGACATATTTTTTTATCATATTCAGGCCAGAATTTTGAAAGAATGGATGGTAGGCCAGTCTATGGTGTGAGACCAGTCTATTATCAATCAAACTTCAATCAAAATGGCAAAAATGCATGAAATCTTGAATCTAGATGTCTCTTCTTAGTATGAATGATGATTTATTTCAACATTCATAAACGCTTTGGTTGTTCATAGGTCCAAAATAATGGCAAAGAACCGTTCATCTGTCTCGCAAATCATAGCCCCGAAGCGTTAGCCGTGACAATGGAAGACAAAGTTACAAATTTATTACTTAATTCGACGAATGGCGTCATATTTCTAGCAGACCTTCCAACCGCGATGCAGGAGGAAGTTAGTTCCTCATTTGCACCCATATCAAGTATAGCAAAGGTAAAACTTTTTGTTTCGTCAAATCTCTTACAGTCACACAGCTTGTAAAACCATGTCTTGCAGGAGAGAAAGGCAATTGTTAGATAAAGAACATGTCCGATATCCTTTTCTAAACTGCCGCCCAGATCCAGCGTTCGTGAATGTATAACCATTTGTGTATTACTTACTTGCTTAAATGTATTTTTGTCAATTGCACAATTTTGCTTCTGCAACGAGCTAGTCTTGGGTTATTTTGTCAGCCTTCTTTATTGTCAATGTGATTCAGCAACCAACTCTGAGAGTCTGTTAGAATTTGAAGTCTGTGCTCCCTTTCATCTGCTGCCAGTGACATGTTAAACACCTGTAGCCAGTGATTACAATCGAATTGTTTTTATGTTTAGGTTGTTGGTCGAGACCATAGCAGATGTTTGATTTTGTCTTCCAAATACGACGGTAGGCTTTTCAACTTTGTGATTTAGACCTTTAAATGATTTGTACTTGATTTTCTGCAGGAAACGTCTATTTATTTTTAGTTCTAACATTAATAGCTATATATGAAGGTTGATCTTGATAGTGATGGGTTTTGTCGATTTCGTATGTTGAACTCCTTTCACGCTCCCTCTCACCCTCTCAACCTCTCACCTCGCCCTCTCAACCTCTCACCTCGCCCGCTCACCTTCCTCTTCCTCCCACGTCCCTCTTCCTCTCACCTCCCTCTTCCTTTCACCGCCCTCTTCCTCTTACCTCCCTCTTCCCCTCCCCTCCCTTGCCATCTCACCTCCCTCTTTCTTTCACCTCCCTCTTCCTCTCACCTCCCTCTTTCTCTCACCTCTCTCTTCCTCTCGCATCCTTCTTCCTCTCACGTCCCTCTTCCTCTCACCTCCCTCTTCCTTTCACCCCCCTCTTCCTCTTACCTCCCTCTTCCCCTCCCCTCCCTTGCCATCTCACCTCCCTCTTTCTTTCACCTCCCTCTTCCTCTCACCTCCCTCTTCCTCTCACCTCCCTTTCTGTCTCACCTCCCTCTTTGCTCCTAGCTCCTTCGCCTTTCCACCTCCCTCGCCCCATCTCTCCTCATCAATTTATTTATGAGTAACAACCAGTTTCAATTTTTGCAGAATTGACTGCTGACGATGATACGACGTTAATTTGCAAAACGTTGTACCAATGCTCAGAATTCACATTACCTGAGAAAGACTTACAAGCAAATCTTGCCATTTCTGGGACTGCCCTTAAATGCAATTTTAAAAAGGCTGTTTGTAATGCAATTGCTTCAGGAAATATATCGGTGAATAATTTTATCAACTTTACACATGCATTCGCTGCAACTAAGAACATTAACGTTTTGTAAAGCTGGGAATAAGCTACATTTCTCTCGTGCATGTTTGCAATCGAAGAATTTGCAAGTCAGATCGTAATTTGATATATTGGTAGCTTTTATTCGATAACAAATAGCATTTTAGCAATAGGTACATCTGTTAGGCTAGACTATCCGCTACTAGAACTTTCAATATTTAGCCAATACACTGTATATCTGCATTTTTTTTTCATCAAAACTCTAGTCTTTAGCTTCTCTTTTCAATTTGTAGCGACTAGAAAGCTTGTAGCATTTGGTAATCAACTGATTGTTTGCAAAGCATCGTCTGTGTAATAACTGTATTCAAGTGATTATTGTTTTTTGTAGAAAAATGGTGATCAGATTGTCCTGGCAAGCGGCCTCGCGTTGCGATTTTTCTGCTTTGAATTGCTCCTTTTGCTCGAAGAAAACCCGTCATTTGATTTATCGGAACTTTGTGGGCTGTACAACAAAAAATTTGGCAGACTGCTAATATTGAAGAATTTTGGGTGCAAAAAAATGAAAGAACTGATGAATGCCCTGCCAGAGAGAATTGTAAAGGTAGTTACATTAAAAGTCATCTCAACATTATTTTACAGCACAAAAGGAATGTCAAGTCAATGGTTTTTTGGGTCTTCATAATACTGCGAATCGATAACAAAACATTTTATTAATCATTACGTTTTTGATGTATGTTTTTATGAAATGGAATGTGCTGAATTGTTGCTCTCACCTCCCTCTTTCTCTCACCTCTCTCTTCCTCTCACATCCTTCTTCCTCTCATCTCCCTCTTTCTCTCACCTCCCTCTTTCTCTCACCTCCCTCTTTCTCTCACCTCCCTCTTCCTCTCACCTCTCTCTTGTGCTACCAAAATACGAAAATTGTTTGTGCTACCAAAATATATGTATGATATTAGCTCTATTTAGGATTAGGGAAACATTCACCAAAATATTCAAATTCAAAATTTCGAATAGGCATTTACGGTTTGTTGCAACATTGAATTAAAAATGGCTTTTTAAAACGTCAGAACATAGATCGAAAACTCTACGCTAGGATAAAAAATTCAATTAGAAAGTCAGTTTGAGTTCTCTCCAATTTTGAAAACTGAATAGACTGATGTGTTGATAAGAATAGAGAAGAATTATGATTATAAGAATAGAGAAGATATCAACGAAGTAGCTTTAACAAGATTTTTTAGATCACCAAGATTTCTTCTATTTTCGGTAGCTTGCCTTGTTGAGGGCTTGCCCTTTGCAGGGGAAATGATTACTTGCATTGCAAGCTTTTTCAAACTTGGCTGATGTAAGAGAAATTCAATATAATAACATAGATTTTTGATATATTTTTTATATTAAGTTTTTTTAAAAATAAATCTGGAAATTTATTTCTATAAAGTATTTTGCATACTAACAGGTTTATCAATCGGACAATACGACATTCGTGACTTCGGACGCAATTGGTAAATTTCTCATAAATTCAAAGCAGCTGCTGAAAGACAACAACGAGGCAGTCCTTCAATGCGAATTTTTGAATTTTTATCGCAATATTTACAGACCCTTTAAACCAGAAGAGAATGGATTCTCCAAATTTTCTCAGCTGCTGACTGCTTTTAGCGAGTTCTTCGTTTTGTTACCCCCAAGTAACGTTTCAAAGACCATCGTGATTAACCGGACATTTGACATCGTAAAACTGCAAGGTAGGCAAAATGATGTTTTCCCCAAATTGCTTGTCGCATAATGCTTCTTTCCTCTGGAAAGATTTTAAGTTTGGCATTTTTGACGAACCAACCGATCTTTAACCAACCAACCAACCAACCAACCGATCACCGTTGACCAATAAACCGTTCACCAATAAACCGTTGACCAACAAACCGTTGACCAACAAACCGTTGATCAACAAACCGTTGACCAACAAACCGTTGACCAACAAACTGTTGACCAACAAACCGTTGACCAACTAACCGTTGACCAACCAACCGTTGACCAACCAACCATGGACCAACCAATCAGTCGGTTTGATTTAAGCAAATGAATTTCATATTTTAAAGTGCTTTACGTTGTTGAAAAGTAAAGTTTATCACTTGCTTCTCTGAGTTAGTATAGAAATTCTACCAGTAAACTCAACGCTTTTGTAAAATTTTCAAAAATGATTTTAATCTAGTTTATGTTCTTATCTGATTATTTTGTCTTCTTGTTTTTAGTTACTTATTGTCATAGTTTTGGTTATTTAAACGTGTAGAAACTTTAAACAGACAATCATAATCCATTGCAATTTCATTTCTGCTAAAGCTGAACAAGTGGAGAACTTTTCTGCCAAAGCTGAAAAAGTGACTAAAAAGAAGAAAAAACCCAAGAAGGTAATTAAAATCCCGTCAGCTACTGATCCCAAGGAAGATAAAGGATGTTCCGTTAAAACTAGCTGTAGCTCATCGGATAGAGAATTTGATGATGGCGGGGATGCTGTAGTTGTTGAGAGTGAAGGTATTTTCACGCTGGTTTTAATCCAATTTTAGTCCTTCATCACACATGCGAGCTACGCGATTGCTTTGCACACTGTGTCTGATTTTTCTGCAGTATCTGCAGACTTATTAGCATTGACAGCCCAAAGGATGTGTGGGGTAGTAAATACCGCCTCCTGGCCCCCCATCGCTTTTGAAAAGTTTGATCAACTTCCTTTGGGCGAGATGATTGGACGTTGTTTGGGTTGGGATTGATAATATTGCCTCAATATGTACAATAAGAATACCCATAACCTTTAAATTAAAGGTTCCCATTATATGGCCGCAATTTTGTCGTGCTAAACCCCCGATATTGTTTTGGCTCCGCTGTTACGCCCTCCTTCTGCCGTGCAAACCTAGATTGTGTTTTCTTCTTTTTTTTATTTTGTTTTATGAACGGTCTTATTTGCCTTAAGCTTTGGCTAAATTGGGACGAATAAAACCCATGTGTATTTTTGGGCAACAGTTTAACCTGCTATAAATGCAGTTTAGTGTAGAGTGGCAAAGGCCAGCCAGTAAAGATATGGTAAAAAGATTGCGGTATTTAAGCAATAAGATGCATTGGCTCCAACATAGGTTGAAAAGTGGGGGAGGGGGCAAGGAAAAATTTAACACCCATAACAAAAGATTTAGAAAAAGCTCTTTTTTGCAAAGATGTGGGGGGTGCCCCCCTTCGTCGGAGGCCCTTAGATGGCAAAATGTAAAACGATTGTTTACATCTTTGGTGTAGAACCAAGCTCAAATTTATCCGAAATCGCCGCATTTATTTGATGGGTTGCTTTGTGTTACAGGTAAAAATTCTTTCTAGATATACAATAGCAATTATTTTAAGGCTAAAAGAATGTGTCTTTTTGCAGTATTGTTGACTGAAATGCCGGAGTTGGAATGGTACAACGATGTAGCAACACAGTCCCAAACTGATACGGGTGAATATGATTCATTTTCCGCACTTTATTCAGTCAACTCTCTAGGAGATTGTAAAAATGTTCAAACTATAAAATGTTCGATTTACAGAGATTCTTAATATAATGGTTTTTTCCCAAAGGACCTGAAAAATTTGTTCGGGTAAGTAAAAGTTCGAATTACACGAGCTCGATGTTGACTTTTAGTAATATGACCAATTTTATCGGTCCCCTTGGAAAAATAACCTTACTGGTTTGAACTTTATGTGAATTTAAAGAAATGAGCTGGTGATATTAGGCCTGGTTCAAACGTCGCGCTTCTCATGTGCCGAACCTAACTCGAGAATTAAGTACATGAGGGGCGCGATGTTTGAATCAATTTGGTACGGCAGATTTAGTTAAGAGCGGCAGACTAGTTTGGATCGGCAGAGCTTGCCGAGCTGCACGGCTCCAGCACGGAACGGAACGGTTCAATGCATAAGCTCAAGTATCGCTCCAAACAGAGTTAGGTTCGGCACATGAGAAGTGCGACATTTGAACCAGGCCTAAGTACGTCATTCCATTAAAGGCATTCGACACAGGTAAAAGTGGCTTACAGCGACTCGATCACAGGCGGTTGACCAATCAAATTGCGCACAGAGAAAAACACGTGAACAGATTCCGCCAGTGGTTTCACGTGAGCAGTTTCCAATTCCTTTCTTGTGCGCGTGCTCAGATCAATTTGGCCATAATACGATGCGGTAGAAACAGGCATAACAAAGTAGATTTCAAAGTTTTTTATGGATTTGGATGGGACGAATTTTCGAACCAGAGTGGAATTGGGCATCTGAGGTAAAGCTCGTTCCGTTTTTTTGTAATAATGGCCAAAGAATGTGAACTAATATAAATGTTTTCATTTGCCAGATTTGATGGCGTGGAGCGATGATGAATCCATCAATGATCCTGACTGGTGGTTGTCCAATGATATTCCAGACGCACTTCCCACTCCTTTGATTGACATGTTTCCTGTTGAAACCACGCCTGCCCTCAAAAGTGACACTGTGTTTGACCTTATTGATTTTGATGCCGAAATTGACGACAACGAAAGCCAAGATGGTGCGACAGCAAACTTGAAAAGGTAATGTCTCCTTATAGGGTGAAATCATCTTGAAATGTTTAGATGATTTTGGTTATGGCCGCTGAAAGTCTTTGTAGTGAAATAAAGCCCCGGTTATAATCTGCAAAGCTTATGCTTTTGTTATCGCCAAAAGTCAAGTTGGATTGGTCCAGAGATGTCACCTGTCAATCAAACAATCTCTAGTACTTATATGATATTGCCAAAAATGTTGATTTTGACTTTTGCTCATTTGCTCATGCGTGTCACTTAGATCTAGTACCAGTCTTGTCCCAAAGTCAGTTGATTTAGTCAATGAGTTTCAGTGTGTTGTACGTGAAAGAAGATAAATATACTTTAAGTGTGAATTTTTGCATGGAAATTTAAATAGTAGCAGTTGCATTGTCATTCTAATTTTCCATGCACAAAGTCGCATTTTCAGTGTTTTAATCAATAAATTCAGATCTATCATAAAGTAGGTACTAACATTTGAACTTTGAACTTTGTATTAAATGAGGCTGGACTAAAATTTTGATGGTACATGGAAATATCAACGATAAAGTGAAAACTGAATTAGTTTGTAAATGTTTTGCAAGAACATCAAAATGTAGCAATGATACAAGAATTATTAGGGCGTCAGATTTTAGGAAATAAATTATATATTATTTTCCGTAAATCCTCGAATTGCCCCCCCCATCGAAACCCCCCCTCGAATAAGCCCCCAATTTAAAACAACAAATTGTCAATAAGCCCCCCCCCCTCGAATAGGCCCCCACTGCTACCGTAAATTCTTGAATTGGACCCCTCAATTTGATGATTTTTGCCATCTGAGGTTGCCTTTGGTGTTTTATTGATTTACAACAACAAATATTTACTTTTGGTAGTAATTAATTGAATTCTCATAAATAAATTCCTACTAAAATAAACGAAGTCTTTTGATAATGTCTTCTTAATGTCTACAATAATTTTATAAGCCCCCCCCCCTCGTATAAGCCCTCTCCTCGAATAAGCCCCCATCCAAAAATTTCAAAAATAAACAAGCCCCTCGGGGGCTTATTCGATGATTTACGGTATTTTGAAAGTGAAATTTTGAGTCAGAATTTAGGAACTTATGCTAAGGTATTAAGATCCGATTTGGCAATAAATATGTCTCACACAGTTAAACTGATTATTATAAACTTTTTTCGTAGTGGATCATTGTCGGAGCTGCATTCCCTTATTTGGAGTTGATATATACCAAAGTGGTAATGCAGGAAGCACCGGTTTGGTTAAAGAGTCACTGTATATGCAACAGATGGTATTGTTTGCTCTTTTAAAGTAAGCATAGAGACATGTTAAAGAACCAACTTTTCTTATGTAGAAGCCTGCCTCAAATGCTGAATATGCTGAAGAAGCCTGCCTCAAAGATGTGAAATTTAGACCTGTCAATCAATAAGGGCTTGGCCAATTAGATTCTTTTCCAGATTTAATCTATTGAGCAAGTCACGTGCCGGAACAGGAAACCTTTTCAGTGTCCAAAGTATTTGTTTTCGAATTCTCATCTTTGAAACAGACCCAGCTGAAGTTGCATTTTGCTATTCAAACGTTTTTCTCGTAAAGCTAACTACTCAAACAAGACTGAAACATTCTTCGCGCTTCTTAACTTGGACTGTTCACGAGAGGAGATGACTGCACAAAATGCTGTTAGGTAAATGACATGCTAGGCCTGCAGTATGACCGAATGTTTTGCGACCAATTCCGTCGGCATCTTTATAATGACATGAGTTAGATTCAAGGAAGCGCTTATGCAATATCGATTCGTTGTCTATATGCCTGGGCTCACCTTGCAGCTATGCTTACTTATTATATCTTTTGTGGTAAATTTATTGTACATAGCGTCGTAAATATTTTCTCGCTTTATACACGTGGTAACAGTAGAGTACCGAAGTGATGACGTCACAAAACACTATTTTAAGAATTTTCCAATTTTGACTATATATCCCAAAAGAGCATTATGAAATAACTCTAAATGTGCAAAATCAATTGAATATGTTACGATATGGCCACTTGAGCAAAGAGGCTCTTCCTCCATAAAACCTCTGTAATTTTGTCTTGGTTCATAACTTTATGAACCAGGCCACAGTAACGGTAATCCGTTGGCAAACTTGAAATCTTTCATTGGCCATATCTCCCCCAATTTTGAACATATCTACCTGATTTTGCACATTTAGAGGTATTTTGTTTCATTCTTTTAGATTATGTGATCAAAATTTAGAAGATCTAAAAATAGATTTTTGATGACGTCACACCGGTACTCCATAGAAGCACAAGCGTCGATAGATCACGTTTAATCAGTGAACACCAATCATTTGTGTTCACGTGATGATAATGAGGATTAGTACTGCTAAAGCTAGTACGATTTATACTGTATTTCATTCAGCAGATTTCGACGACAGAGGGAAATATTGCTCATCTTGGCTTAAAGGCAATCTGTCTCGTTGTGGATTGGTTAACGAGAACAATAGCAGGAACAAAAGCCTAAACACGATTCCAGCGCTCCGCCACATTTTTTACAATGCGATAGATTAAAGGGGGACTGGAAACAATAAAAAATCCCTTTGTTCTTATAATCAATCAACGTCGTGACAGATTGCCTTTAATCATGTTAATTTCTGCTTCTGTTGACATATTTGCGGGGTATGCAGTGAGGGTCAAGGCGCATGGAAATTTATGTTGATCGCTTAAAACAGTGTGTTCCTTTCTATAGCTCGTCTGTTGATGTCGTGCATTTAGAACGCTATGGCATGCATTAGCAATGTCGAGGTGCCTTGAGCAGATAAAGAAATTTTCTAGCAAGGCTAGTCGATATACACTGCAGAATATATTTCTATATTAACCTATATTAAAGGTAAGCTCTAAACGCATGGTACGTTACCGACCTCCTGACCAGGGGCGTAACTTGACCAAAAGGTTTGGGGGGGGGGGTGAAAAGGATTTCTGCCCTGCGAAAATGAGTGGTGCCCTGCAGACCTCGTAGCAAAGGTTTGTCCATGGTTTGTCTATAGGTTACTAGTGAAAGCTTTACCAGTGTAAATTAGTCTTTACCAAGAACAAACTCCTAAGCAATAAAAAAAACTTGAAACTTCATTGCCTATGAAATATCTTTGTTAACGTGAGCGTAAATTAAATGTCAAATTTGATTTTCCTTTGTAATAAACCTTGTATTTCATGGCATATCAAGTTTAGTGAGGTAGGAGGACCCACCATGGTTGGGTCCGACGTGAAGAAAATTTTTGAAATTATACTTTGTAAAAGGGCTAAAAAGCATCTCCCAGACTAAAATTTAGCAAAATACTATACTGCTAAAAAACTGATAATTGTTTGTTTGAAAAATTGGGAGGGGGATGTCATGCTAAAACGCTAGCGATAGATGTTGGGGAAGGAAAGAAACGGTAACCTTTCGCTTCAGATAGCACATAGTTGTGAATGACAGCAATGTTGTTTTGATTGGGAGAATTTCATTTCCTAAACAGAATGTGCAGTTTCTTATCTCGAGAGGGCCATGTTTACGCTTCCAAAATAAATACATTGCAATGATACAGAAACTGATTTACTGAATTAATGCAAATAAAAAAAAATAAAAATACATGAATAAGTTAGCAATTAGATCAAACAAAATCGGCATCTTAACAGTTTATTCTCTTTTTATTTAACATTCTGTTAAAAAGTTATAGAAAAAAGGATAAAAAATTCTTATCTTGACCAAAGTGGCCAAAGTATCTTGGCCTTCAGCCCTCTATTCCCCCCAGTGGCGCCGTACCTGTCATGAAAATAATTTACAACTTAAATTAATTTGTGTGGACTCAACCTTGCCCTCATAAACTTATGCATCAATCACTGCATCCATTGGCTATGATTTTCGGTAAGGAATGCTTTCGCTCTGCTAATAACGGAGCTCTTCCTGACATAATTGTTCCGTTCTCTAAAATGAAATGTCAGGAAGGGAGGTTGATAACAAATATAATACTTCCATTTCAAAATTCGTAAACGGCCCTTTACGAACTTCAGAGATGGCGTTTCTGCGTGGCTATAAAGCTCTTCTTGGCGCCCTGCGAAATCTTCGATTGCCCTGCGAAATCGGCTGATTTTAAGATTGGGGGGTGTCACACCCCCCACACCGCCCCGGTATTTTCGCCCCTGCTCCTGACTTCCACTTGGCCGCGCGTACAAAAGATTTGAGGGAATCAAAACATCGTGCGTAAGTGCGGCTGGAGACCGCCAGGACGGTGCCGTCTTATGCGAACAACTTTGAAGGCCCACGAAAATTTTCTCGCCGCTTCTTCTTTTAGAATTTGCAGGATAGAAAATCATTTGCACTTTTTTGCATATAGAAATAGCTACGCGCAGTTCATTTGTATGAGCACTGTTCTGTTCGAGTTTAAGTTACGCTTACACGGCTGCTTAGATGTGTTAATCTAGAAAACGAGACAACAACACAACAAAGCCTATTTTCGCTGCAACACCTTTGACTTGTTCGAAGAGAAACATTCATCGTTAATTTACAACTGTATTTTAAGGCCTTGCGAGACTGCAGAAATGTAAGATTGATATTCAACCTTTCAGGCAGGCAGGCACCGCGGAGCAGGGGGGCTGGGAGGCTTTAGCCAATTATTTAGTATCAAACTACCAGAAAAGCCTCTTTTATACGGTTTTAGCCCCCCCCCCCACTTTTTTTAGACCTCCACTTTTCTCAACGCTCCGCGGTGCCTGCAGGCAGGAAGGAGATTTCCAATGATATTGATACAACCTAACAGCCTGCTATCTACATCTTGCTTATTCGTCGTTAATAGCTGACAAATTATAAAGACAAAATGCTCTTTTGAAATATGCCGTAAAGAAAATCACTTATAAAAGGCAAGGTCGCGGAGTCTTGGTTTATCAGTATAACCTGTATGTTTTACTACTCATCAGGAATTGATTTCTGTATACTTTTTTGCTTAATTTTTTATTTTCACCTTCTTATAATGCAACTCCAGCTACTTTGTAATTTATCATGGTTTAAGATCAGTGGTGGAAAGTTAACGTTTTGTTGGTGGGGAGGGGGGGGGGTGTTAAAAGCCTACGGTTTTTCGATAGGAACGCAGAGACAAATGGTTTTTTTTGGGGGGGGGGGAGGTTCAGACAAAAATAAATTTTCCATTAACATTTTTTTCATTGAATATCATTAGTATTATCGAGAATTTTAAACGAATTTAAAATTTACCCTGAAGTGTGTCATGCACTTCCACTGTAGAAAACAAAATTCAGGCAAATCGTAGTAATTTCCGCCACTGTAGTAAATCAAGTAATTAAATAATTTAGAATAGAGTCAAGGATATATGGTATCGAATATCATTGAAGTTTGCTTGGACCATCTTTTCAATAAAGTGTAACTTGTAGGTCTGACCGTCAAAATTTAGAGAATGAAGAGGAGTTTACAATATATACATAGTTGCGTTCTTTTGTACACCTGATGATTGTTCACACATGAAAGTCGGAGTTGTGTCAAAATAGTCTGTTTATTTTAGTCAATCTAATCGCTCCGATAAGTTTAGCATTCTAGGCAGCAATATGATAATTACTATTATATATATATATAAATTTTTCTAGAGGAGAGAATTTAGAGAAATTATCAATATTCTTTGTTGCTTTTTATTGTTGTGACCTGTTGCAGAGATGAGCCAAGCTTAGTCATTACTAGTATGTTTATTACCTTAACAAGTACTTTTTAAAAGATTTGCTGAAATACACGAAATATTAGCTTCTTGTAGAAAAAATTGATCAAAAAGGTTCCGCAAGGGTCCCAGTAATGGGCTCCGACACGGGTTAGAAAGTGGGGGGGCAAGGGGAAATTAAACACCCACAACAAAACATTTTGTGAAAAGTTCATTCGTTTTGCATAAAAGGGGAGGGCCATGGCCCCCCGGTCCCCCTTCGTCGGAGGCCCTGCCAGTAGAACCTGTTTACTATGAACCCCCTCAATAACCAACATTGCACAGTAATGACCGAATTTCGTCCAAGCTTTATTCATTTAACGTTTTGATTATGATTTAAAACTTTTTTTGAACAGAATCTAAGAGAATCTATTACACTATATTTAAAAAAAAAATTTTATAAGAACACCGAGTCGAGATTTACCAACAACGCAAAAACATTCCTGCCTGAGATGAAAAATTAAAAGACCATTCAATATGTTTTCAATGTTTTCTCAAAAACGAAATGCAAAGCAATAACGCGCTTGGAAGGGGTTTGAAGAGAGGTCATTATCTTCATGAGGAAGTCTGGATTTCAACCAATATTGAATTGCTTTTTATAGGACGAAATGGTTTGAACGTTAATAGCAGGGCCCATCGTGTCAAGAGAAGTGGGGGGGCATGGCCCTCCCCGGCCCCCCGGTTTCGCCGGCCCTGGCCTAGCCTAACAAGCTCGAGCATAACAGTCTCCCCTCCACGCTTAAAAACTGAACACATGGATCCTTCCCAGCTGCTTAACAAATTGATAAGATAAGATCAGCACGAAACGAAATCTTATCTTCTGTTTCTCTCCAATCAAAGGTTCGTTTTAGCTTTTTTAGCGGAATCCAAAATCTCTCATGATTCAATTCAATTTGGCGCGATCTGCTTTCCCGCCACTAAAAATGGCGGCCATTCGTATTTCACCCATACAGCCGAACGGAGATTGCAGCAAAGGCAGGATGCACTTAATTCCATGTAAAGTGAAGTATTCTGGTGAAGCAAGCATTAAAGAATATTTTGAATCCACAATTAGAGACGTAAATGAGAGTTTAAGCGGGGAAAGCGGTAAGAATTAATAGTTGATTATAAAACCTTTGTCAGGAATCATCAGATCGAATGCGTTTGGCAACTAAAACTTAAAAAATATTTGTGTAAATGCAACCACATGGTGGTGCAACTTTTTGCAAATAGTTTCGATGCAATATCTTTCATCGTGAGTCTGTAGTCTGGCCCTTCCCCTTACAATTTGCGTCGAAATCCCTGTCCCTAATCAACCAAACACACATGGTTCATATACCAATCATGTCTTTCCAGTACCGAAAATCCTTTTTTCTGAGATGAATTAAACCCACCTTCAGTCCAGCTCTTACTGTGACTTGAATCCATACAACATATTTATTGTACTCTCAGGCCCAGTTTCAGGAATTTTTTAGGGGGGGGGGGGGAGTTTTTATCTACCGAGTACGTACATTTTGACAGCATTACACTACGTTAATAAAATCAGAATATTTTAGCATTGTAAATTTTTATTATTTAGCTATTACAAAGCAACTTCAACTGTAAAACTATTAGTTTTATAAAAGTTCTAAAATAAGCTTTTGTGGTCACGTAGTTTATTCAACCTTTAGAAACACTGAATCGAACTCTCTGTTCTTCAACTGGACCCACTTCTTGATAACAGATAAGTTCTGTGAAAAATGTGCTTTGCAATCTCAGAGACGGGACCACAAAATTGAGCCTGGGGGCTAAGAATGAGATAGGAGGACCCAACATGGTTGGGTCCAACGCGAAAAAGATTTTTTGAAATTAAGCCTTTTAGAATGGCTAAAAATGCATCTCCCAGACTAAAATTGTCTCTGTTTTTGTCAAATTTCTTGGGATTAATCTTCTTCTGTGATGTTCCTGAAAATCCACTTCCGGATCAATAGAAAAACTGAACTGTAGAACTTTTTCATATCTTTGAATGTGTTTAAAATTACATGAAGGACAATTTTTTGTCTGAAAATTTAAAAAAGATAATCTACCAGTCAAAATCCCAATTTTACCGACTAAAACACAAATGTCTATTCTTGGGGGGGGTGTTACACCCCTCACACCACCCCCATATAACCGGCCCTGTGTACTCTGTTTGTACCTTCAGATGCAAAAGTAAAGGAGGCATCATTTCGAGGAAGGCCACTGAAGGGGAAATTGATTGATGTTCCAGAGAATTATGAAGGTATGACTAATTAATTTTTTGGATATATATTATTTTATATCACATGATATTATTGTTCAAATGGTGCTCCTGATGCTTACAGGGATGCAGGTAAGGGTTTTAGAGGCAATAATTGGGGAGGGGGATGTCAGATAATTATTGCCTATGAACATACACCCTTCAGATGCATATAAAATGATGGAAACACCCATTTATGCAATTCCAGTTTTAACTATAAGGTAAAGGGGAAAAGATTATAGTTTAGTAAACTATTGTCTTCATTCAATCATCACTACTACAAAAACAACCATTTCACTGAATCTATTCAAAATTCTCTGGATGACATAAATGTATGCAGGATCTTGCACCTGCAATAAACAAGGATGAAAAATGTTTTGAGCCAATCAGACTGGTTGTTTACATTACCACAGGGATGTAGGGGGTATCATCTCCACAGGGATGTAGGGGGTATTTGTAACTTTGGACAGCAGCTTTTGGTTTGATTTACAAGTTGCCAAAAAGTTCTTAAGAGAGGACACTGTGACTCGCTGTGACTGTAAAAATCAGACCATACAAAGGCAGCTTTATTTCCTGCCCCTGTGTCCAAAGTTTTTACATATTGTTCATGCCTATTTTTAGTTGCTATGATATTTTGTATTATAATTTCAAGAGAATATGAATTAGGTGCCTTTCCTTTTTGTTTCTTTTCATCCTTGAATAGTTCAAAATTCTTTGTTTGCTGTTATTTATTCTTAAGATTGAGCATGGTAGGGCTCGGAAAACCCCTTTTGAATAGAACATATTGATTTTAAAGCATATTTCTTTGAGTACCTTGAATGTTAATGAGGAGACAGCTTTAACAATTCTTTTGGATTTTGTTAAATGACCAAAATAGCCAACATTATTGGCAATACTATTTATTTAACAATCATAATACCTACAATCATTGGCATAATTTGACTTTCCAAATTGGGAAGGAGGAGGCTTGAGGGTTATCAATAGTTAAATTTGCAGACAAACACATAAATTGAAAAAACACCTAACCAACAGGTAATTTTTGGACATTCACTAATATGTAATTTTGCCAACAAGAAAAGGCAATGTGGACCAAATGAAGATTTCCTAAACAACTCATGACAAATTGGGGCATTACACACCCTACAACTCCTGAAAGCCATGCCCATGGTTACAGCTACAACAAATCAGTTGGTCCGTTTTTGTTACTTTTCTAAGATACCTTTATGTGCTGTCCTCTGTTGGTTAACTTGGCTATGAAATTAGAATTTTTTTTGGTTTGTAGGGATTGTTTTTAAAGAAGAAAGAAAGCCATATTCAGATGAAGAGGTTAGAAAGTTTTCCAGGACAACTTTCAGAAAGATTTTATTTTGCAGTCTCGTCTGACACATCTGGTCTTTTGCAGTTGATGGAATCACACTGACTAGACAACAATGTGACAATGGATTTCTTTGGAAAAGGACAAAAAACTTGATCAATTTATGTTTCAAAATCTTGCTCAAAGTGTTTGACTTGTAAAAATAGATTATGTTTCATTAATGATTACATAAATTTTTTAAAAGACCATTTAAGAGCAAAAGTGGCACCCATAGGGATTTAGGCATTTAAGCTGTCAAATTGGCAATTTATCAAAAGCTATTGAGGCAGAAGAACCTGGTTTAAGATAAACTTTTTGATTGCTTTTCCTTTATTTTTTAGGAAAGAACGCTCATACCAAAATCAAGATTTGATGAATTTCTTTATTGGAACCTTGACAACAAGCCTACAGAAAATGACAACATATTCAGAGCTATGAAATGGATCCAGATTGCACAAGTGGTAATTTAACATCTTTTGTATTTGTATTTGCAATCTGTGCTTCTACCAAAAGATATTGCTAGAGAGGTGTATAACTAGTTCAGAAGAATCATGGAAGGGGGCAAAATCGAAGAACACTGAAGGCACTTGGGAAATGTGGCATGGCCACAGTTTGGACTGGGGTGGACATGTCTACCCCAGTTGTCCCAGAAGTCAATTGTCTAATTTCTTGAAATCTATTGAAAAACCTTTGGGGGGGAGGGAGTTGGGATGATTAGATCTGGCAAAAATGCTGCTTAAGAAAGAAGCTTGTCCAAAAATTTCAAAATAGATAAACAATGCTTAAAAAAGGATTTTCCAAGAGTCTGAAGGGTGTGGCCAAGAAAATTTGTTTTGTCCATCCCAATTTTTTTAAGCTGGTGACACCACTGCCTGTGAAAATTTCATACCTTTATAGAGTATTTTTGGCTTCGTTCTATTTAAAGCAGGGGTGCCCAAACTATGGCCTGCAAGCCAGCTGCAGCTTGCAGTCCAGTTTTAATTGGCTCGCAACAAGATCTGTATATACAGTTGGCCTACAAAGAAATATGGCCCACAAATAAAGAATTAATACAATAGATTCGACATATTATAACAGTATCATCTAAATATCCTGAATAGGAGCCTACAAGGCAAATAACAGCTGGTGCCATACCTGTGTGCGCAAAATGCAGTAATCCACCTGGGTTTGTGTAATGTAGACACATTGCAATATCTACTTGTAATAGACCCTACAAGCATTTAGTAGAGTCCGTAGAGTACAGAGTCCTAGTAATGTGATAGTTGTATTATTTGCACATATAGCTAAATGCTTATCCTAGTAATGTAAGCAAAAGCAATTAAATACATTAGACAAATTGACAGTCTTAGTATCGTATTTGAAAAATTTGTCACTTCTGATGCAGGCTGCAAATCAAATGGTTTAATATTGGAAATTATATGAAACAATTTCCACTTCCAACCAGAATTCAAATCTTATAATTGTATTTTTTAATTTGAGAAGAACCAAGTTTGCGCATTTTATCAGGGAAATTTCGTTGAAACGAACAAATGTTTGCAAGTGGCAGTATTTTAAGTGATGGACAAATATTGAAAGAATAATTTTTTTTATACATTCCAAAAAGTTACGTAACAAGTTACTAAAATACCTTTACTCAAGCGCCGGGAGCATCAATTATGGCTACCTCGGTGCCATAATATAGAGGGAGAAAAAGCTAAGTACACATGTTCTTAATTACAAATACTTACTTAATTACAGCTACCCTGGCACCATAACATAGAGGGAGAAAAAGCTAAGTACATGTTCTTAATTACAGATACTTACTTAATTACAGCTACCCCAGCGCCATAACATAGAGGGAGAAAAAGCTAAGTACATATGTTCTTAATTACAAATACAAATAATCTAATGGGCAATTTCTGCCAACACCAGTACCTTAGCCCATGTTTGCAGGTTTATTGTAAAACTGTGCAATATTTAATGAAGGAAATTTGGTTATTTGTAGTTACTAGAAGAAACTATACTTCTGGGGCCTTGCCAACTAGTAGCAGCGATTTAGGATTTTCTCACAGAATTTTGCTTCGAATAGGACCCCCAAAATTTTGACACATTACAAATGCCTAAAAACCTCTGAAAAGATTGGATTGTATATATACGATTTGTTTTGTGACTTATTGAATTTTCAAGTTCTCTTTCTGATTGCCAACTTAGCCACCCCCACCCCCCTTGTCAAATGGTCAAGCTGCATCATCAAATAATTTCTGACACCACCACTGTTCCTAAGACACCATGAAAAATTTCTGAGTGACAAGATGCCACTCAAAAGCAATATTGAGCCTTTTTGGCTCAGCCATTTGGGAACAAACATTTTATCTCTTTAATCTGACTAAGAACCAGGCATCGAATAGCCATCCATGTTAAGTCCTTCGTGTCTCAATTACCAGATTTGTCAATATGTTATCTGTAATGTGTGGCCTGGCCCTTGGTTTATTTTTTGCATTTGGCCCTCACTAATAAAACTTTGGACACCCCTGATTCAAAGTTTTACTAGAAGACCCAAGCTCAGGAGGCTCCAAAATGGAATTGGTTGATTGAGCATTAATGTTTCCTTTATCTTGTTTCTCAACAGCAGACTCCTATAAATCCAATGGTTTAAAAGTTTGTGTTAAGTTTTCCAAAACTAAAAAAAATTGATTGTTTGGTCTAAATGATCGATATTTTTTTTACTTTTTCTGCAAATTTTTTAGGGAGTTTTGCTACCACATTCTGTTGGAAAGCAACCTGTCCGTGTTAAATGATACATCGTGTTTTTCCTATTCTTGTTCATGGAACTTTCATTTCTTGTTCTTAGGTCCATGGCAATCAGACTTTGGAAGACCAAGAGAGTGTTCCTGAGCCCACACCTACAGACCGATGAATAAAGAGCTTACAACTTGCTTTTTGAGAGCCTCTCAACAAAAACATGTATAGCTGGTCAAATGAAGTGATTGAATAATTTCTGATGTTTTATATAATTAAAAAAAAATCGAGTTTTTTGTACATCGCTGTATCTGAAAGAGGATAATGCAACATAATTTTATTTTGTTGAAAACAAAGTTTGATAGTATTTATATTTCATTTATGTTTATCAGATTATTCCAGTGATACATTGTCTCATGGCTATTTTAGCTTCGCGAGGAATATTGTGAATAATGATCTCGTCTCCACGTGAGTTGGGACAAGACTATTATTCGACTCACATAAGGTGGCGGTCATGAAGTTTGGGAAACAACAGAAAATTAACAAAATTTGGTGCATGTTAAGAAATTCGGGCTTTTTCGTGGCAAGACGACAGAATTTTCCACACTTGCCAGACATGATACGCTGATTACGGTATAGAAAATGATACGCTGATTACGGTACCTTTGTAAAGTTTACAGATTTGCAGAATTCTTCACCTGATACCTTGTAAAAAGGATCTATTCACATCTTGGTTTTTCTGATCAGCGGCATCTATCAACAATTTTGGGACACAGAATCTTTGCAAAAAATGACGGATGTTTTTTCCCATTTTTCCCCATCCAAAAAATTTCCCCACTTTTACTTGATCTTACAATTTGGATTTCAATGAAATTCAACACTTGCTTTATATAAGCTGTGCTAGTAAAAATTTCCACTTGAGCATTTCAAATGCATCTTTACGGAAGTTTGGTTAGGGGCGAAAGATCATGCAATAACATGCCCCTTATAATTTTAAAAAGGCAGGTACATACTCTTTGTTGTATTGCAACTGAACATTTTTCTCTTCAGTTACCAAACAAACGTATGTTTATGAAATCAAACTGTTATGTATCTACACCTTATACCGGGGGACTAATTGAAGGGGGAGCTTATTCGAGGGGGGAGGAGGGCTGATAAAGATAATCTACTATTTTTCATACAAATAGCTCGTTTTGTGGCTTGTTCGAGATTTTCAAGATCATTTCATTTGTAATTTTATTCTATAATTTTCTAAGATTTCACAAAAGAGAAGAAATTAAAGCAAAAAAGATATTTTAG
Organism: Rhopilema esculentum; assembly: GCF_013076305.1. The sequence continues at coordinate 7,223,922 of NW_027019762.1, forward strand.
TCCCAAATTTTCAAATTTTTGTTGTCTTTCCTTCAATGTCTCGTTTTTTATCTTTTTCATTTGTTTGTACATCTTTTTGTTGTATCTAGATTAAGCCCCCATGGGAGCTTATTATAATGCAAAATTGGCATGTTAGGGTGGTGGCTTAATCGAAGATGGGGGCTCATCCAAAAATTTTACTTCCAGAGTGGGACATATTCGAGAAAGATTCATTCGAAGTTTTACGGTCAAGAAAGAAAATAACGTTTTAAGCCATGCATATATCCAGTTCAGTGGTTGAATTCTAACTATTGAAATGATAAAAATTATTCATCTTTTTTAGCTGTGATGTATGTGAAAAGGGAAGCAAAGGAGTCATTTGGGAATAACTATCAATGTCTCAATGCTTCTTTTTTGGTATACGTCACATCACAAATCTTGCCAATGATGATTACTTCTTTAAAGCACAGTGGTTTCATTTTCGATGTTTTTTAGATAACTTATTGTAAAGAGATGATTCTAGTGATTGTTATTGTAACAATGAATGCTTTTATGGTCTTGATTATGATGAGCACTGGTTGAATTATGATTATGACGAAAATGATAGTGACGATGTTGGTGGGTTGGGTGGTAGAATGATTTATTTTTCTCGCCCTGATGATTCACAGGCAAACTATCCTCCGATTTTTCATTAATAACTTTAAATCAATTTTTAACTTTTGGACTCATATCAAATGTTTCAATCAAATTTACAAGCACAGCCTTTTTTGTTCCAATTTTCATAGAAAGCAGACAATTCCAAGCAGTATAGAAATTTCTCAGCATAGATGAAAAATGTGAGTTCTCTGAAAAAGGCTTTCGGCTTTTTTAAATGAATTTTTGAAAACTTTATAAAAATATAATTCAAAGTTCAATCGATAGATGGTTTTTTACTAAGCCTGAAAGAAGTTGAAATTGTCTCAGATACTTTTTCAGCAGTGGTGGCACCAGGGGAGGGCTAGGGGGTTACAGCCCCTCCGTCGGAAGCATCCAGCCCCCCTATCGGAGGAAATTTTAGGTTATTCTCGAAGCAAATTTGATAAAATAACGTATGAAAACTGCCTATTTTGGTCATTTTAGCCCCCCTGTCGGAAGCTCAAACCCCTCTGTCGGAAGATTTCTGGCGCCACCTGTTTTCCAGCGCTCCGAACAGAATGTCATCTTTTTCTTAAACCGCAAACCTTTGATTTTTGGCGTCAGCTGAGATTAACCTAATTTTTGATACTTGCTATATTTTTTTGCTTATAATCTGCAGTCGATCTTCTCTCCTCTTCGTGTTTTTTATTTTTTGCATTGATAAGATGTTTTTACATACATGATTATGATTATGTTGAGATGGAACGCGAAAACGAGACTGGTTGGTAACAGTGGTTGTTGACCTTGTTTGAAAAATGGCGCTTGTCCGTGATTCCAATCAAAGTGTAGGTACTGTATATGTACGGAGAAAAGTTAGAGCTAACACGCTTTGAGTTTACTGCAATGTGAATGTTTTCACTTAATGAAGACCGCAGATCATGAGGAAAGGTAAAAATATGAGTTAAAACCCTAATGCGTATCTATATCGTCATATTGACAAACTTCGTCTACTGAATAAACATAGAAGAGCGAAACGCTATCGGCATTCAGCAACCTTCATAAATCGGAATCTGCATAAGAAGCAGGGAGATTATATTTCCTATTAAAATGACGAGACAAGTTTGCAATTATTGCAGATTGCATGCAGTTAGGAAGTCAGATCATCCATGTTTCAGTGAAAAGACAATTGCTCAGTTTAACTTGTTTCTTTTGCCATGTTTCTTTTTTGGAAGTATTTGATGCTGTTCTCTAAAGTTTTAAGCCTTCGACTGGAAGTGACTTATTTAATTTTAATGCTATCGACTTGGAGGTTGGATCACAGGTTTTGCTCTGTAGAGTTCCAAACCAGGGTGCATTTTATGCCCAAAGGCCCGATAAACTTTGGGGGTACATATAGGTTTTTTTCGGCATTCGATGTGCAAACCAATAAAAAATGTTTTTACATTCGTAAAATTTGGCATATGTAAAACTAGAAGCAACGTACATGAAAAAGGATAAGTAAAGACTCATAGAGACGACAGTTTTCTCTATTAGTCAGTTTTCTTTGTCTGGCATACAATATTATTTTTTCATCCAAGATTAATCTTTAGGTTATTGAATGGCAGTTGGAAAAATTAATGATAAGAGACATTAAATGCTGCTCTTTTTTGTTTTGAGTCAGCAAAAAAACTCAGGGGCAGCAACTGCCTGTCTCCAAATTGTAATTATTTTGCCACCTGTCTCCCAACTGCAAATTAGTTTGCCAATGTGTTAATTTTCTTTCTCAACCTGCTTATGTTTCATGGCTGGGAGTGAGAAATATAATGAATCTGAAATATGGAGAATGCGCCAAGAAGCTTAATCCTAAATAATGTTATTCTTTACTCTGATTCTTCAAATATGTTTATTGTGTAAATATTTTTTGAACCAGGAAGAAGTCATGCTTCATTGAATAAGGCTATAGATGATCTTCTTGGAGGTGATGATGGTATGTTGATTTTAAGTAATCATTGCATTTTTCTGTCAGCCAATAGCTAATTCAGTCAGCCAGTTGGTTGGTTGTTTAGTCCTTATTCGATCAGTCCCCAGAAAATGTACAAAAATCCTAGGATATACTGTCACGATATAGCTGTTTATGGAAATCAAAAGTGAATGTAGGTAAAACTTGGGTTATGGTGTTCTCTAAAAATGGTAGGAGGCTTAATTCTAAATATAATGTAGAAGCCATCGATTTGGGAAGTGAATTCAAGTATCTTGGCATCAATTTTAAAAGTAGCAGAAAATTTATAACCAATTGAATTAATTAAAAACAAATCAAACAAGGCTATGCGTTATATAATTTCCAGAGCAAGATAATTTAGTTTGCCTATAGATTTACAACTAAACTTTCTTAACTCGCTATAGAAGTGAGGGGTTTTGAAAATACAGCCATACTTGACCAGCTTGAGCTTCAATTCTTTAAATTGATCATGAATGTTTGAAAATCCACACCAAAATATGTGATCTATGGCAAACTTAAACAATCACCAATTTCTTTCACAATTAAGTCAAAATTAGTTGAATATTGGGGGGGGGGGGAATAATTACCAGAAAGCAAGAAAAGATGGCTTTTAAACTGTACAACTTGTTTTATGAAAATTGGGAGAAAATCTGATGGATTGTTTCTGCAAAAAATTCATTGAGCATTTAGGTTCCTCCTTTATATGGGATACACACTTTGCATATAGTGCATTTAATTTGGCAATAATAAAAGATACTTGAAAAGAACAGTGCCTTCAACAATGGAATTGCAAAATGCAGGTTTCAAATAAGGATTTTGATGCGCATAAGAAAATAATTTGGAATAGAAAGCTATTTAAAAATTTTACCCTCATACCTCTCACAAGTACAAATTTTACCCCCTAATTACTAGTTACGAACAACAAATTATAAACTACCAGTTAAAGTAGTGAAATGGAAAATTATTGATCATTATTTGCATAAATGTGATATGTGCTCAACCAATGAAGTTAGAGACAACAGGCGCGGATCCAGCCAAAATTTTGACCGGTTTCGGGGTGTTTTTCCCGGTTACGGTTCTGTGTTGTTGGTCTATAAATATTGCCAAAAGTTGCTATTGAGGTTAGTAAAATGTGATTAATTTGCTCACACTTTATCTAAATTGCCACAATTTACTCTGTCCATTTGATCCTCTTCTCAGAGATGGGGGCTGTGGGGGGAGCTGAAAATGAACCTGGGAGGGGAGCTGAAGATCAAGTTTAGTGATATAGGAGGACCCACCATTGGTTGGGTCTCGCGCGAAAGAAAATTTTTGAAATTCAGCCTTCTAGAATGGCTAAAAATTCATCTCCCAGACTAAAATTTAACAAATTACTATAACCCTCAAAACAGAAAATTTGATGATCTTCAAAAAACTGCTTCTTGATTATTAAGACAAAATTGGGAGGGGCGGAGTCATGCTAAAACGTTAGTTACAGACGTTGAGGTAAGAAAGGAAGGATGACCTTTGGTTCAAAATGCACATCGATGTGAATAACAAGAAGCTGTTGTATTGATTGAGAAAATTTTAATTCCTGAATAAAAATGTGCATCTACTTTGTCTCGATTATTTTCAGTAGGCCATGTTAACACATCTACAATGCAAACATTGCAATAATGCAAAAGCTATCTACTGAAATGGTGCAAATAATAGACAATTAGATAAATTATACCCCAATAAGTTAGTGAATAGATCAAATAAAATCAAGCAGTATATTAACAGTTTGTTCTCCTTTTATTTCATATCTCTTTTTAAAAAATGATATAGAAAAGACGTTCAAAAACATTTTCTGAAAATCTCTGACAAAATCACACAATACAAGACGTCAGATTATAATTTGCATCTTTATTCCATTTTGTAACATTTTGTGTCAAAGCGGTATCGAATATGCTTTTTAGTCACCGGTTTTTTTCGCATAAGGGAAACATATGGTCACCGGTTTTCACAGGTTTCCAGAAAACAATAACCACCGGTTTCAATATTGGCGCATAGATAGCATACTCTAAATCTTCACTGTGAGTGGCGACTGATTTCTCCGATTTTGAATTCCTCGGGTACTTTTGGATAACAGATGAATTAGGAAGCTGGGAACTCTGTCGGAATCTTTCCAACAAGGGAGTGCTGTTGTTTGAGAGTTCAATTTGGTAGGTAAAAACTGTAGTCAGTCGGGGAGAGATGCAGCAATTGTTGCAATTAAAATTCTAGATAAAATTCGAGATTTACAGAGAAAAATAGTTCTCAGAATTTGACCGTTTTTTTGAAACCTGTTCAACCGGTCTGGATCCGCGCCTGGACAAATAACATTTCTATTGAAATGCCCAACATTTATAAATATTAAGGATATTTACATACTGAGCTATTTATCAAAATATCAAATTTGATACTCTATTTACAAATAAAAATCCAAATAGGCTTCCTGAGAATACTGTTATTCCTTTTGTAAAAATTTTCTTTTTTTGCTAGATGTCTCTGCAATATCTCATCAAAAGCATGCCTCAAAAAGCACTTCAGGAGCCAAAGTAAGTATTAATTATATTGTTTTGTTACTTTCTTAGTGTGCTAACTTATCAAATTTAGGCCAAGCCACTTGATTCTTCTGCAATATATAAGAATGCGGGAACTTAAATGCGGGTACTTAGAATGCAGGCATTCTTGTGCAAAAACGGGCACTAAAATGCTTAAGCAAAATTGGAGGCAATTTTACCCAAATATTTCTAACAATGACTTTGGCACCCTTATCTCTTTCAACCACATATTGCAAATAACATGAAGGTTGCCTTTCTAAAAGACTCTACTGTAATTCCTTTCTTACAAAAATGCTTGATCTTTTACAGACAGCCTTATCTTCAATTTTAGAAATCAGGTGCATCGTCTAGTCCAAAGAAGACTCTTCTAACAGCTACGTATGATTCTATTTCCTGTTTAGCCCTTTGTCTTAACATCTTTTTCATTTGACTTTATTTATTGTGGTAAATCAAGTTTCAAAAGTGAATGGCTTCAAATGGTCATGCTCGAAAGATAAAAAATTATTTGAACTTTCTCTTTTCTTTCAAAGCTCTTCATCAAAGGATTTCTACAGTAGTTTGTCAGCGATTGCTGGTCATGATGTTATAGAAGATGGGAATGAAGAAGTAATTATTGTTAAATTTTTTTGTCTTTTGGAAGATTTCTATGTCTACAGCTTGCAACTTTGAAAAAACCTGTCCTTCATAAAAGACGAAGGTGCCATGAAACCTCAATATGCAGCTAAATGATTGACAAGTAAATCATCTCATGAGTTGCTATCTAACAAACTTCAGAAGAGGTATGATTTGCACCCCCCCCCCTCTCCTTTCTAAGTTGATGGTCGCAAAGTAGTTCCCAGATGGAACAGTTTTATTTGGAGTTTGAACAGGAGCACTAAACTCTTCGACTGAAGTGAAGAAAAATGGGCAACGCTAGCTTTGCTCGCGATACGAATTGCTCGCGAAAAATGGGCAACGCTAGGGTTCTTGTCCCTAGCTTTTTCTTTAGCATGGTTTTTTCTGTCACAGAAAAGGAGAGATCGGAAAAGTCTCGTTTGTGGGAATAAAGTTTATTGTTTTAGTGGCCTTTATGTTCGCTTTCATTTAGAAGATATAAGATGTACTTATGGGGTTCAAAAGTTTCTAAGCAGTCGAGTTTTCTTTGCATCTTTTTAAGCCATAGCAAGCTTTTGACTTTATTTCTATCATGATTGCAAAGTGATTTTTATTCCAAGGATGTCGATGTGAACCCAGAAGATGCAGCACAAGTTGCAAAAGATCTGGCAGTAAGTCATTATGAAAACATTGGCGTTTAAGAAGCTAGAAGAACTTTATTTTTAAATTATTGAAACGGATTTATAATGGGATTTAATCAAGATCAATTAGATAAAAATGAAGCTGTGAAACATTGTCTCAAATAAACGGTGGCCTGGCAGCATGATTGCAAATTGGCTAGTTAACCAAAGAGACCTAGTTAAGGATGCTGCGAAGATAATGTTTTTGTTTGACATGTATTTGCTCAAATTTACCAAAGGCAGGGAATGTTTCTACCATGATGCTGATCGCCATGACTGCACCATGCTCAAGTGGCATTCAAGTGTCACTTGATACTCGGAAAGTGATCCAGCCTTCTGTTTCCCGATTTGTGCTCTGTAACTTGTTGTTGCTGCAAATTGGGATTCTCAGTTTTTAGTTACTTCAAAGCTCAAGCTGCTTTTTTGTAAGTAAATACATGGTTTATTTTGAGCAAGCATTGTATAATGGGCTATGATAGAAAGAAGAGAGATGTCTTCTTCTCTAATATTTTTTTAAAAAGATTGCAAGCAAGTCTAGCTTTATTCCACGGTGAACATTTGAATAGTGACGTAATTTTAATTGATTCTGCAGGACATGGACGACTTAGAATCTGACCTTTTTGGGTCTTTTGGTGGAAAGAAGAGCAACCAGAAAAACAAAGGTTTGATATTTGGCGTTCTTCCATCTGTTCATTCCAGTGTTGACAAATGCAGTTCATGTTTGCTTGTTATTGTGCTGATATAATTTTACAGATCTGTGTGCATGGTTTTAAGGGTTGTTTAAGGATTCAGTTAGGATGCCTTGCAATATGGCCTGCTGTCAAAGCTTCTTGTGCTTTTGGGGGATTCATGTCAGATAAATGTAATCTTCGGTAAATGGCAGATGATAAAAGGTTTTAATTTTCAACATACAGTCATTTTTTAATTTTATAAGTTGTTTCCTGAGCTGCTTAGACCCAAGGGTTTTTACGATCCTGCGCTGTTACGACCTGATATTGTTACGACTATATGCTACAGCCCCAAAGCTGTACCTAAAAATTGTTTTGCGACGCCAGACTGTTACGACCTTACGCTGTTATGATCCAGTGCTGTTACGATTCAATGTCGTAACGACGTTGCGCTGTTACGACCTAATGCTGTTACTATTCGATGTTGTAACGACCCATAACTTTACTGGTGCAATACTTTCCCAAAACTAATCTGCTCGACCCATTAGTATGGCATATGCGATCAAGTAATGCCTTAATTTCTATCATCTAGTCAGCAGGCGTAAAACATTAATCAATGCAACTTTTTTATTATTTTTGAGCTTTTTGGTTTTTTTAGGAAGTGTATCCCTGTTTTCTTCAAAGCAAAAGAAGAAAACGAACGAATTTGCAGGTAATTCGCTGTAGTATTTTTTTGGTTCGAGCATACTTTGATTACGTGTTAACGTCGAATCCCTATAGACACCGGTGTAAAGTAAGGATTTTCCAAAATAAACGAGAAATTCCAATTAACGCCGGATTTAAAAGCCGTTTACACAGCCGTAACAGCTGATCTTTTTATGGTTAGGCCTTCTGTGGAACCAGAAAGTGATACGTTTTTAACCCTTGAGTTTTTCGAATTTAGGCCTTTGCTCATGAAAAGATCTTTATCAGTGACGACAAGAGTGGTTTTAATTGAAAGCATGTATGAGAAACACACATTTCACTTTGAAAGGGAATATTGAGAAATAAATTTCTGGTCCAAAACCTTTTTTAAAATGAACGTAAGCATGTAGTCGATTAAATACAGTAAAGCTGAAAATGCATCATACGTCATAATGGCGTTTCAAATGGACAGATGCAAGAATTTTTTTTATTGCCTAATGTGTCTCAAAGCTCTGTTAACCGAACAAAGAGCTGTATTTCATGCACAAGCCGGTATAATGAAACATAATTCCAATATCTTGAAAGTTTATTTAGTGTCTTTCCCTTTAAAGCTATTGTAGTGTCATTGAGCTGCTTTTTATAAACGTGACAATCAAACTTCTGTCCAAATTTTTCTTCTTAGGCTTTGCGATACATTTGATCAGCAGCATCTCCTAAACCCTGTTGCCATATGCATAGTTTTGAATAATACTGTCAAGTTTATTGTAAATTTTCTTCAAGATGGCCGTAAGCTGTTTCAAATAATCATGCATCTAACTTTGAAAGCGTTAATTTCTTGTTTGTAAATTTAGAAAAGTTTCATTTTTACACTTTACAGATACAACAAGCCTAAATTTTATATCTAGGGAAACACAATCAATATCATTTCAAAAGCAACAGGTTCTCCATTTTCTTTGACATGCAAAGGCGAGTGAAAAAGACAAATTGAAAAGAATTTTGTTTCAGACTTTGACGAAGATGATCCTTTGGCTGGCCTGGGCCTCTCAGATGAAGAAGACAATGTCAAAGTGAAATCCAAGAAGCCTGATCTATCGAGAAAGCTGTCCCAGACATCTAGCAAGGCAAAGGTTGATCCTAATCTAGGAGCCTCAAACTCACGTGCTCCAGACACATCACCAGTCAGATGTGAGTGTTTAGAATGAAAACGTATTTATTTCCCTCGATCTCTATACCTTTTTTCCACATCTTTTTTAATCAACTTTGACAGGCCTTCTAAAATAGATATGTCTAAACAATAAAGTAGAACCACATCCCAAAACTGAGGGTACGATCCCAAAGCGCAAGGAACAGATAAATACGTATCATAGATACTTTTGCAGTAATTTGTAAAGCTTACCATCTGTTAATGTGGAAATTAGGCTTTCAATGATGTTGAACTTTTTATTGAGCAGCGCTTAAGATACTCTACTTTCTGCTTATTAATGTTCTTTATCGCTAGGGCAAAAACCCAAACGAATTAATCATTTCATTGAGCAACGTTCAATATACCCTAAAGCAACGCATTTTACGTTGAATCTTTTTGGTATCCTTTTTTTAATTAGCATCAAGTTTCGACAAAGAAGATCCCTTCCTTGCAACTGATCCTCGTCCACGTTCTGGCAGTGGGGGTGATAAAATGATGAGGCGATTGAACAGCTGGGATGATCCGTCAGTTGGAACTCAAAGCGAATCAGAAATCACTCCTCGTTCTAGATCCAACTCGGGAACACAGCAAAAGCACAGCAGAAAAGGATCCAAAAAGAAGAAGGTGAACCCCGTCGCTGACAAACCGAATGATGTGTTTTTGGAGAAACATCAAGGTAAGGGAATAACTGAAAGTGAAATGAAGAATTTTTTTAAACATCCTTTAAACAACGTTTTCCCAGGGGGTAAGGTTTGAAATAGCTTGATTATTGAATGTTAGTGATGCGCAATCCTATAATGTGTTTCATGATTTCTCTAATTTATAGATTCGAAACCGAGTAAAATCTAAAACATTTTCATGAGGCAGAAGTTATATGATATATCGTGATTCCTAAAGCATCGTTGTAGCGTGATATGTCCAGATTCTTTTTTCTTTTTGCTATTGTTTTTTGTTTAAGGGTCTGCAAGTTGATACAAAGGCTTTGTGTAATTGTTTTATTTGACGTTTACTTTTTAATTGACTTGGGCAAAGTCTTTTTTCGTAGTTTATTTTAGGACAGGAAGAAATTGATAAAACTATAAATAAACAATTAACAGTTGAATTTGATAAGCAATCAAGCAAACTTGGGAGGATTTGTATTTATCATTCCCTTTATGTGTTTCTTTGCGTTCCATACAAAGCTTTGCTTTAAATTAGCGTCCTTTTTGCAACAGAAGCGGGCCTTTCGCCAAGAGACCTTTTGCCAAGAGACCCCATTGATGCACCAGACACCAAACCTGATGTCGATTCTACTAGAATGCGTAAAAAGCCACCGAAAAAACCTGCTGTCAAGGATACTGACGATATATTTACTGACGATGACGACCTTCCCGGTAAAGTCTGTTAATTTTTTCCTTAAAATGTTTTGGTAATTAAAAGTTATTTACCAGTTGAAGTTCTCTTTTAGTCACTAAAATGCCGTACGCGAGTGAATTTTTGAATTCAAAACTTTCAAACTAAACCATAACTGTATTTCGATTAAGTTTTTGCATCCAAACGTTAGTGTGATGTCAATATCAGCGGATACAGGATCATGTGTAACAAGGGGAATGGTTTCTTGCTCGCTCCAGAATGGGAATCAAGGCGTATGATGAAAGCGGTTGGCCTCGGATAGAAGGATCGTGTGCTTATTTTCCCCCCTTTGATTGAGCCTCATTTTTGCTTGCGGTAGAAACTAATTTATCGATATGCACTTAATTTCGCTTTACCTATTTTTGAATAGATCCAGAGGAATACAGGGACACCTCTCGTTGCGGTGTTTATATGTTTCAATTAACTTTAAATGTTAAAAACTGCAATGAGTTGAATTTGCTTGTATGTGAAAATTTTTAAATAGTTTTGAAAATGCATGCATTCCATTACTTGTTCAAAATGCATGCAATTTTAAGTTGTTAATACATTATAACCAAATTTAGCTCAATCGAAGCAACATTTTTTGTTCAAACGATTGAAGAAATAATTTCATGTCATGCTTTTGTTGGGAACACTTATTTTCTTACTTAATCATGTTTTGACAAAGTGAGCGTTTTTGCAGGGCTGAGTGGTGACGAAATCACCTTGCCAACAAAAAAAATAGCTGAAAAGCAAGCAGCAGAGGAGGAGCCTGTACGGAAGGCCACTTCTGCCTTAGACGATCTTCTCGGTGGAAAACCAAGGGGGATCGAGCAGAAGGGCAGGAAGCCAACGTTTCTGGAACAGATGATGTCAAAGCCTGGAGGAAAGGGACACAGTTCTGGTGCGTACTCTGCTTATCTATGACCAAAAAGGCCGGCTGTCGAAATCTTCACAACTTTTTTTACTGTCTTTTTTAAAATTCAAACCTTGTTTTAGGACATCAAGGCTTTTATTATTGTTTTTAAAAATTCGCAGCTAAAATGAAGGTTTTTGGTTGGTATAGAAAGGCCTTATATCGTTTAGATCACTTTCAATAGTAGACTATACTATCTCGATTGGAAATTGTTTGGTTTTGATATCTTGCTAAAGCCATTGTTTTTTCCCAAAAATTCGAAGAATTTGAAAGGTTATTGAAACTTTTCATAATTTGTTCGTCATAAGGTCTACAGGTGCATATGCATCTTTTCGATGTGTTTTCATTCTTTTTTAACTTTATTCCTAATTGCTTTCTAATTTTAGCTAGAAAAAAGGAAGAATTTGATAAGAGGAGGGGCAGTGCTCTCTGGGTGTCTATTGATTAGCAAAATCGCTCTATTGGGAACCCCTTTAATCTAATGTTGAGGATCTACTGGAAAATATGATAATGAAATCATAGAAATAATTGTTTATTGAAGAAACAGCGTTCTAAAAGATATATCCGTTGAAAGTAGAAAGAGATTTTTCAGTATTTTAAAAGAGTACCACAAATGACACTTTTCTTGTGTACAGACGAAATCAAGGGTACAATCTCTTTTTGGCCCCCTTAGTTTCTTCTTGTTAGTTTCTAATGGGTGTGATTTTTTTGGAAATAACTCTTTTTTCAAACACTTTTTCAATACTTCTTCACAGGAATTAGCGGATTCCCCAGCAGTTTATATATTTCTTTAGTAATTTTGCTAGCTACGTTTGATGTTTTACTGTTACATTGTCCTCCTTCTCATGCTCGAAACAGATCTCCCGATAGAAACTGAAAGCCCCATCACCAGTCCAAGAGAAAAGGAAGTCAAATTTGGAGGCTACAGTCCTTCTGTAGGTGTCACAAGACCAACAACCGCGCCAAATAAAAGAAGTGTCCGCTTTGCAGATGAGCTGGGTTTTGATGAGCTGGATTTCTCTTTTTCTGAAAGTAGGCCGTCTTCTGCACCGGATGGTGGGCGAGCAAAGAGAGCTGCGACTAAGTCAAGAGACATTTCAGCTGGATCCTCCTTTGAGGATGAAAATACAGATATATCTTTGGAATTGAGCTCTAGTGATTTTAGAAAAACAACAACAAAACAAGGCAAGAAAATAAACATTGCTAAAAGCAACGAGCCAATGAATTCAGGTATAAGTTTTGTATTGAGAGCTTGAAGCTGCATTCATTTTTTACTCTTTGATACGGTTTCTATTTTCTACACAATGTTTTTAAAGAAGCTTAACGGTTTTTCGTTCTAACGGTTTTTCGTTCTAACGGTTTTTTTGTTATACAGTCTCTTATGAAGTCGTATCGCTGCTACTTGCTAATTCTATCACCAATGCCCGATAGAAAAGTTAGTATCTAGCTCTAACGCCTCCATTTCATGTTGTCATCATGATAATCTGAATATATTTGGCATTTTAAATATGGTGTTCCCGTTTCTTTTCTAAACCTAAGTTGCTGCTAAAGGGTTTGAAAATATCTGATGAATTTTGGGGCTCTCCAGTAAAAAAACTATGTGATTAGGCCGATTTTGTATTAATTCAAACCTTAAAGAGTAGATTAGAAATTGCTAAAGGATTTTTTGTTATTTACTTTTGAAATTATCAGGCCCACAAGACAGTAAAGCTGGAGATGAATGGCTTGGACTTGAGAAAGACAAGGAGGCAAAACAAAGTAGTGATGGTAAAAAAACAAACCCAGGAAAAACGAGCCCAAGGAGATCGTTACAAGCGTCTAGAAGAAATAAGCAAGGTACTGTTTTTCTACATGGTCAGATAATCCATTCGAAATCAGAATCATTAGATTGATGATACCAAGCTTAAATAAGTACAAGTGCCACTGTTGAGCAGCTTTTGAAAATGCATGCCTTGTTTCACGTTTATATTGCCTTGTTTCTTGGGTTATGCAACTTTGCGCAAGCATTCCTGAACATTTGCAAGGTACCACTTCCTTTTTCAAATGCGTGACCACTTGAGAAGCAGCTCAGCATGCACTCTTTTTTTTATAAGAACAATTTTATGAGAACACGAGCCTCAAAACTGGTCAAAAATTTAGAACAAATTAAGAACAAGCTGAGGCTGAGCTTTTGCAAAATGCAATTTTGAACAGAATTTTTTTTCAAAATCGAGGATTTTTAGCGATGTATGGGTGCTTTTTCGGTAAATATTCAAATTTGTCAGCAAATTAAGGCTGTCTCACTCACTTTGTTGGCAAATGAGGCCTGAACACCTCCTTAGAGCGAAAAAGCTAGCAATAGCACTGTTACACCCTCTTAATTTAAGAACAAATTAAGAACAATCCAGCCTCAGATTTTCGAAAAAATTAAGAACAGTCAGCCTTAACTTAAATTTACTGGTTCTTATAAAAAAAGAGTGTAGTTGAACTAACATGTGACTGGAACTGTTTGCTGGATCGTTGATTTGTCGGTTTGCCATTGCCTTAGTACCTCCGGCAAAGTTGAAACCAGCTTTTAATCGGCGAAATATTCAACTGGTAAACTTTAGTTAGGGTAAGCTACTCATTTCGTAAGCAATCCGCCGTCGATTAAAGTATGCATGCAAACTCCCTCTTTCGAAGCATTTGATGACTTAATTTAGGGGAACCCGCCTCCCTCCTTTTCTCCCTGTTTTTCGTTGTGGAAAAATGTCGACAATCCTTATTCAATTGTCTGCAATTGCAAAGTTTGTGTCTTAGTAACTCTCTCGTTATATAACTGCTGCACATGTCAATGGTTTGCTATATTTTAGCAACCCTACGAAAAATGGTCTCAATCAGCGAACTTTTATGTTAAAGGCAGTCTGTCCCCTCAATGATTGGCTTATATGAACTACTGGTCTTCCCGTCACAACTGACTACGCTGCTCACTTTTGCTGGCCTAGCTGCAGTAGTAAGCTATTGAAAATGGCAATAAGATTTATTTATTGGAACTAAATGATGGTAATGGAAGCATTTCTTTTCGCTGTTGACACTTCAGTCGCAAAAACCGAACAGGGAACCAAATTTTTCTATCCACAGCTTCACTTCAACGGGAACTCAGTCATTTGATTCTGGGGCTGGAATCAAAGTTGTCTCTGTCAGATTCCCTTTGAAGGTTACCTTCAAAAGGGCAATGTTTTTATACCTTTATCGTAGACAAATTTCTATCGTAAATGTATTCACACTATTTAAGGTCTGTAATAGCTTAGGCCATAGCTCAGTTAATATTTGTGTTTCAATTTCACCATGTGAGATTTTTCCGTGCTTTAAATTCTTCGATCTAACGTGTGACACGAAACCGACTTTATTTTATTTTCGATTCAATGCTTGCATGTTTTTCGAAATCATCTTCCAGATTTTGCGCCAGCCAAGGAAGATGATTTGCAAGGACAAGAAATACTTGGTTCTACAAAGTTAGCAGCAGAGAAGGCAAACCGGGCTGAAACTATTGAACCGGCTGGCAAAATAGAAGACCAGGTCAAACCAACCCTTACCAAACAGACGTCCAAAGATGATTGGCTTGGACTTGGTGATGAAGACATGACCGAAAACATTCTCACCAAAAGCAAACCAAAACCTACAAAAGGTTGTTTTTGATTTCAATTATGCTAAAGCTTGACTTCCATAAAACTTTGTAATTCTAATGTGACATTCCGCTATAGAGATAGAGAAGGAAAACAGATTTATGAGGGGGGGGGGTGAATTTCCTTTGTCTGAGGTTTGCTCAAAAGCCCTTGTTATGTAATATGCCAGCATCGTATAAAAGCTGGACAATGCCCCGAAGGTAAATGGAAATTAACATCTATGTGTCATAAGTAGATATCAAGATACTATGGCGTACTCCTAATCAATAGCACTTGCAAATTTGGAAATAACAACTAATTGTACAAAATATATATTGTAAAGATATTTTTAGAGTAATTTGGAAAATATCCCTCGAGTCTCTTTTCCCCGTGGCAATGCGATTGGATCTTAAATGATTTAGGGAGAGTAACGTTTTTACTGGTTCCTTTGTTTCAGAAAAGGCCAAGTTAGAAAACAAACTCCTTTTATTACAAATCAGGATTTCTGTTTATATTAAGACAGAATCCAAAATGCCTAATAAAAAAGCAACCTTCTTTGCCTGGACAATTCGTGATATGATATGTTAAAATTTTTCTTGAGCATGTTCAACTTAAAAAGGAAGTAGCTTTGATGAGTTTGCTAATTAGTTTATGAAAATGAGGAATGGCAAAGGGCCAAGAACAGATCCTTGAGGAACACCATATGAGATATTACATGTAGAAGAGGAATGCCTATTTACTGAAACATATTGTTTGCGGTCATTCAAATATGGCTTGAACCAATCTAAGGCAGTTTCTCTAATTCCAAGGCCTTCCATTTCATGAAGAAAAATATTAACAGTTAACAGATTCTGGTTAACAGTTTCAAAGGCTTTTTGAAGGTCAATGAATATTCCACAGCCAAATTTACCAGTAGTAATAATTCCTCTATGAAAATGCTTTTTAGCTATGAGAAACCCATCAAATTGCATGATTTTGCCGTGGATGGATGCTGTTTTGACCTTTGAATTTGTTTACATCATTCTGATTTCGACACCCCCTGTCAACAGGACATAGACTTAGCGAGTACGAACTGGAAACTACCAGGCCCTTGTTTTTGTCTGATTGACTTCATCACGGCGTAGTTTTAATAAAACGCCTGTTTGAAATGGATTTTTAAAATTTTGTAGAAACACCGATAGCAAGTAAGCAGTCTACAGATACCGCCAAGGTCCCTGAAGATGAGTAAGTATTATAATTGTTCGATTTCCTTTTATTGACGAAAAGCTATACCTCATCCTAGACAGAAGGTCGCTGACTTTTTAGATCAAACATATTTACGTATACGCCCTTATTTACATAAATTATCTCCAATCCTGCCACGTTTCTCAGGTATTTGTCAGAGGCAAATCCTCCTCTTGTCAATTTTCTCATACCCATCTTCAAAATTTAGAGCTCCTTTAAGTTGTAATTTTAAGCTATACACAGTTCGTGGATGGTGCTAGCCCTAGTTCAGTTAAGAGGTGCTAGCCCTGAATCTTTGGAAGTCTATTCGCCAATATCAAAAAAAATTTTGACAACTCACCGCTTTTGATAAAGTAAAATTTTGGTGAATGTTTCTGCGTTTCAAAGTTTAGAAAAAAACCAATATGGAAATCGATGTCCATGCTGGCCAGCTCTAGTTTGCAAGAACAGCGTTCAGAATACAGTTTGAATCGAAAACACAATTTTCTGTTTGTAACCTTGAGGGGTTTTGTGAATTTTTTCTACTTCTTGCTCATTAATTCATTAATTTGATTAATTTATGTTCATTGTATTAATTGAATCAATTAATTTATCCGACCTTTCAGACTTTTCCCTTGGGAGACTCCAGGCCGTTCTGGACGGCAAAGAAGGGCAAACTTCAGCAGAAGGCAAAGTGAACAAAATACTGCTAGAGAAGAGGCCTCTAGTTTAGCAGCTGGAACGAAGGAAAAGGCTTCAAACATCTCTATAGAAGAAAGCATAAAAGAACCAACTTCCCATTCTACACCTTTAGATTCTAAGAAGACTTCGGCCCAAGCTGTTCTCATTGAAAGCAACAAGGACAAATTCAATTCATTGAACAACGTGTGTATCAAATTTTTCTTGACTATTTGAGGGTTTTAATGGAGGTACTTGAAAAAGGGCCAAGTATGTGCTAGGTGATATTATTCCAAAAAATGAGACAAGATCAGTTTTTTTGTCCAGTAAGAGCCGGAGCCGATGCACTTAGAGAGTACAAATTGCATGTGAAAGTATGAAACGCCAGGTGCATGAATGCATGGTAGTAGATTTTAAGGGGCGGAATATAGAAAAGGTAAATTACATCAGAAGGAAAGAAGGGCTCTGAAATCAGTTACAGCAATGAAAATAGGGGCAGAAAAAATTATTGTGATACATTTTAAACTTTATTTCACATGTCTTTGAAAGTGAATTCATTCACGCTTTAAATGAGCAATGCAAGATAATTGATAATTGAACAAATGTCTACTCATTTTGTCATACCGAATTTAGTTCATATGCACACGATCAAGTGTGTTGAAGTTACAAATACTTTTGATGATATATGTTGTTCGCAGCCATAAATAAGACATTTTAGCTTCAATAATCTGCCTTGACTGATCACATGCGGTGAATTAGGTGCGAGCTCTAGTTCTATATCTACTTCTTACCGACAGAATATTTGCCTCTAGAACCGGCAGCCGGTCATTTACACCTGAGGCAATGTCATCGTGATGCTTCTTTGAATCGTTCTCCTTAAGTTTTCCAAATCCATCTCTGTTTCAGCAACCTCCTTCGTATGAGCAACATACAACGCAACAACAAGCTAATCAACAGATCGAATATTCTGCTCCTCCCCAACAGTCGGAAATTACTCATAATAGGACGCCATATTCGCAGATTGAACAGCCGAACCAGGGAATGAGCCAGTCACTAGCAACCTCAAATCAACAATTAGCTGCACAAATGGATAATGGTTTGTTTTCAGTCTTTTAAACTAACCTTGCCAAGAAGGTTTTCCTTTTTTTCAACATTAGGAAAAAAAAGGTTTTTTGTAAAAATGTATCAAAAAATGTTTTTTCGATCTGGTATAATGTGGAAAAGTTCTTTGCATCCTTCAAAATTTTGTTGTTGTATCATTATTCATTTTGAAATCTTTTTTAAGATACCTTAAAAAATATCAGAAGTTTAAGGGCTCTTCCCTAATGGCAAATTGCCCCAGATCCCGAGCAGAAAGGGGCCCCAAATATTATAACAAAGCTCCTAGCAATAGCAACAGCAATAAGAATAACAGTTTTAATGACGCCATCGTGTGCCCCATCTCAATTTTTGCCCCAAGCCCCAGAAAAGCTTTTGGTAGACCTGTATGTAAGAACAGAAACACCAAAGGTCATCGTAGGACTAAACATATAGGTAAACGACAGCCTAAATAGCCTTTGCCCACATTGAGTACACAGATTATATCAATAAAGGGTAGGCTATCCGTATCCACGAGTGAGTCACAAAATATTTCTTTATTATTGATGTTGGTATTGATGTAATAAGGGAAAGATATGTGCTCATACATTTATGCTAATGCTCAACCTGTTTGAAAGACATGTAACTTGGTTCGGGTCAGCAAGGGGACACTTACAAGAACTTAAACTCATAAAGAAACAGCATTCAGACACCGTGATCTACTTTGTGACTAGGAGTTTTACGGCTTGAAACAGTCATGTTGATACTTTGGGGTATTTTAATTTTGTATTAAATCTATGGTGAGCATTTGTGCTTATTCAAAATTAGAATTATATTTTTGCAGGTTTCCTTTCATATGGAACAACAGGTGCCCCCCAGGTCGGTCTACAGGATGCTGTTTTGGCACAAATGGTATCAGCAGATGGCATCAGATCATTTGCTGTCAATCCAGTCGGTATTAATTCTAGTGGTTTCCATCAAACGATCATTTCTCCCTCGAATGATAGAAAACTGTTATCACTACAGATGGAGAAGCTCAATGCAGAAAAGAAACTGCACCAGGTGGGCATAATACATATCACTTAGGTATATAACTGCTTTAGTAGAACCTCTAAACAAGCAGGTTGGTGCACCATCCCACCAAAAGCAATATCATTTACACTCTTTACAGTCAAATTGAAATAACCAAATTGAAATTTTTTTTCTCATTTTAGTACGTTTGCCCAATGAAAAAGTTCTTTTTAAATC
The DNA here is from genome assembly GCF_013076305.1 of Rhopilema esculentum. The sequence goes on from NW_027019762.1 coordinate 7,242,983, forward strand.
TTTTTTTCTCATTATGAATGAATGTTTTATTCTCGAATAAGATATTTGTAAAATTAAAGCTTTATTGACGGTTTTAGCAAACACTCGAGCAATACCAAATTGCCAACTCACAAATGGAACAAGACCGTAGATCTTTAGAGTCAGAATTGCGAGATTTGCAGTCGAAAATCAGCACGATTGAAGATGGGAAGATAAAACGTGACATTGAAGCATCGAAGAAAATCGAAGATCTTGAAAACGAGATTCGAAAGCTGAAGAACGAAAAGGAAGTGCTAATAAGCTCTCAAGAACTGTCTAGAAAGCGGCATGAAGAAGAAAGAAGGGCGAGCGAAAATTCGTACAAGTATGCTCTGCAATTATTCTTTTACTTCTACAGGCCTTTCTTTAGATAAAAAATTACATCAGAAAAAATTACTTAAACTGGATAATGTGATGAATGTTTAAGGTGAACTAGACTTATTAAAACTTGAACTTCGCTGTAAGGGCAGGTTGAGAGAGGAATGACTGTGAAGGGAGGAGCCTTGCAATTTCATTATTCGTAGTTTTATGTTCGTCGATCTCAATAGGGAACCTAAATGTCAGATTTTGACAAGATGTGTTATCTAGAGCTTCAGTTCTCTTTAGGATTTGGCCCTGTTGTGTTAAGCTTCATAACTTTGTACTTTGCCATCATTTTCCATCGTATAATGTTGAAAGAGATTGCAGTTAAGTAGAAGGATTTAGTTGAGTCCTTTAACTCTAGGGCAGTATTTATTTTAGATGTAACCTAGTCAAAATTGCACTGACGAAGAAAATGTGAGAACTTATTAATTGAATACGCAAAAAATTTCCTTAGCGAAATTATATTTTCATATATCTTTCAGATCTCGCCTGCAGATGATCGAAGATACGTACAAAAACAGAGAATCGCAAATCAAAGATGAAAATGCTTTTTATACTAAGCAGTCAAACGAGAGGATTAAAATCATGGAAAATGAGAAAACTGAACTGATTTCAGCAAATAAAGAAAGAATAACAACGATAGAAAAGAACAAAGAGCTTGATATTGAACGGATAAAGGCGTTGCACAAAAAGGTGAATTTTCACACTACGTTCCCTGTTTACGGTTGAACAGTATTTTGAGTTTGAAAGCAATAAACCAATCAATCACGTCGTTCTTCGTGTCACGTTACCTTCGATCCGCAACTAGATATAGGTTTTTGCTTACTTAAGTTCATCACTCCTTTTCTACACCGAGCAGTGGGGTTCGAAAAGTATGCAACGTTTTCGCCTTTCTGTGCTACCTTCACTGTTTGCGTTACCAAAAGCTTATTGTAGGTCTTCCCACTTGTTAGCAGCAAAGCAAAATCCCTTTTTTTGATAGAGTTTCTTTTGATATAGCCCCTGAGAACTGAAATGTTGAAAGGCATTTTTACAGTCTCAAATTGAGATGTTCTATCTTGATTCATTTACTTTAAGCAGAAAAGTGATCAACTTTATTTTTTAACAGGCAATGGAAGAACTGAGACAAGACTACGAAGAACAGTTGCAGCGGTTACATCATTTGAAAGAACAAGAAATTGCAGCAGCCACTAGCATGTTCTCACAAACCAAGTCTCTCCAATCTTTGATTCAACAGGTCCATAATTCCACTAGCGAGGTGAGAAAAACCCTCTTCGTTACTGCAGCTTCAAATGTGAATTTGTTTACGATCTTTCAATTTTTAATGGAAACATTTATTCCCCTTTGATCTGCTTTAAAAGTTTTTGAAATTCTTCACAAAATTTATGAAGACTGATTTTTGTCTCCGCTAGGTTTTTTGGACTTTCAAAGGTTTTCCCGCTCTTGGGAGCTAGTTTCACAATCATTCTACAAAGGGGGAACTGTTTTTGATTGACAAGCTATATCGACCAATCAGGTTAACTACCAAAGTTCTAGATTGGTCACGTGCTAGCGCATAGGAGCTCCCCACATGCATTGATTTTTTACATTATTTTATGTGATTAAGGCTAGCGAATTCTTTCAATTCCAAAATCAGCACTTACACAAAACATCTAATTAATGTTACCAGTAGAATCAGGAACACCGACTTTACGTTCTAATATCGTAGCAGCCAGTCCCAGCTTTCTTTTGTATGATTTATTTCAACCTATTTTTATGAGAACCATTTCCCGATATTGGAAAAGGCTTAATCAAATTTTCAACATTGGTTTCGAAAAAAGAGGACTGGAAGTTATTTTGCCACACCATGGAACTGTAAAGTACAAAACAAGTTGGAATATTTTAATCTTCGATTGGCAGTTAAGTTTGGAAGCTACCCGAAAATAGTAAGCAATAAATCTTTACTGAGGCGCATACTGTCAATAAAATAAACAGTAAATGTAACTGAGAAGATGTTCGTTTAGACCTCAGATAATTTATGATTAAAGGCTTTTTCCGGATTTGAAGTTCATTGCTGAATGAAATGACGTGATTAAGTCATCTTTATTCTTGTCATTTAGATGGAACAGTTGCAAAAACGAATGGGTGTCTCTCACAAAGACAACCTTTATGAACGTGAAACGTCTTTGAGGATGAAAGATGAATATCTAAAGACCATGCAAGAGAGGCTGCATAGACAAGAGACCGAGAACGCAGAAGAGCGAGCACGGTTGCAGAGCCTGGTAGCGAAACTTGAGATGCAGCTGAGAGAACAGGGAAGACAGTTTGACCAGGACAAATGGAAGCTGACGCAAAACGAGAATAGAGTCGTGTCACTGCAGGTAATGGAGTGAAGAATATTAGGAAGGCTAGTATTGTATGAAAAATACATTTCATGCATCAATGTGATTTAACTCCCATGGGGTTAAAGAACATTACTGTTTACCGGTCTGTCATAAAATTATCGATGTGGCATTGGCATAGATGTATACGCTTGGTGTATAGAACAGGTGAAACTCATAGTAGCAACTCAGAACTCTCCTGTTCTATACATCAAGTACAAGGGGTGAAAGAATTCAAATCCTCTTTTGCATACTTTGGATTGGCTCTGCCAGAATCCTTTTGAAGGCCTTGAGAAAGGATTTTAATCGGAGTGGCGGAAATGGAAAGCCAAGGCAAAGAGGATGATGCTATAGCATCAAAGTAAAAAACTGTATGCCAAATGGTGGTGGCCAAATTTTAAGCTACCTTTATCACAAAGCTTTTTTGTTTCTCAAATGGCACATTTAGGTGCTTTATGATGTGCAATCAATATCTTCTAAATTTTAGCAAACCATTTGCATCTTTTACCAGACCAAATTCTATCAGCACTAGAAAAGTGTTATGGTAAACAAAGACATTTGTCACTTAACCTAAAAGGGTGCACAGATCGTTTGTTCATTTCCCTCTCAAACGTGGAATTAATTTTACAGATTCACTCTATATTTCGCCCTATTTGATCCTTTCGGACTGTTTGGCTAACAAGGTATCTTATTCAAAGGCTGCAGTTGAAGAAGAGCGAAAATACACAATGCAGCAACTGGCAATAGAGCGGCAAATGATTGAGAAATCGCGTGACGAATTGATGAATGAACAGCGAAAGATTTTGTCCGAATGCCATGAAGAGAGAAGGAAACTGGCGGCTGAAAAATCCCAACTTGAAGCCCTTCAAGAGAAGTATAGCAAAGAAAATCTTGAAAGAGTGAGTGCGACTTCCTTAATCTGTCTTCATTAAAGATATTCTTGTATTTTGGAAGGTAGAATATCAAGCATTAAGTATTTATAGCTTTGTGCATGGTAAAATAGTTTCGTTTTATGTCAATTTTCAAAACGAACTTCCCTACTGGAAGCAGGTACGATTGTTCAGGCATTCTCTTTTATTATTCCACCATATGCCACACTCAAACCTCAATATTCCGTCCACAGCACTCCATGCTTCACCCTCCACCTTCCGTGTTCGATCCCGGCCTTCACCCTTCGAAATTTATCGTCATCACAGCTCTCCGAGCAATATTATTCTGCTTTTTCATGAAGTCAAAGCTTCCAGCACAACAATACTGTCTTATATCATTCGTAAGCATCAATGTTGTATTTCTTATTGCAGGAGCATGCAGTTTTGAAAGACCGGGAATCTAAGATACTTAAAGAGGAAGAGCGCCTTGAAAGAGAGAGAAATGCCCTTGAGCTGTCGTTTAAAACAATCAATGAAGAGAAACAAAAACTGGAAGAGTTTGCGAAAGCAATTCAAAAAAAATCGAAAGAAGTCGAGATAATGTCAAAGGTAAGATCTTATCTGGATGCCTGTTCTTCTCTCTTTTGTTAAGATGCAAGATTTACTGTTAAATAAGATTTTTCCCTAGGAAAGGAACACAGGATTTATATCCAAGATACCTTTTTTTCACTCAAATTTTTCTCACAATTTTTTTGAAGTTTTCAGTTCTGTTTTTGAGTTCAGTTTTTAATTGTTCTCCAAACATCAATAGTGATTGTGCTTTCTATTAAAGTCGGCTGATTGGCGTGAACAACATCTTGCTAAAATGTGAACTCCGTCAACTGTGCTTTTTCAACAGTATGCATCCTCCACCAAGTAATGTTGTTGCCAAATTCCTTGGTCTCTACCTTTTTGTACAAGCATTTTCAAATTTTCATTTCCCTACAAAGCATCAAAAGATTCTAGACTCCAGTACCTGCTGATATGAGCTTTGTCTAATGTATTTTAAGGCGATGAACTCTGTTTGCACGATTCGCTTTACTCTTTTTTTGCGATCCAACTTTAAGGCTTTGGATTGATGTTCGGCCATTATTCTTGTTGTCCACCATTCCTTTAGCAAACTTGTGATATAATATTTCTGCTGTCAACATTATGAATAAAGATATCGTAAAAAACAGTGCCAAATCCATTCTATTATTTTGTAGCTCAGCTACGTCTGTACTTGGAACAACTGTTGTTTGTCAGTTCCATTCCAGAGATGTTTGATGTGCAATAAATTGCTAGCAAAAGGTCGATTAGACTAATTACCAATGCAAATTGTAATGCAAGAGTTAATTTCAGGTTAACAATACATAACCTGCTTTTACCTCTTTTTAAAATTCTTTTTCCTCACTTTTCGTTCACGAAGCTCATTAATAAGTCATACAGCTTTCATGCCTTTTTTCACAGGAATTTTCAGGGCGCAATCCTCTTGACATCGTGTTAATTTTTTAGCTTTGACATGGAAATTTTTCACCCTTTTCTGCGGCCATAGACCAAAGGCTCTGTTGGTTTGAAATCAAGGCTTCGTTTGGGTGTATAATTGAAGCACGTTTTCTAAGGCTTCTTGCACAAATCGTGCCAGATCTTGTCTGGTCATGCCTGATTTTGGCTAATCGTACCCGATCGTCCCTTATCGTGCCTTATCGTGCCTTATCGTGCCTTATCGTGCCTTATCGTGCCTTATCGTGCCTAAAATTTTTGTTAGATCCAACTACTAAAGAATTTACAATTAATCAAAACATGGAAAGTTTTTTCAGAATCCTTTTATTCCACAGGATGCAGTGAAGTTGCAACAGGAGGGGCTTGAGGCCTTGGAGCAGTGTCATATTTTAAGGCTTGAAATAGCCGATGCTTCCAGTTTGCTGGAAACAAGAAGCAACCGAATAGAACAGCAGGAAAATGCCTTAAAAGAGGTGAGAAAATGATGATCTGTTTCATTATGTGATCTTTTGTTAGTTTGGCTACAAAATGCTGCTCAACCTGTTTTTTAGTCATTCACTTCGTCACATCTCTCTTTTGGTTTCCTTTATCCTTCTCGTCACTTCCTACATTTCAAAGATTTCACAGGGATCACCAATCATTTTCTTTTCGCATTGCTTTTCGTTTTTTCAACCGTCGTCAAACTGATGCCGTCAACCAGGGGTGGTTTAGCCCTGGTGGCAAAGTGGCCATCGGCACCCGGGCCCTTTGTGATAAGATTTTACGGGCCTTTCCCGCGTTGGAGAAATTTTTAACTAAATGTTGAAGACTAGATGCCCTAGACTGATTACTTTGCGATTAAAGTCCCAATACAAGCACTTCAAACCACCCAAACCGTGGTTTCCGTTATTTCAGCTATGTGCTTAATCTGGCCTGTACCCTGGGTACCAGAGCAACAAAATTTCGAGCGCGTAAACAGTCAAGCATGCCAAGCAGAGAAGCGGAGAAGCGGAGAAGCGGAGGAGCATACATTTGTCTTCTATTTCCGCTCTCGAATTTATGTGGCTCAGGTACCCAGGGTATCTGACCTAGAACTGACAAAAATTGCTTGATTAAAAAACATCCATGGTGTAGTTATGAATTGATATAAGTCACTTTTTAATCCATATTATGATAATATGAAGCAGAAAATATCAGAGACAGTGTTGTAGGAACGAATTTCATTTTGGGAGAAGGGTGGCGACGGCTGCCCATAGTATTTATTCTCACTTAGTCCACTGTGAAACAGGATATAAGGCTTAGGTTGCACTTATTGGGGAGTGGGGTTCCAATATGTGAAGATAATGTAAGATTCAAAACAGAAAGTAAGAAAAGAGAAGTTAAGTAGTCATCACTTCCATCTAATAACAGCCTCAAACTCAGATGGGAGGACATTGACAGAAGGTTCTCGAAGAATTTAGATCTGTATCTGGATTTAGCAATGCTAGAGCCAAGAAGATGTGTTGACACAAAGATGAAGCAGGAGGGCAATAAGAGCTTTCTTTTCAAGATTTGTCGTTTAGCGAATGTCAGCTTGGAAATGCTCAAGAAAAGAACTGCTGGCATTTGTAACTTGTTACCAGCAGCATATCGTTCAAATAAAAAAAACAACAATTAATGCAAATGGAGATCCAGAAAAACGAAGATGATTTCAAGGAACACGCTCTGAGAGAAGAAGCATATGGAGAAGAAAACTGTGACTTTCAAGATGGGGATTCGCAAAGGACTCCAAAGTCATTGACACCCTGTATTAAAAGGGTAGAAGCTTGCCAACGGTGCATACCCTGCGCATTCAAAACTATGTACCTACGCTCTTTTTTTAAACAGTTTTATAAGAACACGAGCATCAATGTTGGTCAAAAGTCAACTGTAACATGCAAGTTTGAATAACATTTTATTCCAAAAATGAGACTTTTTAGCCATGTGTGGGTGCTTTTCGGTGAATGTTCAATCTTGTCGTTAAATGAAGGTTGTCTCACTCACTTTGTTAGCAAATAATGCCAGAACACTTTCCTAGAACGAAAAAGCTAGCAATCGCACTGCTTACACCATAATAATTCAAGAACAAATTAAGAACAATCCAGTCTCAGATTTTTGCAAAAATTGAGAAAAGTCAGCCTCAACCTAAATTTACTGGTTCTTATAATAAACGAGTGAATGCAACATGCACATAGCTGCATACCCTTCCCTCTACAATGCGTATAAACGTGTGATGACACTAAGCTGCAGCCAGCTTAATATTCTTAAGAAAAGGCTGCTCTCCATTATCAGTCAACCAATTGCTTTAGCTATTTATAATTTCAAGTGAAGAGAAAGCTTTTGATTACAAGCAAGTCATTGACCAATTTACTGTTTATCTGCACTTCTTCGAAAAGAGTTGAAACTCATAGAGCTTTCATGAATTTTGATCTTGATTCTTAACTCTACATGAGATTTTAAATCCTGTTTACACGAGAGGAAATGTATGAATTCAATTGGGTCCGATTTTACGAATTAAAATCGATATACTGTTGTTGTTTAGCACGTTGCTTTTTGTCAATGTTTATTGAATTAACCGTATTTTAAGGCTACATTTTTGTGGGTGTGGTTCAGTTTTTTCTGCCACGCCCTAAACCAGGCTCTTTGAGTTTGCTAGCCGTCCTGCGATTTTGATACCAGACTGCCTCTGGCGTCAACTGACATGACAGCAGTAGTAGACCTTCTGCTTTTGGATTTTTGTTGGCTGTTGTCTCTCACGTATTGCTCTAATTGCGATTTTTTTAACAGAATCAAGCACTGCTTAAGATTGAACAGACACAATTGCAGGTTGCAAAGGGAAGTCTCCGCTGCGCCCTTTGCCAGCGAGCAGTGGGTGCGCCCCAGTTTCTTCAACGTATGTATCGAAGAATTTTTGATAATGTTTAATGATGTTAAATATGAATGAATGCAATATTTGGTTCTACATGATGGTATCAACGAAAATCCCAAATTTACCTTATTCCGTCTCTATTTTCATGTTACTTGGATTGGAGATTGTCTAGCTAACATCTATCCTCAATGAACCAGTTCAATTTATGGTCATGTTTTGAAACACACTTCACATTTCTTTGCACTAGTTTTTGACCTCGGATTAAACTTTTTCGCACTAGATTGTTGACAGTTATCTCTCTGTGTTCCTAGTGTTACAATCACCAAACTTCTCCCAAAAAGCTACATCGCAGCAGCCACAACAGCAACAGCCTCCTCTGCAACTAGAGCAACAGTTTACGAGGCCTTCCAGTCCACCCGCTAGTTTGAGTTCATCAAGTGTTACCACTATCACGTCAATCAATGAGAGTCAGCCAGAAACTCGGGCTCAAGTCGGATCGACTTTGCCACCACCCCCGGACATATTAGTTGGCAGTTTGAATTTCAACCGTACAGTCCGCAAATGGTCAGCGGACAAAGAGCAAGTGAGTTTTTGTCTGGGGGATCGTTTATCAGATAATTACGGGTATTCTCCAATCCTTCGTTCAAAGTTTTGAAGCAAGGATACCAATCGGGTAGAGCTTTAGAGATCTAACTCGTTTTGTCTGAGGATTTTGATAACAACATGTTTGGATTTGTAAGATAAAACGAATGTAGATATGAATCTAAAAGGGCTACCTTTAATCCTAGAGTTAGCCCCCTCCCCTTGTGTAAGCCCCTCCCCTTGTAAAATGGCCTTCCCTCGAATAAGCCACATTCTCGATAAGCCTCCATCGTAACATACTAATTTTTGCATTTTGATAAGCCCCGGTGGGGGCTGAATCGAGATGCGACAGAGACATACACCGTTTCAATCACTAAATGATTACAGATTCAGCGACTAATTAAAATTTTGACAAAGAGACTGTCAAAGATAATAAAAATATCAATATTTTGGAATAGAAAATCTTTTCATGCTTTGGAATGATATCTTAGAAAGAGTTGTGAAGTAAAAGTGAAAATGAAATCAACTTGAAAATCGTGAAAGATCTACGAAACGAGCTATTTATATGGCAACTTGCTGATGATTCTATAACGCCCCCTCGAAAAGACTCCCCCTCGAAAAGGCCCCCTTGATTTAGTCCCCTTGTAAAAAGTACCAAATTTGAGGATTAACAGTGTTAAGGAATTCCAGAAACATTTTTTATTAGTGTTGCTAAAAAGAAGGAACTCCAACAGGATGAGCTAGCCAGAATGTTCACTTTTCCATTACCTGGCATTCATTGGCATTCAGGCACTTGTGTTAAAAGGTCTCAGAAAAGCTTTTCGGTAACACTGGTAAAGATTCAAATTTTGTAAATTTATTAAAAACATAAGGTATTCCAGCAACAGGTGAAAGGAAAAGTGCACTATAGCTTTGTCACAAATATTACCCTGCGATATCCTTTTCGCGAGATGGCCTCAAAGATCTAAAAAAAATTGTGAGAGGCTATTCAAAGGGATAATGACACATGAAAATGATAGAAAAAATTAGTGTCTTTTAAGTGTTTATCAAAGGATTTCTATATCATCATAATTTATATGTGATTTAAGATATTCAACAACCAACTGCTCTATTCAGAGGCTATGCTAATTTTTTTGAAATTAGGATATACTCTTAAATCTCGTGACAGAGTTTTGTTTTCATTGTCCTGACTTGAAACCAAATATTGTTGAGTAAAAAAGCAAGCATTTGAAACATACGACATTCTTCAGAAGATGAAACCTCAAAAAATATATCGAAAGCTAAAAGTTTAGAAATATACAGACTGAGACCCAGTTTGTATTCAAAATAGGTCAATCAACAACACGAGTACATGAAGGCCGCTCAACAACTGCCGTTCGCCTATTGAAAAATTTTACTATGGAGTACGTAAAGGTGAAAGCAAACCCCTTCTGTCTTCACAATGGTGCTGTTTCATTTTTATGTAAATGGATTCTAAAACTTATTCTGATGTTTTATGCTCTGAGAAGTGTCAGACGAAAAAGCTTTTGGCCAATATGTTGTAAAATGTTCGCTTTTTTCAAAGCAATTTTCAAGTTCTGTACCGCCAAATAACTGATCATCATTATAGTCTTTGGCACAATCTGAATGTTACATTGTGATAGTATCGTGCTGAACCAGGATCCTACCTTTGTTGATTAGAGCTTTCGCTCTACAAATAATGCAGCTTTACTGTCTGATGTGTGAATTTTTATCCTTGAAATTCATCAATCTAGCTGCGAAAAAGTTCAGCACTTTACTTGAAACAGCTATTCGACATTCTGCAGATGAGTTGTTATACCTTTTTTTTGTAGGATGAAGATTTCTTTGAAGAAGAAAGACGATTTTTGAATGAGATTCAAAAGAAGCGAGACTCCAAACTCAGTGGTGTGACGTAAGTTAGAAGTTTGTTGCAAAAATGTCTATGTTCTACTCAACAAAATAATGGGATAGAATAATGGGACCATCTTTTTAAAAAAGAGGAGTTTGCTAGTATCTACCAGCGTAGAACTTTGTCTTCTCCGCGTGAAAGTTAAAAAGGGTATTCTCCAAGTGCAGTTTCTGTGCATGCCTCAGCCTAATGCATTGCTGCATTTGCAACGAGCCTAAAGTCATACATTTTCAGTACAGGAAGTCGATTTTAGATAATGTAGAATTTTTTATCCATTGCGTTCTCAGTTGGCTTATTGTTCCATCAGCTGTAATCATTTGTTGTTACTGACCTAGTCTTCTTTTGTTGGGCACTCCTCAGACAAATTATAACGTAAGCGATTTTCCTGTAGCTGCTTGATACTTGACCTTCATCAACCTCAAAATAAAGAGTATGATATCTTATTTAGAGTAGACTTGCCATAGAGAGCCCGAGAGACCCAAAGTTATAACTGGTGGCCCTCGTATTTGGTTTGAATCAGCAGGTACGTAGATTCCGGGGGTGTGGGGGCAAGTCCCAATTCCAATGTTTATTTACGTCAGAGATAAGTATTTTCTCAATGCAGAAAGGAAATGACCGAACCGTATAAAGATAAGGCTCTTAAAGTAAAGGCTTAGTATAATCATAGCACAATTTTAATACAAAATAGCAATTGGCGTATTGTCAGTCGAAAATTTTGTACCTTACACCTCCCAAAAATATCGGTCGATTTACGTCCCTTTGAATTCTCAAATTTCGTCAGCTTTCTCTGTGTCTTATAAACAGTAAAATGCTAACATAAAGAACTTTGGAAAGCACAAAAGTATCGATATAGGAGAAAACTAGAAAATGGACACATGTTGAAGCTATAGTTTCGTTGAAAATTTTCGTTATTAATCTGCACCCTTTACTTGTTTAATTTTTGAAGTTTATTGCCATCAGAGTTTTTCGCGAGTTTACCTCAATCGAAGTGTACAGTTGTGTTTATGTAAATTGTATATATTGTTGACTCGTAAATTCACTATAAAAATTTACAGAAATGTTTACTATCAATATCTATCTCTATTTGAAAATGACTTTGTTATTATTTCTTTTATGTTACGTTTCTGATAAATCTACGTACCTGTAATTTTTTATCTCTTATATCTGATAAAATATATCGTACAAATCACATATGATGTCTCAGCGCACGATGGTTCACCATGAAATATTTTATAACATTTTACTACAAATTAAGTTGTAGCAAAAGTTTGAAATTTATGTCACGATTTGAAAAATGCCAAACCTAAATGTACACAAAATATTTGAAATTAATTTTTAGAATAGAGGAAAATGTTTTCGTACGAAATTAAGCCAAGTTGACCAGGTCAATATTCTTGTTACAAAAGTTTTTTCTTTCAGTTTTTTCTTGTTGATCATGGAGCCTTGTCTTTGAAAGACGAAGATTTTTGTTTTCACAGATTCCACACATGACAGATTTTCGTCTTTGAAGCACAAACAGGAAATTGGTTTGGCGGGAAGTTCCAAGAGGACATCTTCATGTGATCTAAACTTAGTCGCTTATTGGCCACTCAATCTTTCTTCGAAAGATTTTTGTCTTTTTGATCCGCACACGGCAGACTGTTTTATTTGTCCTTCAAAAACCGTCTTCGAAATTTAAACATGTTTAACTTCGAAGACTGTCTTTAAAAGACAAAATCTTTGTCCTTGACAAGCGCATACGGCAGATTTTTGTCTCTGGAATGCTAAAGACAAAAATCTTCGTCTTTTAAAGACGAAAGTCTGCCGTGTGTGCTGGGCTTTACGAAGACCCTAACAAGAGCCACATACAAATAAGAGGGAAAGAGAGCACATTTGTTTATTTGAGGGAAACAACTGAATGCAGAGAAGAGAATATAGAATAGAGATGGCTTGATCCCGGGAGTTTGATCAGGACAGTGACGGGGTGTGCAGAAACCCTAATCTCTATGGGACAGCTTTTTGGCACCCTGGCCCTATCCCATAAAAACATGCCAATAGCATATCGTATCCCTTAAAGAATATGCATAAATATGGCACTTTCATGCCAAAATAAACCTGAGCGGAAAGAGAATCTACAATGTGCCTAACGCACGTTGTTTGTGCTTTGTGGGAGCAGATAATTGAAGAATGTCTATCTTCTGCTTCAAAATACCCTGTCCTAAACAGTTTTCTTTAATTTTGATACCCTGTCCCATATTTTTAATCGAAAAAGTATATGGGTACTCCGCGGCACACCTCGTTGGAGTTTGATCTAGGAATCGATGAAATTGGACCAAATTAAACATTTTGTAAGTACTAGGCATTAATCGAAAGTATTAAGCATGCTTCAGGCTTGCGATCTGCGCTGGAAATTAAACTTTTTAGAGTTGGAAGAGTTGGAAGAGAATATCAACAGAAAAATGAACAAAATTTGATAAAATAAAATAACGACTTTGTACAAGAAATGAGTCTTTGGTACAGCGTTTCGAGTTTAACTCTTCATCAGGTAAATAAATAATAGAAGAAGAAACGGTTAAGAAGAGAAAAGAACAGTAGATAATCTAAAGATTAGCTATATGGAACGTAGTAGAAATACGACGTAGAACTTAAGACGAGATGGAAATATGTGAGGAGGTGGAAAGCGTATAGATAAAATAAGGTGAAAATTAATAATGGCTGGATTCAGGGGTGGCGCCAGAAATCTTCCGACAGAGGGGCTGGAGCTTCCGACAGGGGGCTAAAATGACTAAAATAAGCAGTTTTCGTACGTTATTTTGTCAAATTTGCTCCGACAAAAACCTAAAATTTCCTCCGATGGGGGGGATGGGCTAGATGCTTCCGACGGAGGGGCTGTAGCCCCCCTAGCCCTCCCCTGGCGCCACCACTGGCTGGATTAGGAAAGAAAGGAAAATTGTTTATTAAGACAATTAGGGATAAGAGTACCAAGATTAAAAATAATACGTTTTTCGAGGGTTTTGCGCTTAGTGTTGTTATGAGGTGCGTAGCAAAGTCCAGTGATTTTCATGTTGGCTGTTGTATGGCCATCTTTGATCAACAGAAAAAGCCATACAGCAACATCAACAACACACATCATCAGCAACAACAGCAACATCAACACGAGAGTCGCGAATAGAAAATCACACATATCATCAAATCATGTATCTTCAGCAAAAAAATCTATGTTGATATACATGGAACCAAGTTTGTACATAAGTGTTATTATCTTTTACATATCAACGTCCCTCGCTGCAATTGGATATGATGCAGTTTATGAACCGGTAAGTTTGCTTTTCAAGATATGCTGTGGAAACTTGCAAAGAAAATCTAACAATGATGTCGTATTGAACTTGAAATATGGGTTAGCATGTTAAACAGATTATTTGTCGTTTAGTGCTGCAGAATCCCAATCAATACGCTTTAAGAACAGTTTGGTTCCAGACTGCAGAGTTTAGCAAGTGCATACCCGATATATTTTCCTGTACACCTGATAAAATGTGTGGCATTTCGAAACCTGGGCGTGACATGGGTGTGTCCCATTGCTTAGGGCAAATGAAGAATTAAGTTTCCTCAAGTTCGAATGGCAAAATAATAACTAATAACTATCAATCATGTACATTACTCATCTTAGTTCATTTTCGCTTCTTAATTGATTATCCTTGGGTTCTAGCACAGTTTTGCACACTAATGTGCACAACTGAAGTCAGGCCTTGCTCTAAGCAAAATGGAGGTGCTCTATAAAAGAGCCCCTTAGGAACTCTAGGTACTTTATTTTGCACCTCTAAATAAAACTTCCTTGAGAGCTTTGGAAGATAAAGAGGTTTATATCGAGAGTAGGGATGTACCGGATATCCGGTAGGCCGGATAATCCGGCGCCGGATCGCTGATTTTTTGAAAATCCGGTTCCGGCCGGATTTGTTTCCGAAATCCGGCCAGTTGCCGGATTTTCCAGAACTTTAATCATAACTAAGAAAATTTGGAAAACTAAGTCAGACTCCCTTCATACAGTGATTAAAAATGGATTTTCCAGAACTAAACGATATCGACGATAAAACAAGCGCCTTGAAAACAATGCTCGTCATCACGAAACAGGAAGACTGGATGATATAATTCACAAATTTGGTCCAGGGTTGCCAGATCGGCTTTTTAGGCCAAATTTTTCATTTTTGGTTTCTAGATTTAGATTGCCTGAAAAAATTGTTTTTTGCTTACTACTTAAATTTGACCTTGTTGCCCTTTCCAGCAGACGTCCAAAATTAATGAGTAATTACTACATTCATAGAATAATTAGTAGTTAACTAAAAAGTGTTAACCAAATTTCAAATTTTATCACCTAACCTAAATATTATCTTGATATTAGCAAAGGGTTTTGAAAAAAAGTAAGATTCTTATCTAAGTTAAGAAATTATCTAACAGGCACAAGCGTAGAAATATAACCAGTGCCTGCTCGATGGATTCTTGAGAAAGTTTTTGATTTGGTCTTTTTATGAGCATTTTGGCTTACATTGCTCACCAGTCTAGCCTTCGTTTGTAAATTCAATCTGGCAACCCTGAATAGGTCTCTTTGATCTTCTCGCTATACATTTTTTTGCAAAGTGGCTCAAAACTTTTTATTACTGAAAATTCTATAAATGGTCAGATTATCCGGTAGAATCCGGCCGGATATTCCACGAAGAAATCCGGTAAATCCGGTTCCGGCCGGATTCTGAAAATCCTGATCCGGTACACCCCTAATCGAGAGCTTTGGAAGAATGTTTAAATTATAAATAAGAAATGCAACGGTGATATCAAAAAGCACCATAATATGAAATAACGAAACAAAACATCCAAGAAACACTATGTTAATGTCAATATAAAAATATAATATAACAATGTCTCAAAATCGTTCAGATTTTTCTAGATATGTAAGTTGCCATTGCTTGATGAGGTTTTATCACTGTCGGTATCAACTGCCAGTATCACTTCTGTTATGTTCAGCTTCACATAGTGCTTCATCAAAACGCATGGCTTTAAGTCAAACATTTAACTTTGTTTCCCGTGTTATGGTATTCATTCTACAGCAGCACAGCTAGAACATCTACCACTCATGAAAGCAAATGAAAACTGAAAAGCAATGCGATAATTTGGGTGGAAATGTGATCGCTGATTTGCACAGGCCATTTTAAGTTATTAAGAAAGAAACTGAAAATAATACTTCAACAGAAGATAAACGCTTGCTCAAAAATCACATAAATCTGCCGGAGAATACACTTGATGGCCTGTGTCCTTGGTGGTTATTAGAGAGTTATTAGATTGAAAATGGTATCAAAAACCCAACGTTGAATTTGCTGAATTTTTTCTCAATGGGGTAATCTTATGCAAATCATAATATTGTGGTCTGTTTGGAAGATTGTTTATGCTTGATCAAGTTTATTCAACAAATGTCAAAAATTTATTTTGCTCCATGGTAATATTGTTTTTACGTCTTGAGGGGCTCTATAAATCACTCTCCAAGACTTTTTTTGGGTGCACTTTACGTGGGCATACTTTCCGGGCAAGGCCCGCTGAAGTGCACACTTCTAAGAAAGTGCCCACTTGATATTTTGCTTATCCACACCTGAGATCTTGTTGGAGACTGCCATACTCTGCAATCCTAGTTCAGTTTATGTAACAGCAGTTTATGTTGAATAATAAGTTTTTTTCTAAATGCTTGAGACCTACTTTTCTGCCCACCTCTCGTATACTCGCAATATATCTCCTCTCTTGAATATGGTAACCTATGTTAATAATTGATAATTTTTCTTGGCATTTCAGTAGGGGCAATCAAGAATAAGAACAAAAGTAAGCACAAAAATGAGTGTTGAAGTTTCACTGACAAATTTTCTAGATATTTTCTAACTGAAAACTTTTCAAAATATTTTACTTGATAACAGGCTATGCTTGAAAGACGTTATTAATTTTAAAAAAATCCTTGGTACAATTAACTTACATTTATCAAACTTACATTGAGCATTTTATTGTACCGCACGCAATCTAGTATATTTATGGAAACTTTTCACATTGCCTTTGCTGAAAAAGGAACATTTTAGCTAATAACAAATTGTATTCATTAAGATCTTGGTTGTCAAAGTACAAGACAGGGAGAACTGCTTGCTGTACTTCGTAGTTTATATCCTCCAGATTCATTGCACCCTTGATGTAGAGGTCCTTGTCCAGCAACTTTCCAGTCTGGATTATCTGTAATAACACCTGAACTGATTCATGTTGACTCTCAAGCTCATTTCCCTTTTTTAATCACAGTGTAGTCAGCACAATGCCTTCTGGGTATTTCAACTTAAATCAACTTGAAATGGCAAAAACTGAGCTTAGCAGAGAAAGAGAAAATAAACAAGATCACTGCCAAAAATGTAGCAACTTTATCTTGACCTAGTTTTTTCTTGCAATAGACTGATTTCATGTGCGAGGATGGCTCTGTGGTTAGAGTCACTGACTACAGAACCAGGCGTCTTTGGTTTGAGCCCCTGGCATGACCAAACTTTTATCCAGAGTAAGGAGAGTTGCCAGCTCTTTGTAACTTGAAGGGTAGGAGTCACAAGGTGCAGTCACCTCAAGAGGAAGGACCAGGACACTGCTTGATAAGCAGTGCTTCTCAGTGTCCTAAAACTACCTTTGGATGCTAGGTGGCAATACAAAGTTCATTAAATTGGAGTTGTTTAATGTTTTATGAAAGCTGTCTTCAGAAAATTATCATCAGGATTAAATTTCAGTGGTTTAAACACATTTTGAAATTTCATTGATTTTTACAAGACTAGCCCTACTGCAATTTTCTTGATTGAATTTTTTTGTAATGATATATATATAATGAAAATAACTGTTTTACCAGCCTGTTATAAAGTGTCTGATGTCATTTAGTCTGAGCGTTACACGCTTTGGTGTATAGAAAAGGATAACTCCAAGTTGCAACTCAAAGTTTCAAACTTTATCCAAACATCAGTCAACCCTTATCTCTTTCACATTGGAGTTTAGAAATTATAGCTCTGCAATAGAAGTCTAATGTCAGTTGCTTTGCCTTTTAGTAAATCGTTTTTAATGTTCACTTTCCTTTCTGATAATTGTTTGTTTTACTTAAGAAAAACAAGCCAATTTAAAGCATATGATAAGACTTTGGTCAAACACGCCTTTAACCATATATGTCTACTTATAGGACTTTCCAAGCAGCTGCCTTGGTCATTCACCATGCTATTTTGGGCTTTTGGCATTCACTCTTATACCTGTGACATTTTTCTTCCTGCTGTTCAACTGGTTTGGGTTTAAGCTCTTCATTCAAAACTGATCAAAAATAGCTGATGTGAGCTTTTGGTGCATTTGTCTACTATTCAAGCAGGTTTCTTTATTTTAACATGAATGGAAAATTTTTCGTTTTTGTTCTAACTGTAGGTAGTTATATTAAGTTTGATAAAATAGGTAATCACAGTTCAAGAAACTGTGCTCCTTGTTGTAAAAATTTCTACTCATACTAGTTTCAAAAGCAGTTTTATATAAAAAACATACTTAACAAATACTTATGAAAGTAAATTATATTAACTTTTATAAGTTTGGTATACTATGTTACAATATTGAAGCATTGAAACTTGCAGTTTATTAAAATGCTTGAAGTCTGTCTAGCTAGAGCAGACAGCTAATAGTGAAATAGTGAAAGCACACTGTTTTCTTGCTATTAAATAGTTCCTAAAATATTTTCCTAAACTTTTAAAGTGGCTGTTTGTTGTGGAGTAAAAAGCTGCCATCCCACAATCATATTTTCATAAATGACTGTTTCTTTGCTTAGAATTTAAGTTGTTTATTCTTAGTTGACCCGAATGGAAATTTGATGTATGTTTATTCTGCATATCAAACTGATTCATGACTTGTGTTGGTAGTGATTCTGATTGTATTCAGTAGAATGCTCTTTCCTCCATCGGTTCTGTCACTTTTCATTATGATGCAAAGTTTGAGGATGCGTTTGGCCTATGCCAGCATGTGTTCTTTACTACAAATTCATTCTTTTGATGAAGACCTTTTTGACCCATATATATAAGGCACATTTCTATATGTTATTTGTAGTGGTACCAACCCACTCTGTTTGCAAATAGAAATCTATGTACCAAACGGGTAGGTCTGGGCTCTTTGGTTAAATGAAGATTGGCTACGTCGGTCATTAGACATTTAGGATCCTACCTATGTGTTACTATGGCAAACCTACGTGTTACTTCAGGGTCCTAGATATCATAGAACAAAGACGTGACGTCATCGAGTAGCAGAAATAGCAATGCACTTCACTAGACAGAAAAGTAAGCAATTTTGGGGATGTTCTCGCTAATTTCCGTGAAATCAGTATTCATGACGTTTAATTGCTAGTGGGTTGATTGAAATTCTTTCCCTATCATACCTTCAGCTCTTCCTGTGTGTTTGCTTGCTACCATGAAGTTTTCTATTTAGTCGCCCCTTTCTACTAATTGGCTGAGAATATTAGTAAATCTGGCCGGGTCTTTTTACTTTGAAAAGGGTTTTTTTGCAAAGCTGTCATGGTATCCCGAAATAGAATCTATAGAAGATTATTCTAAGCTGCTGAAGAAAGGGCACTTGGCAGCAAGTAAACAGAAACGCATCACTCTACTTGCAACCAAGGATAGAAACATATTAGCCGAGAGTACAATAGTTTTACTTAACAATATCCCATCGATACGCTTGTAAATATTTTTGCCATCGCAACTATACGCAGCTGCAAACGGATACATGAGTACAGTGCGACTGTAATGAAGCTATTTCGTTGTCTGCAAGAGACAAGTGCGTGTTTCACGAAGGGCCCATCTATTTTGTATGTTGCTTTCGAGAGTTAAGAACTTACAGAGTCATTGAAAAGTCCCAAATTGGAAGACAGCTTGGCGTAAAATGTATTGATGCTTGGATGAGAATGTCATCAGAGTGTTTTTAAATACGTCTTTATGGGTTACATTTATGATTACCGATGTTGCTTTTGATCATGGAGTCATCATTTGTGGTACAAAACTCAGTGTTCTAAAACAAGACTGTGTGCATCTTTCTTGGCATATACTTTATCAATTTCAAAGGATGGGTTGTGGGATGAGCGTGCAGACGAAAGAGGCCACTGTGTCAGAAGCATCTGTAAGTAATGCCGAAGATGCCAACAACGTGAACCAAGTTGTACAAATTCTTATTCTCGGGCCGTCGAACAGTGGAAAAAGCTCGTTCTTGAAGCAAGTTCGGCTTATATATGTAAAGGACATTTCAAAGAGCGAACGGTTAAGCACAGTACCTTTGATCGTTAGCAACCTGGGTGAGACACTCTCGTGTCTTTTGAGAGCAATGTACATGGATGGTATTGACTTCGACAATCCAAGACTGAAGCAGACCGTGTCAAGGTTTTTACAGCTTACTAAGTTTTTCAAAATAAACATGGTAGAGGGGAAAGAAATGCGTGATATTTTACGTCTTGCACGGAGATTATGGGCTGATGACCGCGTTAAGGAATACTTCAATTACGCGAGACATTATCTTCAGCTTGTGGACATGGGTGGCTATTTTTTGAATAACTTACAACGAATTTCTCAGGCAGAGTTTGTACCAAATGACCAAGATATGCTACATGCCCGACGTGTTACAACTGGAAGCACAGAAATCAAATTCGTTTACAATCATAACCGATTTCTCGTTATAGACGTTGGTGGTATGCGGGACGAGCGAAAAAAGTGGATTCAGTATTTCAACAAAGTTGGTGTCATATTCTTTTGTGCTTCTCTTGCCGATTACAACCTTTACGTAGAAGAGGATCCAAATAAGAACGCTATGTACGAGAGTCTAGAACTGTTTGATTCGATAGTTAACTCACCGTGGTTGACCAAAACCCCAGTCATCCTTTTCTGAACAAGAATGATATATTTGCAGAGAAGATTAAGCGATCCCCAATCACCGACTATTTCCCTGATTACAAAGGGGATACGAAGAGTTATGATGATACCCTCTATTTCCTGAAGCAGAAGTTTTTGTCTCTGAACAGAGGCACGAAAAGACCAGTCTACACCTACGTCACATGTGCTTTCGACACCGAACACGTGAAGTTGCTCCTCGAAGTTTCGGTAGATATTCTTTTGAAAAGACAATCGAGTAACGAACAATCTTCTCAGTTCTAACCACTTTGCTGTTAAGATTTAGTTTTACTGGTTATTGTTGAAGACGTTTGGATACATTTTCTATTCAAATGACAAATTTATTTTCTGTGTTAGACTGGAATGGCATTCTATTGGACTTAAAGACATGATAATTGGAAATAACTTGAAAAACGAACAAGCCTTGTTTAGTCGCGATTAAAGCAGCAAAAGTGTAGCAGCAGATGATTACAACTTAACCAATATGAGAAGCTGCTCTACTTTTCGTTAAGCAGAGTTCTCTTGGGGTATTGATAACACTGAAGGCACTTGAATATGCCAATAATTGTGTATATGTATTTAAAATTTGATATATAATCTCATCACTTATGGCATGTGTTTAACTATTATAATAAAGATGCGCTAGCAAGATGGCCGCTAAGTTGAACCATTATTCAATGCTGAGGGCATTTCATTTATTATGTAACAGTTTACTTTGCTTTTATTGCATCGTTAGTATGTGTTTCTACATATGGTAACATAAGGCAGGTATATGTCTGCAATTTCTCTTTTACTCAACGTAGTGAGTAAATAACCACCCGCCAAGAAGTTTTCATATTTGATTTCCTACATAAATCCATTAATGAAAAAAATTTTTGCTTAAGTGGTCTTTATGAATAAGAGACCTTTGGATAGTTTTGCATAATAGATCTTTGGACAGAAAATGTCCCAAGCTACGAACCTCGGCAGTGCAATATCTGGTTGGTTCAGTCTGTTATGAAATCCAGCGTCCACAGTGAAGCAACAGCATTTCAGATATATTCCTTGTTTAACGTGACTATTCCCCCAAAAACTTTCTTTGTATTGCTTATACCCTCAGGATTTCCCAGTTCAAATTACAGGCTCCCGCGAAGAGCAGGGTCAGGCTTAGGCACCGGAGACTTCGAAATTATCTCCGGGGCCATACCCTTTTAAGTGGGAAGCGCCCTTTTCAAATATAAACGCTCAGTTTTCCGTCAAACTTTTATGCTAGTAAATATGCTACTGGAACTCGCAATTAAGAACTTACAATCAATAATATGTTACTGACATCAATAAATGTATTAAAAATATCGTATAGAAAATATCGTAGGATTTTGTGTATGCTCTCGTCTCATGTTGTATCATGAACTTGTGTTCATTATATCACATATTTGATAATTGTATACAAATCGCTGCTATCAAATGCCCCCGAATGTTCATATTAGATCCACACTTTAAGCATATTAGAAATTCAAATGATATCGTAACCTCTAACGAAAAAGTCTGTTTTTAGTATATTTTATCGAGAGAGAAAGTTGTGTAGATTTTTTGTAGGCCTAGCTTCTCCAGGCATTTGCTACAAAACAAAGACACCTGCTAATGGAATGCATGCTTCTTCTGTTACGCGAAGACGTCACATCTAGGCAGAACTTGATATCCAAACTTGGTCTAATTATTAGAATTTGGCACCCCCTCAAAAACTTTCTTGAACTATTTGTTACTTGAACAGATCGTTGTATTAGATTACATGAATGTGTAGCTTTTTAAAGTTTTTACTTTGTAGCACTTTATTACAGGACTTTTCTTGATTTTTACACAATTAAAACTTCTAATTCCAAATTAAGTTTTAGGCAATAGCGTTCATTGCCAATGGCAAATTAAATGACATTTCTTGGGAGACAAGGGGTGTTTCCTAGGGGAGAAAGTGCTTTTCACTGGGAAATAAGGGCGTGGCCTAAAACGGGCGTGGTCCTCTACTCCCTTTCGCCCTCCCCCCCCCCCTTCCACTTGTCCCGGGCTTGAGCCGTCACTGATGCCCAGCCTCAGATGAGAGAGTAGTAGAAATTAACAGCGTTTTGAAAATTTTCTCTCACTTTAGCAAAAAAAGGAGATTTTGTCAGCTTATTAATCGTGCAATTAAGGTACTTTACCACTCCAAATTGGCGATTTTTGGGAGAATTTCACAAATCGAGATTTTATTGCAAAAATGTTCGATCAGTATTCATCTTTCAATGTGCGAGAGCTTTTTGCTATATTTCTACCCGTTTTATTATTAGAGAGGATAAAGTGCGTCATGGTATGACTTTTAGTTGGTTTTTATTGCAAATGTTGGATAAAAGCTCAATAAAAAACTTCGTCCCATTCGTGTCAACATAGTCGGTTTCAGGCAACCTATATATTGATGGAAAGCTAATTTCTCCTGTGTTCAACATCATAGTATATTCTGGATTGTTTTCAGCTTTTCCTTTTGTTTTTAACTGATTTTCATTGGCCAAATATTCTGGATCTTGATTGTTCAAGTCCGCCATTTTGACGTTATTGTGTTTTGATTGGTTCATTTTGAACAACAAGCTCTCCCATTGGTCAAGCTGCCTTTACTAATCAGCTGACAACAGTGCTCCGCCATATTTGTTTTGAAAGGCACCGAAGTGAAATGGGAAAAGTTGTAAAATTTAGAAGTCGCAAGCCATTTTTAGGTCGAAGAAAAAATAGAAATTTGCGGACAAAAGTTGCTACTGCTATACGGGAACATGATCAACCTTCGCGAGACGTTAGCACTGCTACAGGCGTGCAAAATCAATGTGATATTTCGCCCAGGCCTTCCTCATCTCAAAGCGAAGCAAAAATGAACTTTTTCGGAATTGATCTGGATATATCAACTGCAGCTGAGATATCTGAGAAGGAAACTGATTGCTATTTGGTAATCCAAAAGTCAGTTTTAATTCAGCTTTTCAGTCAAACTTTGTGTTCTCAATGTCTGACCCCTACAATGACCGTGGAAATTGACGACAATCAGTCTTTAGGATTTGCTGCTGCCGCAAGAGTAATCTGTCGCAAATGCAGTATTTCAGCCTTTAAAGGCTATCTCTGTAAAAGGCTTAACGATTCTACGAGTGTCAGCTCTCCCTTTGAAATAAACATTCTAGCAACAGTTGCGTTCAGAGGAATAGGCTGTGGCTATTCGGCAATGAAAGATTGGTGTGGTACCATGAACTTTTCTCACTGCTTGAGCAAAAATGGATACCAGAAATTGCAGAAAAGAATAAATGACGCAAGTAAGGCAGCGTTTGAGCAGGTTTCCAAAAAGTCTGTTGAGACCATATTTGATGTTTATGGGAAGCAGGGAATTTTACCAGATGAAGATGGAATTTTGGACATAGGGGTTTCCTTTGATGGTTCCTGGCAGAAGAGAGGTCACTCCTCTCATAATGGCCTGGCTTCAGTTATTGATTTAGAAACTGGCCTTCTTATTGATTTTGAGGTCTTATCAAATTTCTGTATAAAATGCAAGATCGCAGAAGATGCAGAGCAAATCGAAGGGTGGGCAGAAAAACATGCAGCAAATTGCTCAAAAAACTTCAATGGATCTTCAAATGGAATGGAGATGGAATGTGCAAAGAGACTTTGGAGGAGGTCAATAGAGAAACACAAATTGCGCTACGTTGCCATGCTCTGTGATGGGGACAGCAAATCATTCCAAGCTGTATCAGATTTGCAAGTGTATGGAGAGGAAAAAGAGATAACAAAGGAGGATTGCATAAACCATGTCTCCAAAAGGATGGGCACTGCTCTAAGGAAGCTAATTGATACTTCAAAGGCAGAGGGCAGTCCAATCTCTGGCAAAGGAAAAGTGACAAAGGACATGGTGCTAAGAATTCAAAACTATTATGGCAAAGCTGTCAAGGAGCATTCAGATGATGTGCCACTTCTGAAGAAACGAATTTTTGCAATTCTTTTTCATTTAGCCTCTTCGGATGCAAACCCAAAGCATAGTCATTGTCCCCCTGGTGCTACATCTTGGTGTTTCTGGCAGAGAGACCTTGCAAAAGGCAACAGCCCTGGGAGTCACAAGGCTCATGCTACATTGTCATCAGATGTAGCGAAAAAAATGGTTCCAGTTTTTCAACGCCTTGCTAATGAAGATCTACTTAAAAGATGTTCCCGTGCTTCGACGCAAAATACCAATGAATCTTTTCACAATGTTGTTTGGAGAATTTGCCCTAAAATTGTATATGTTGGAAGGCATACGCTGGAAACAGCTGTATCAATGGCAGCGTGCCAGTTTTCAATGGGTGCAACATTCAAAACTGTGCTTTGCCAGTGTTTAGGTATAGAGGCTGGTGTACATACAAAAAAAGCATCAGCAATTAAATCATTGCAGAGGTTGGAAAAAGCAAAAAAAGCTTCCAATGACATAGCAAAAACAAGAAGAAAAAGATTGAAATACAAAGGTATTTCAAAAGAAGTTCAGAAGAAAAAGCAGGAAGGAGACACATATTCTGCCGGTGACTTTGTATGAACAATGGCAACCCTTTTTTAACTTTTCGTATTGTTTGAAGTTTTTGCTGCTACAATGATAGTTATTTAATTTAGAAATTGTAGCAAGAAGCTTCAACAAGAACTGAAATATCTAAACATTTTAAAAAGCTTAGATATAAATGAACTTTTGACAACTTTCTACAGGTTTGGTTTTGTTTTTTACATTCAGATTTTTTAAAAAGCCATTTTGTCACGATCTGTTTTCTGCGTAACTGTCCGACTAGGTCAATGCCTCATTTCATGACAGTTTCACCAATTTAGTCAAGCTGTATATCATTTTACTCACTAGAAGCAGATTAATGCAATAAAGATGTCTGTTTTCAAATATTTTCAAAATGAACTGGCAAAACATGGTTTAAAAGATTAATAACAAAATTAAATTTCAAAATGCTTTATTTAAGTAGCTTTAAAACCAGTTTGATGCCAGAAATTCAGAAAAAAATACCATTGTTGCATTAACCAGCTAATAAGGATTGTGTCAATATGTGTTTTATGTGAACCCAAAGCTCTTCAGCAAAATGAGGCATTGCCTAACAGAAAGAGTAAAAATCCTATTGTTTGTAGGTTTCCATGGTAACGATCGGCCACACCCAAAAACCAATGCCAAATTTGAATTCCCAATGCAAAACTACATATGTTTGTAAATTTGTGAGTCAATAGCTTGCAAAACAACAAAGTTCACATATCTGAGTGGTAGAGTACCTTAAAAATGTCATGCAACACTATTATTGAGTTGTCATAGAAACAATTGATAGCAGGTGAATGGAGAAAAATCACTGTTGAGATAAGGACAACATTAAGAGCCTCAAATTATCGTAATGATAAGAAAATTGAAACTGGTGTAGTTGTATAACAAAGAAAGTGTGATGACATAACGTCTTGATATTAGCCATTCAACTATTTGAATGTCTTTAAACTGACACTGGTACATAGAAATCCATGTCTCATTGGCATTTTTGTATCTAAATCTGCTTAAAGAGCTTGTTGGTCAAGGATTTGCTAAGCTCAATGGCCATTCTTGATACACTGTAGTTCATTTGCTGCAAAGCTTTCTTGCTAATTAGCTGTTGTGGTTCATTAGTCTTATTTTGACAGACGGCCGAATTTCAAAGCAGGTGAAAACTCTCTTTTTCGACGAAAGCTATAGCAGTTTCTGTTCTCCCTGTAAATTTCTGATACTGGATACTGCGCACTTCAAACAGGAAATATCCACATTTCGTGCTTCCAAATTGTACTCTCATTGCTGTTACAGGTGCAAATGCAGCATTCTCTTTCATTGCTAGCTTGACTACTTCTGCCAGTGATGTGCCTATACAATTTTGTTAGGAGGGGGCGTTCAGAAAAAAAGTGACCAACTTTACTTTTTTGACCGACTATTTCTCCATAGAAAATTCCTTAACAATGAAATAGATGATCATATATACACTTAATGATAACAAGTAAGAGTAAATGATGACATGAAAGTATAAGGAAATAAATTTGCGGAAACTAATATTCCTGGATTTCGCGTTTTTGGGTTAATCCATGAGCTGCAAAATGAACTGCAGCTTTTTTCGAGCTCTTTTAAAAAAATGATTTCAGTTTATAAAACTTCCTCTAATCTATAGAATTTTTTAAGAATTAAAGAGGAAATATGGCTGGAAGGCCGCTGAGAGGTTGCAGATGCTTTGGGGCAAAATGGAAAGAAAATTTTTGCGACCACACCCTTCAGATTAGTTTAAAATGCATCTCCAAAAACTTCTTGCAGTCATTTCTTGCAGTCATTTCTTGCAGTCATTTCTTGCAGTCATTTCTTGCAGTCATTTCTTGCAGTCATTTCTTGCAGTCATTTCTTGCAGTCATTTCTTGCAGTCATTTCTTATATTAGTTAGCTTGTTCCTTATAGCAAATTATTTGCAATACACTCTTATTGTACGAACAAGTGAATTCGAGTTTAGGCTGATTGTTTTTTCGAAAATCCGAGGCTGGATTGTCATTAATTTGTTTTTAAATTAATAGTCTATAAGCGGTGCAATTAAAGTGCACTTTTAGGGGTTATTCAGGCCTTATTTCCAACAACGGGAGTGCGACATCCTTTATTTGCCGACCAGTTTGAAAATTCGTCGAAAAAGCACCCCTAAATTGGAAAAAGCTCCCAGTTTTTGAGAGGAAATTATTTTGAGGGGGTTTGTTCTTAATTTGTTCTCAAATCTTGACCAATTTTATTTTAAGGCTCGTGCTTTAAAAGAACTGTTCTCAGTGATACTTTTCGTCATACACTTCTAAGAGTAAAGGACGTTGGACAATGTCAAAAGTTAGACTGTACTTTAAAATCCAGATCGAAATGCGGATCGCTTTGTTTCCACTTTTCAGTGCTATCTTCAAATTTTTGAGGGGGTCTTTTTTGTAGGACTTAAAGGCTTTATTGGCTACTAGCTTTAGGCTCCAGATGATTCTAAGTGTGCACTCTGTATTGGCTTTTTGTAAGAATACATTGGTTTGATCGTTGTTCGCTCTTGTTTGGAAAAGTGAGCATTCAAAAAGTCCTTATAAGTTTTTTTTGATCACGCCCTTAAAATTACCTTTCCAAACACAAAAGTAAGAAACCTTCTTATGGCTGTAACATTTTGACATGACAGCTGTTGACACACTATTGTGTTGTCCTATGACTCTTTTCGCTCTCATGATAGCAGTTACTCATCGTTCATTTCTGTCCTTAACGTCGGGCTTTTGAAAATGAGTTAAGAAATTTTGTTACTACAATCCTACAATCTGTTACTGAAATCCTACAATCAGCAGTCCCTCAATAGGTTTGTGTCATTTGGTGAATTTTGCTTAAATTCAGTTGAAAAGATTTTCTGGTAGTCAGTAGTTAACAAATGACGCCACAGTTTTTCTTTATCTCCTCATCTTATCTTCATTATCTTAAAGCTAAAATTTGGCTTTTCCATCATTTTTTAGGCGCCCAAAAGGTGTGCACAAAAATCCAAGCATTATCTAAGACCCCCCCCTGATCCTTGCCTCTAAATTCCGTCCCTGTGCCGTGCCCAGCCCACCTTCTACCCTGGGTACCAGACTTACTTTTTATAGTGAGTCTGGTACCCAGGGTACCCGCCTTCTTTCTTCGTGTTGAATACCATCTGATACCATGTTCATTTCGTGTTTGTAACATAAAGCAATATACAAAACGGCGCAATTTATTTGAAACCAAGATTGTTTGATCGCTTTTATTGATAAGATACTAATAAAAAGATTTTAAAAAATATACGTGATTAGAGAACTGTTTTAAACTTTGCTAAGTGCTATGGAGCTATGGGCAATAAATCTCGCTGGACTTTCATTGGCACTGGTTTTGGACATGAAGAGTCATAGTAGGCCTACTCTGATATTATTGCTTTGAAAGGATAAAACAATGTCTAGAAAGAAAGAGCAGCAGGACAAGGAAGACTTGCCACCAACTGATTTACAACATATGAAGCTACTAGATGAAGCATTTAAGAGCTACATTGATGACATGAAACCATTTGTGCTTAGCTTGCCAGATAAAAGTGGTAGGTGCTGGGAAACTTCTTATCATAACACATTTGTCAACAAAAGCCGTTGAATAATTCTGCCTGACTTGATTCGATCAAAACCCTGTCTGAATATTGTTCTTACTGTTTGATGGATTTTTTAACTTTTCTTATCGTTTTAATCAAGGATCGGAAGAAAGCATATCAAATACCGACGGTATACTGTAAGAATTTTTTAGCTGAAATCTGCAGAACATTTTTGCTGAATTTTTTAACATATCCTAGAATCTTGTGTCCAAGCTTGTACAACCAAACACTAAATTTCAAGATTATCTCAAAAAACCTTATCAATCTAGCTTTTTTTCAAATAAAACTGATCGTGGAGAAATTCTCAGTCTTTTTATTAACTTTGATATTAAAAATCTACAGATATTTATGACATCTCATCAAAATTTGTCAAACTCTCCTCCTTTTATATAGCTGATCCTCTCAGTATACTATTCAACCAATATCATTCTCAGAAGGAAAGTTTCAGGACAACTTGAAAACAGCAAAAGTGATACCAATTCGTAAATCTGACTCAAAAATGACCGACTCAAATCACAGACCAATTTCAATCTTACCTGTGCTAAGCAAAATAATAGAAAAATAATGAATCAGAGGTTAATGAGCTTTATTTGTAAGTTCAACTTACTTAATGAAAAAAATTTGTGTTTCAAAAAAACAAATCAACTGAGCAAGCATGTATAAGCCTTTGTGCAAAAATTATAGAGGCAATGAAAAATAAAGAAACACTATGCTGCATACTTTTAGATTTTGCTAACAGATGATCATTAAAATAAATGATGAAAACATTAAAAGAAAAAACATCTGCAAAATACTTAGGGGTACACTTGGATAATAAATTAAATTGGGAAACTCATATATCCCATGTAAACATTAGAAGTAAAGGTATAGTTATACTTGGAAAGTTCAGATAATTTTTGCCTGAGAAAATATTAAAAAGCCTGTTTAATTATTATTATCAATTTATTTTAAAGTTGGCTTTATAATTCAAATAGCTAAAATAACTGCTAATTAAGGCCAACTAGAACTAAAAGAAAATACATTATAATTTACAAAGAAAAACAATACCCAGAAATGACAAAATTAATTAATCTAGAAACCCTAAATCTTTGATAAAAACTTTACACAATCTGCAGTTGCATGAATCACAAAACCACTGTTTTATTTTTCTTTTAAATTCTTGAATTGTGCTACAGTCTTTCAAAAAACTTGGAAGTGAAGACCATTAATGCTTTCATTTAACCATACATTGATTATGGTCAATTGATATGGGGAAGGGCTTTTCCAACACGTCTTAAAAAGACAGAATCATACTTGAAAAAAGCAGTAACAGTCTTGTCTTTTAAGAATAGATATGAGCCATCCTCTCCTCTGTTTAAAAAATTAGAGAAGATTCTTCTTCTTAACAAAAACCTAGCACTTAAACAGACAAAGTTTATTTGGAAGTTTGTTCATTCACTCCACCCAAATTGTATCCAATAAATTTTTGAATCCAAAGAAAATATACGCACTGGCTGCTTGGGTAGTAAGTTGTATTTACCATCAGAAGAACTACTTGTGGGCAATGTTTTATAACATATGGCGCTTTGAAATTATGGAATGACAAAATATCAGAAAATGTAAAAAATGAATCAAAACTTTTGTCCTTCTCAGAAGTATGTAAAACTCATCTTTTATCTGCACTTTAACTAGTTGTAAATTTAGTTACTATCGGTATAATTCTTTCCTTTGCATGTTTGTGTTAATTTCCTCAATTTTGTGCTAAGTGGAAGAAGTACCTACACACCTTCTTAGTTTTGTTTCAACATTCTTCTTATTGAGAACAACAAACAAAACCAGTAACAGTACAAGTAAATTCACTCTACTCTAGGAATTTCAAATCTTCTGTGCACTCAGTGTTACTTCGCTCTTAGGACCAAAACATCTTGAATGCCCAAAGGACACTAAGCTTGATAGTCTCCTTAGAGAGTTTAGTGTCCTAAGCACAAAATTATTAAATCATTTTCTACTAAAACATGTATTGATTTAATTTATAATAATCAAATATAAAATTGTGTTGTTCTAATAAATTCTGTGTTGTTTAGTTCTGTGTTGTTCTAATTTTCAATAGCAAATTGTAATTAGGGTTTTTTTGTTGAAATTTTATGTATTCTTTTCTATTCTATTTCATTCAGTGTAAACCTAGTTCACAAATAGAGTTTGAAGAAAATTTTTGCAGTGTCATTGAATTTATTCTCCATTCGGAACTAAATGTTTATGGCATGTGTAGCCTTTAATTGGTAAAGATTTGTCAATCATTTTAATAATTAAATGTTTGTAGATCGTCAAAGAATTGCTCTATGGATAAAGAAGTTGTGTGGTCCTGTTGGTCAAAAATCTTCTGAAAGGTAAATATTTCTGGAACAGAATTTAATATTTCAATTTGATTGTTTCTATCCAAAAAGGCAATTTTTATTATTATTTCTATTGTGCACAGAATTTACTAGTGCTCTTGAAAAACTTCTTTTTGCATACCATATGAATGGTAAAATGTGGTTTGCATGCTAAAAGCTTGGCTGTAATTATTATTCTTCTTCAAGAACTTTTCATATCTCCTTCACTAACCAAAAACTCTCATTGCCATGCTTCCACCATGATAATCTTCCTAACCTGCTGTCCATTTTTAATGAAATGTTTATTAAACACTTGCTGACATCAGTGGCTCTTTGCTAGTAATTGCTTTTTGCTTTTCAGGTGTTCAACCATGTATCTCTTAAATAAATATCATGCATTTTTTCCAAACCTTATTAGCAAATATTTGCTAACAAATAATTTATTGTTTGAAAACTTTTTATAAATAATCTTGTTTTTTGTAATAGTTTTATTCATTCAAATATTGTAGAAGTCAGCATGTAAGTACTTATTTCATTTGAAGGAAGAACAGGAACCTGTATGCTCAAATTCTGTTTCAAATGCTAAGGAAAGGATGGATAGATGAGCCATTCGATGATGAACCTGCCCCAGGACCTTTGCAGATTCTGCCTGCTTACATGGTAAGTCAAATCTCACAAATGTTTGGCACATCAAAATATCTTTGAATGCTTGCTTCTCAGGGTAGTGCTAAACCTTAAAATCTTTCGCATTGTACTCAGATTGTAACTGATGAAAAATGTATTTCATATTACAAATTGGTTTCAGGGCAAGTTTTAGTGTGATGTTAATAGGCAAGCAGTTCTTAATTTGAATTTTGCGTAGTTGCTCAGCTCAGGGTGATTTCTATCTCTTAATCTAAAGAACAGCTTTAATACATACTTTTTGAATCAACACCTATTATTCATTAGTCTAGACATGAAGATGCAACAACAAAAAAGAAACAGTCAAAGGTAATGATTTGCTTGATTTTGATGAGATTTGATCCCCTTTGTCTAATATTGTAAAGAAGATTGAATGCAGCGTTCTTACTAGAAGCTGGCAAACTTTTGCCACCTACTTTCACCCTCTCTTTTGTAAGACTGCACAAACTTTATTGAACTCATAGAGGTCTACTTTCAAATGTGAGCCTTCTGCTTCAAGTATTAACGAAAACCCTGTTAATGTGTTGGAGAATTGTTGTGTTTTGGGAATTGAATGATTATTGGTACGAATTTTTGTAAATAGTTCGAAATAATATATATGGTTCTCTTCAATCAACTCGAAATTTGGCAGCATTTTCGCACTGTTATCTTGGCTTTATTGAGCAAATTTGTATTTGTCTGATTTTCTTCAGACATCTAACAACCGGGCTCCAGAATGGATTCGGGGCGAGCTTCCTTCTTCAGGTGAGCAGCTTATTCCACTTTTTTTCAAACATTTTCTATGATTTTGTAGTTATTAGCAAAAAGTCATGGCTACTTTTACTGCGAAAAATATTCCCTGAAGAGCTTGTCAATTGGGTTTAGAGTCTCTGTAGCCGAATAAGAAGTTGATCTTCAATCATTAACTTTAGATAACTGAGATTTCCTGCCTTGGTGTTTATTTATGCTCACCTTACTTTATGATTTGCTTTTCTTGTTTAGTTATTCTGAAATCCAAAAATAAATACATCAAGTTCCTGCTTATTTCATTTTTGTTTTGAAGGCAACCTCATTTTATGAACGGCCTACATTCTGCATCATAATATCCATTCAATTACAGACAGCGCTTTCTTTGAAACGCGTCGATTACATATAACGAAAGAAGATGATAGATCTACATCACCAGAATCTCCTAACCGGTTTGTTTATCTTATACATTGTATTCAATTAAAATTACTGTTCACCAATCTGTCATAAAGTGTTCGATGTCCTATGGGCAGAGCTGATACTTTTGGTATAATGAACAAAACCATGCTAAGTTGCTTCTCCCAGTTTCACGCTTAATGCAATTATCAGCCAAAGGTTGTACTCTGTATTTTTTCCAGAAATCTTAGAGCAATAAGCTTAATTCACAGTTTTCTGTTCTACTGTTACCGTAAGCCAAAGCTATTACTGTGATTTTATTGTTGTGGAACCTATTTACTCGTTCTGTGTTTTGGATTATGCAGCGAAAATCGGAAATGAAGACTTGACCGATTGTTTTAGGGAATTTGAATGAAACACATTCTGATATGATATATGGGCTTTATGGCAGACTTGATGCATACTTTTTACAGATAGATCCGTTGATCGTCTGGTTTCATTTGTGAAGTGCTTCTCAGACACTCAGTGTAATGTACTTTAATATTAATAATTGCCAAGAGATATTAATAACAGTATTCCTCAAGACCATTCATTTGAACCAGTTGTGACTTTGTTCAGTTTCTTTAGTCCTTGGTTAATTAAAGGGCATTTCTGTGTTAAAGGAGGGGGTAGACAAAATATATTTCTGTAGGAGAATCATAAGCACTTTCCGTCATTAATTGCAAATGATCTCTGGATAAGTGGTTTAAAGTACTAGTTTTTCAAAAGTTACACTCACATCTATCTGAACGTTTTCCTATCTTTACGACATGTGATTCATATGTTAATCGTTGTGAGTGTCCCTTCCTTTCTACCTTTCTTTCTCGGTATGTTTTTGTTTTTGAATAAGTTTTTGAACTATAAATCAATCTATCATCGCAGGTCGATGGTCAAATTTTCTGAATTTGCCGACAACATGCTTGATGTTGATGACACAGAACATGAAGGATTCAGTGATCCTTCTTTAAGTGATCAAAGTCAAGAGACGGACAGCCTCGAAGACATTTCTGAGGATCTCAATCCGCAGTATAACAAGAGAAAGAGCCCACGCTACACCCCTCCACCTTCATATGTTCGAAGACATATCCCTAAAATACAGGGAAAAGAAGAAAGCACTTTGGATCGTGCTGCTATAGTGAGCTTCAAGTTAATTTGTGAATATGTAAAATTGTAAATAGGCCATTTGAAATAAGTCTTCTACGCACGACTTCCCTTTAAAAGTTCATACAAATGAAACTACGAAGAGCTGCTAAATCTTTCATCTAATTGCTTTTCGATTACCCGAGATTTCCTTCGGGCATAACATAAACATGGCGGAATTAATCAAGACCTGGGTGCTAAATCTAAATTTCTGACTGAGTTTTTCGTAAACTGTTAAAATGATGGTTATTGTCAATTTTGCATTTAAGTTATCGATTCAGTTGCTTGTGAAAACTTTAAAGGTCTCATGAGATTGATGTCAGTAAAACTGAGCTTTTATTACTCAGCAACCTGTTTTAATGGACTGCACGCAGTATTTTCAAAAGCATACCCACATCCTCTAGGTCCAATCAGGCTTGAAAATTTTGTTGCTCATTTACGATTGAATATCACCATTATGTTTTACTGATTGGAATTAACTAGCCCGGATGATTTTCTTGCAGAGTCAGACAAATATTCAAAACAAACGGAGCCAATCTCGTTCCCCTGAATCAGGTAAACAAAGTCGTGTGTTTGTTAAACTAAGAAAAAGAGGCCAACAAACGGTTTGTCTTTGGTCAGAATTGTAACTTGATTTCACATTTTGTTTATTAGCAAAACGAACAAAGCGATTTGTATTGCCAGAATATCTTTTCACACCTTGCACGAGACCAAGTGACAAGTGACAGTGTGCAGCGAGGGAAAGAGTTTGACTGAATTATATTGTTGTGCCTAGTTTCTTTGAGGAAAGAATTAGCATAGAGATATCACTACTGATATTTGTTTTGAATCGACCAAACATTGCGAGGGTGATGCATTTCTCAAAACGGTCACGAAAAGACCGAAAAAGAAATCTGAAAACATGCCGAGTAAATTTCGCTTTGGTCGGGTTTTTAGAGAGGTTCAAAACCTGGAGAGGTACGCTATTTATCTATTCTCTTGTTCTCACACCCCCTTTCATTAAGACCATTTACTTGCTGTTCCAGTGATTTCTCTTTGCATTCCTAAGTTGACTTTCAATTTGCTACTGCAAATGTCTTGAAGCTGTGATATTTATTCTAGGGATGGCTGTCAAAGCCGATGAAAATGAGAAGCTACGAGCGATGCTGCAAGAGGTTTAGTTGTTTTTTGTCTGGATTTTAAATAAGAATCTGCAAACCTTTTAGATCGCGGCTGTAAACATGTTATCATGCATATGGTCATTGCTATGGATGTCAGAGTTTTTGCTTTGCTTAGCAAGTTTGCTGTATTTTTCACTTCCAGGTCCAGGAAGCAACGGAGTAGACTTTAGCCTTTTTATCAAGACAAGATCTGTAGCCTTTTTATAGAAAATATTTGTTTAAAAAATTAAGGGTGCCATTAATCGATCACTGTCATCTGGTGTATGTTATTGCCTGAAATTTCATGAAGTCGGAAACATTTCGTCTTGTAGATTGATGATCAAACTAGTTGTAGAAAAATAGAGGACCAAAGTAATGACACCACAAAAATCTCAAAATTAAATTTTGACTATATAAACCGAAAAAAAACATTAGAAAATTCCTCTTAATATGTGAAATTAGCTGAAAACATTACGTATTAGCTGAAATATGGCCACATAAGCACAGGCCCTTTCCCCATCAAACCTGTAATTCCGTCTTTGTCCATAACTTTATAAACCAGGCCAGAATAACAGTTATCCGTGAGCAACCTTGAAATCTTTCATGGGCCATACCTCACACAATTTTAAACATTTCTGACTGATTTTTCTTATTGAGTGGTATTTTATACCGTTATTTCAGATTATGTAGTTAAAATTCAGAAATTCTAAAAAATATTTTTGATGATGTCACACTTCAGTTTTTTATAGTCAAACATTTATACTTGATCTTCAAAACCAGTTGACCTTAAAGTTCAGTTATACCTAGAAAGGACTTATTGTTCACCTTAAAGACAGTTTTGTATCTTTCTCTACTAACTGCCTCGACTCTTCTTAATCACCAAATCTCTTTCAATTACTGATCGCTAACACTATCCATCTGATTGCCGGATTTGAATCTTCATAACATGCTTTATAAATGTTTTCACGTGCTCTTACCTTCTTTGCAGCTTCAGGGGAGGCTAAAATCGTCAGAGGTGAAACTTGCAGAAGAGAGACTCTTACTTCAACGGGAACGAGACATGGCAGTTCAGAAGGTAAAAGTAAACCTACCAAAAGTCTTGTTTTGACCTAAAATTATATAATATTTACTATTCCGAAGAGCTGCCTTCAAATAATGTTTGAGGAACACAAGTCTGTTGGTGAACAGATTATTCCCTTCGAAGGACGAAGTACCCTGATAGGGTATTTGCCAAATAGCCCAAGAAATGGGGATTTAAGCTGTTTTCCTGAAATGGACAGATTCGGTTTTACTACGATCATGGATGGAGCTCCTAAACCAAATGCCGGATATGGAAAGCTGTGGATATGTTGCTGTTGACATGGTTCTCAAGCTAGCTTCTATTCTGCCTAAGGGTCAATATTACAAGCTGTATTTTGATCCATATTTCACATTTTGATCCTTATTCAAAGTTTTGGGCAACTGGCACTCTTCGGACGAAGGTGAAGAATCCGGTTCGGACAATCCGATTAACCTCGTTTCATACAGATCGAGGAGTTTTTGACTGCATCAACGAATCACAGGTCGCCTAGGGTAGGGAACGCTCTCCTAATAATATGATACCAAGCAAAACATGATACCTATCCGGATTCTTCGTGTTCGCCCACTCTTTGTCAAGGGAGACTAAGAAGATGCCAACTGAAATCTGAAAAGAGTTGAAAAAGAGGGCCGTAGCTCTTTTAATGGCTCTTTTGATCTAAATTCAGTTTTGACTGTTGTTCCAGTCTGCATTAAATTATGCCTATACAGAGCCAGTTGGCTCAGAGAGGAGATGGTCATCTTATGAAAGAAAATATATGTTGAAGTACCAAGACCAGCATTTATTGAAGCATTCAACAGAGGTATGGTGTTTGTAGATTGATATGTTTCAAGCATAGTAACGGTTGGAGCGCAGCGCAGGAGCAGAAAAGCCTATAGGAAGATTTTTGGATACTGGGAACATGCCTGTTAAAGGCATGGATTTTGTCCAAACGCCTTGTAAAGCAAAAGGAAGCCCCAGAAGCAAAGCAAACTGACTTGGTAGACATCACTTTACTTGTAGGAGATGCACTTTTGAAGGAAGAAGTAGTGGAGAAAAGAGGAAGAGAGCGGCCTAGCAATGAAGGAGTAGGAAGTTTCAAAGACCGAGGAAAGCTCCAGATCTGCAAGGACTGGCTGCAACCACCCGTTTTGATGAAAAGAAGAACTAGGCTGTTCACAGACAGAATAGACCCAAGTTTGTCCTGTGTTTAGAGAAAACAAGAATCGGGTGTCAAAAATGAGGAATAGGATTGTGTTTAACTGACAAAGGAACTGCTTGTTGTCATTTCACAAAAAAGATAATTGACGTTTTCAGTTAAATGTTTGTAGCCAGAGTGTTTTGAGTGATTTTTTCATCATCAGAGTTTTTATAATATTGCTTTTTTCCTTCCTTTTTATCAGCTGATTTCGTAGTTTTAGCCTCCACAAGTGCCCGCAAAGGTCATATGGCCCAGCCCCCAAATTTACCCCAAATGACAATCAAATTAAAATTTGACAAAGAAAATCAAATTCGAAGCACAAAATAACGTAAAGTTTTTGTGGTTTGGAAATTATTCTTCATTTGAAACATAATTTTGGCATGAAAGGGTTATAGCGAAATGTTTCAAATGTGAAATAAGTTTAGAAATAATTCCCTTGTTGTTAAATTTATGCCATTTTTCCTACTTTTAATGGAAAATTTTTGGGAAAAGGGTATCACAATGTCTGATTTGAAAGAATATTCACCTGACCTCAAGGTGATGGCGATGTGTGTGTTAATAAAATGTAGATTAAAAGTTTGCATTAATTGTGTAATGATGGTCATGGAACCAACAACTTTTCGTGGGGAAGGTAAATCTCTTTACATAGTGGTTGAATCATAGTCAAATGTAGAAATCGATTTTTTGCTTTGACAATGTTGTTCCATTTTGGTTCCTTTACGGGAATAGATGAAGCTCGTTTGGCGAAATTCTGGTTACTCGCAAGAAGCAGTTTCTTTCAATCAAAGAATAAACGGAAAAGAGCGTAATATTATCCACAATGATTTGGTATTTGTAAGGCGGGATCATTTTTTGCTCTGGAAAGCAGTTTTGTAGGGGTCAATGGTAGGACTACCCTAGGGAAACCTCGTGGCCAGAGAGAGGCCTTAGGCATGGTCGACTCCCCTTTTTTAAAATGAAATACAATATTCTACATAGTAATAAAATTGCGTCAACACTGTGGCCGAAGAGAAGACCCCTTGCGTAGAGAAATCCCGGCTACTCGCTTGAAACTGGTCAGGTCGTGATCTGTCAAAGCCTTGCAAACAATATACACACATTCTAACACTAGCAATCTTTCTTTGTAAGGTTTTAGACCGTAAAAATGCAGAAATCGAAAGCTTCCAGTCACAGAGCAAGACCAAAATGAACGAAATTGAAGAAAACAAACGTCGTTTAGAGAAAAAAAGTACGTTGCATTGTATCTCTTAGCAAAAAATAAGTTGATCTAAACTTGAGTTTGCCATATTTTAATACTTTTAAATCTTGTAAATCTTGTTTAAAGAACACTGAGATTAAAGTTCATGAAACAATCAGGATCATTTACTGTATTGGTATTCCAGTCGAGATTTATAACGCCTTGGTGTTATTCAATTTCTCAGGTTTCTTCCCGATCCTAACACTCTGGTTTCTTTTAGGATTTGAAATACAAGCTACATATTTTGTCTTTTCTTTTCACACTATGACGTATATATGGTTCAGAATCGTACGATCACTGTGATAATTCATCTGTGAAGACGCTTTTATTTTCAAGCGTAGGCCACGTCATTTGGTAGTGACTATTACCTTGCATTTCAGTAATTAGACTCACGAGAGACCTGAACCAGGCAAATATCAGAAACGAAAAAGAGGTTGAAGAACTGAAGGCGATTATTAAGCAAAACAAGGTTAACGCGGAACATGAGCTAGAGAGGAGGGTGAGTTAAGACTTTGTAGAGCGATATTGTTGTTATAACTGAAATATTCTGATTTTTCCTATAGTCAAATTTAATATCCCTGGACTTTGAGCCTTTGATTTAATGCCATCACTTCCGTTGATATGTTTGAGATTTGCTTGTTGGCTTGAGTGAGAAAATGGTTAAATACATTGTGCCATTTAAATACAAATACAAGTGCCATTTATAAAGGTAGCTCGATGACCTTGTGTCTTTTCCCTCTATGAAAGGTATCATATGAAGTAGCTGTTGCCTAGCCTTATGTTTTAATTGCTTGAATTAAAAAAAAAGATTCTCTTAAAACTATTTGAACAAAAAATATTAAATCAATCTTGGAAATCAATTAATACCTGCTGCATGCTTAGGCCAACTTCGATAAGAAACAAGGTGGTGATTATTGCATTGGATTATTTTCTTTGAGAAACAGGGCATTTGCTATGGACGGTCAAGCATAAAACATCTTCTTTTATGACCTCTTGTACTCCTACCCCGTTATTGACGTACGGTTGTTTTAAGTTTTTTCAAATGGCACTGTTAAGTCATATATTACAAGCTATCTTAATTAATTATTATTGCACTTCTGCAAGATCAAGTTTCGCTCAATTAGCTTGTTCGTCTTCTCCAAGATCATCATATCAAATACCATCAGTCTTCATCCATCGATAACTTTGTAACCAAAGCCGATTTTCAGGATGTCTTTCCTACGTCTTACTTGTATGTACCTCACTAATTGATACGCATTTTTCTAAACAGGTGCTTGAACGGGTTGCCGATTTCGAAAAGGAAAAGTTCAACATGCAAAAGGAACACGCACAAAACATTCAAGAGCTTCTTGATGAAACTAGTGAACGACTGAAGAAGATTGAGCACGAGTATCTGCACAAAATTGATTCATCTGTACGATATAGTATTTGATCTTGCGTTTAAAGTAGTACTTCACTTTGAAAACATCGGGCTAAGTATTTCTTCATATATATGTCAAATGGATTGCTATTCTATATGATTCATAAGCCACTATATTGATCACTTCATGTTAGCCTAACCTTTTTCATTTGAAACTTTAAGCCCAGGCCACGTAGATGTTAATTGTGTTGCAGTAGTCTTTCTATGTCATCGTCTCATCTTTGTCTTTTTCTATTCAAAGGATCCATTCTACGAGTTTTAAGATCTTACCCGTGAACAAAACTATTACACACTGCATTTGATTAAATTGTCTTTGAATGCCTTGATCTAATAAATGTCTTTGCTTTTTACCATTTATTTCAAATTGAATTCTGTGCGTTCCTTCTCGAAATATTTGCTACTAGAGACGAAATTCTGTGTTAAGTTACAGTCAAATGGTAGTTCAGCAAACGGTTTTTCATGGCATTGGCTTTTGTGTTCACAGGACATCCATCTAAAAGAATTGGAGAATGAGCTATATCAGGTGAAAAGAAGTCGAGATAACTACAAGCAAGAGAAAGAAGGCTTAGAATCAGAATATGTAAGTTTTAATCTCGGCATAATTTTATCCCCCTAAGATGTCTAACTGCCATATCCTTATTAGAATAATACATTAATTATTAATACATTAATAGAAAATTTACCTAGTTGTGGGTTTTTCAATGAAGTATTTTTCTCCTGAAGGAAGAATTGAAGGAGAAGTTAGTGTTGGCAAGAGGTAATTCAGAAGACCAGAATGCTAGGTATGAACAAATTATACTGCACTTTCTTGTACATCCGTAAAAAAATGCTTTTTGCCAAGACAACTTACTCAAAAGGGAGATTTTGTCTCCTTGCATGATAATGGCCCCTTTCCTTAGCTTCCACCCATAGACTTTTGTTGAAATTATGCTAAACTTTGATAATCCTCTGAGGACTACCTTAGAAAATTGTCAATTTAGTATGCATCTTAATTAAGATTAATCGTTTTTTTACGCTTAAATGCAGATGTAAATGGCTCTTGAGAATAGGACATGTATTCTCTAATAGTCTATTGACTTTTGCCAGGGTGAAAGGACTCGAGAAGGAGAAAAAAGATCTAACAGAACGCCATGACCAAGTACTTAGAGACTTGCGAAGAAAAACAGATGCTGCGATTGATAGCATGAAGAAAGAACACTCCAGTACTGCATCGAAAGTAAGACATGCTATTTATCATAAAATTCTTACCAAAACAGGGGAGGGGAAAATTTAGTGACAACCTTGATAATTTGAAGAGGTAGTTATGTCCTTAGGTTACCAACTTTTTAGCTTGTTGTGTTGTCCCCTTTATTTTTGAAAGGATCGTAGGCCTGATATCTATACAATTTAAGATGTTGTAGCCAGTTGCTATTCTCGTGAACACTTCTAGCGCGTGAACGGCATACCTCCATCAAACATATGACATTGTTGTGTCATTCCATTGTTCCTGATTCGTTTCTGTTTTATATCTTTAGAGCCAATTATCCTTCTACTTGTCATATTGCTCTCGGGTTTACTTAATTAGACTCATACTCATCTATTGTGTTTTTTGTTAGACATCCGTTGTAATTTCTGAATTGGAAGGAAAAATAAGCCATCTGAAACAGTCTTTGGAAGATATGGAGCTACAAAGAAAACGAGATTTACGGGTAATCTTTTCAAGTCAATGAACGAGATTAATATTGTCATGCATTGTCGTTTGGCTGATCTCTTGCTTAGTTTTTCTTGTATTTAATTCCTAAATCAATCTTTTTCAGGAACAAGAGTCCAATCATAAACAAGAAATTGTGAGGCTGCAAGTGTTTCAAGATAAAACGGCATGTATTTCTTAAAATCTCAGATCAAATGATCAATGCTCATGAACTCATCATCATGCAGTCCATCATATCATACAGACAAATGACTGTTTTGTAGGCATAATATCTTTGGTCTGTTTATGTGAATTCGGATTTCATCATTTCCTAATACCAGACATTCTAGGGGTCTTTTAATATACTTCATTCATGCTCTAATACTAATTATTGAATGAAATTATTATTTCTCCATGAAAATAAAGATGCTGACGATTATGAGTTTATTTTTCAGATACGAAACATAAAAAGCGAGGCAGAGAAAACAGAGACAGAACTTCAAAACAAAGTAAGGATCTTAGAGCAAACAGTGAAGTAAGTGTTTGAATAACAAGAAATTTGATAATGAAAATTACTGTTTCCCGTGCTGTCAAACTGTTCTCGTGCTCAATTCCGTATAGGCAGAGCTGTCCACGCTTTGGTATATTGAACAAGACGGTTCTAAGTGGCGACCCTTAGTTTCACGATGAATGTGGTCATCTAGCAACTGTTCCTTTTTTGCACCTTGAAACATAATAGCAATTGCGAACCAATGAAGCAAATACAGAAAGCATGATGACAAGAAGATAGAAATCTTTTTTGGTGCTTGATGATCGCAGCTAGCGTGAACTCAAGGTTGCAAATTAGAACCGCCCTGTTGTGACGAGAGATATATGCACAAACTGGCAATATATCGCTTTGTTATCTTATATTTCCATGGGTTGTGTCAGCTGGTGAAGAGTTTATAAACCCACATTATATTTTCACATATTTTTGGAAGAAACCTTTAGATACGGTACTAATTCCTAAAACCGCCACAAAGCTCAGAACCTTTGGTCCAAACTCGCTTAATAAACTATGTTGTTTGTTTAAAGATTGATTTTATATTTTCAGGCAAACAAATTCCTGAAGCCATACCTTTAACGCTGATTGTACCGTTTACACAAACTTCTTAAAAATGATATCAAATGATTTAGGACAGAAAAATTTACAAAAGCGTCAGCCATCCATTTCCGCTTAACTCTCTCTACTGGCAAATTACTCCTCTTTAAAAGTTCTGTGGGATAGACTTAAGATGTTATAATATCGAACCATTACAACCTTTGAAATTTATATAGACATTTTTTCACACAACTCATTAAATTTAAATACTATGATTTTCTGATATGAAATATAAACGTTAGATAAAAATTGCTAACAGCGAAAAACATATTTATTGTATTTAGAAATAGCCATTTTTTTATCACATTAGTTGTCATTTGTTGCAGGTAAAGGAAGGGACGGGGCTGTGCTTTTTAAGGAATACCACTCGATATCATTCAAGTTTCTGTTATTGAGCTTGCTAAGAACTTTTTAAATGATTAAAAACAGGCCAGGTTCTGATTTAACTTTTTTGTGTGTTATTCAAGCTAACTTGCTTTCTTATTGTTTTACATTGTGCCATCTGCATCATTGCTAAACGAAACATCTCCAAGTAAATTAAGGTAGTTTAGCAGTAAAATAGCAGATATAATTTCTATCATTTTTGGGACATTCTATTTCAAGTGTAACCGATTCAATATTTTTAACCCCTTTGATTTTGCTCAAATTTTGTACAAAGTTTTCTGGTGCTAAGATACATCTGCTGTGAAAATTTCAGCTTCCTAGCTTGAGTGCTTTTGAAATTACGACCGGTCAAACTTTTGAATTTTGTCACAACCGGTCATTACTTGTGCCACATCTAAAATTGATATCTTCCTTCACACTCAACCCAAGAGCTTAGTGAGGATAGAATTGGTGTCAAGTGAAAGCTCTTGTCAAGCTGAAAACAAATTTCCAGTGAAATTTATTCTAGTTTCAAAGGCTCAAGAGCT
Organism: Rhopilema esculentum; assembly: GCF_013076305.1. Next base: position 7,286,637 of record NW_027019762.1, read on the forward strand.
GAAGTACAATGTTATTTTTTAATGGCTAACTACGCCCAAATGTCAAGGCAAATTTTAATGAAAATTTTTTTTCATCAAGATGAATTCACGATAAATACCTCATAAAATTTAAAGATGGGGTGGGCATGGGTTTTATCACAATCAGTCTCAGAATACTGACGAGTATCATCTTGAAAGAATAAAAGTCAATGTAAGTCTTCATGCAATGCATGCAAGCGGTAGTTTGATTTCATAACAACTGTAATGTTTATTGCAGTTAGAGAGGATTTTTTTTCAGAAAATTATTTCATCTGTAATCTGTTTGTAAAGACATGCTTGCTGCTTGTGATTCCCCTTTTGATAATGTGTGGATGCGACCTGTAAAAGTAACCGGACTAAGTTGCACAAGTACGTCTGAGACGTTCTTTGGTTACACTTGCCACAGAATGTCCCATTTGTTTGTCTGTTTCTGCATTTTGTTCTCCTTTAGAAAGTCTTTAAGTGTGTTCCTTCTTTGTATACCACAGAGACAAGGGCTGCAAGGTCGTGCAGCTTGAAGCCCAGCTGGCTGATCAACAATTGCAATCCCAGAATGCAATTGAAAATTTCAAAAACCAAGCTGAAGAGAATTCGAGAAAAACGTTCCTACAGATGAAGCAACAGGTTCAAACTTCTTTGAATATTTTTCACAACGTAGAGTTTTTTATCTATGTTCTGACGTTTTTTCTTTGAAGAGTGTCAGCGAAAAGCTTATGTATGACTCAAAGTGTTTTCTTTTTTCAAAGCCACTGTTTTTTCCTTAAAGAAAAGCTCGGTATTTTTTTGGGCCATGCCCACATCAAGTAGACGACTTAACAAAAAATTGCGCATGTATTGCAGGAGGATTCAGAAATGGATTGTGGTCATGAAAATTCTTATTTCCAATTTAATGTATCTAAACTTCATGAATGGAATTGTTATCTGTTATAGATGTTTCTTATGAAAAGAGATTAAGAGCAAGCACTAAATATAATTCGTAGATAGTAGTAATTCATTATATCCAATTCACTATAGATCAATCAAGTTGAAAGCAATCTGGAGATAGCTCTTCTTGAAAACAATGCATTAAAAGCTAAATACAAAGAGGAGACTGATTTGTTAAAAGCAAAGCACGAGAAACAAGTAAGTCCTGTAGTTGTGCAAGCCTTTTTCATAAAGTCTCTCTCGACTCTTGAACTGAATCTTTGCTTTTTTAATATTTGAGGTATGACGTTAATTCTTGCTCCTTGCCTATATAAATGCTATGATGCCTTGACTTGCAGTGTTTATGTACTTGAATATAGAAAATAAATACTTATGAAATAAAAGGTGGGATTTGTTTTTGGAAGATAGAAAGCCAAAATAACAGGAATTTGTTGTTTTGTGCAAAAATGGATGAATTCTAGTCACGTCGGCATATTGCCATTCTAGCTCTCTGAGATGAAACAGAGGCACGAAGAAGAAAAAGAGAGAGTGCTGGGAGAGGCTGAAACCGAGCTCCAAAAACACGAACTGGAATACAAACAGGAGATTGTAAGTATTTATTTGAGAATCAAGACCCAGTTAGATTATTTTTAAATGGTTTACGTTTGTTTTAGGTGGCCTTTTATTACGATACTTTATGCTAATGATAGACTTTCAGGTATATCAAAATAGACTCTCAGGAATTTTTGTATCATTCCGTCTTTACTAGTGTTTGATAAAAATTGTGACAGATGGCTAGCAAATAACATTTTCCCTTTCATATATATAGGAATTTCGATAGAGAAACTTTGATACTACTAGAGGCTGTTTCTTTCAAAAGTATAGGTGTTTCTCTTTTGATGTGTGTAGAATGTATGTCTCAATTTGAGCAGAGTAGACAACGTTAATCCATAAGTATTATTTTGCTGGATACAATACTTATATAACCGGTTTATTGATATCGTTTGCTCTTCAATGCAATCGAAGGAGGAAGCCAAATCAAGGCTGAATGGCAGAATTAAAGATTTGGAAGAAAGCCTTCTCAGAGAAAAAGAGCGTAACATCAAGGTGTGTGATCGACTCTTTTTGAGGTACAAATACTGATTCATTATAGTATGAAAGTGTTTGACTACATGCAAGCTATTTTTCATGTGAACAAAACTATTTTTAAGAAGTCAAAGAAAATCTCTGCGTTGAAGCTATTGATCTCGTCACTGATGGAAGGAAAGGTCTCTAAGTAATCAAAGTATGTTGTTAAAATGGTTAATATTGGAAAATGTTTAGGTAATCTGATAGTTTGAATTGCTAATAATGGATTTTATAGAAATTCACTGAAAGTGAAGAGACAATCAAAGAACTAAGAGAAGAGGTGAGAATACGTCGTTGGTTCGTTTGTTTCATCCCGGAGGCAACAAAGATGCAGATCTGGCCCTAACTAGTTACCTTCTTTATTAAGATTTCTTAGATGTTTTCAATTTATTAGATGTCAGTCTATCGTGTTGTTCTAACTATTTTTCACTTCACTGGTCTCTTGTGAAATTTTCGATAAGAATCGTTTGCCAATTAAGATATATTGCAATTTGAATTATTTTTTTAGTTCCTTTTCATACTGGCTTGGATCATAAGTACATGATGCACTAAAATCGTAGATAAAATTACTGAGATGTAATAATTTTTTTCAAAATCACTGATTTGAAATTTTACTCCCCATCCCTCCAAATCAGAGTTCGAGTCCCAATATCTAAGAGCAAAAGCAGCAACTTTAACGTTCAAATGTGGGATAGGGGGATTTTTCTAAAACTTTTGAAAAGTTGTGAGGGTTTTTTGAAAATCTCAACCATTTTTGCCTGAGATTGTAAACTGTGCTTTTTGCCAGGTGATTCAAGCCAACTCGCTACGCAAGCAGCAATTGGTTGAGCTGGGAATGCTGAGAGACGAAGAGCGACAAAGCTTTATCCGCCAAGAGGAATCGCTGGTGAGCATATACTTTCCTTTGTTTCCAGGAAATCAATGCAAGCTACCATCAAGGTGTGCATTCACTAAATATTCAAAAATAAACTTAAAGAAACCATAGCTTAGGTAGCAAAATGCAGATTGAATTTCATTGATGAAGTTCTGAAATACCTTGAGAGAGTGAACCAAAGGGGGAAAGTGGTAAATTTCGAATAGGGATACGCAGGTGATTTTTTGGGTTTTCACTTTGGGAAAAATACATTTCTTTGGGGGTAAGCAACTTGCTCAAGTACTTTTTGAATTCATGAAATGCAGAATTTTGAAAAAAGTTTCAACTTACAGACAAAATCGAAAATCTTTGTTGTATCTAAACATCAAGGACAACATCTATTTCAGTGAAACAAAAATAAATATATAAAAAATTCTCAGAAGGGGACAGCTGCAATTGTATCAAACCTGAATTGCGCACGTGACTTTTGTCATTCATATGTTAAGTAGAAAAGATTTTGCTGGTTGGAGTCCTTCAAGTGACAGTAATGCTTTGTTTCAGCAAGCTAAATTTCGTTCTCAACTGGAACAGCAAAAGCTAAGTTTGCAGAAAGAGCACTCATCTGTCATGGAGAAAATGCTCGGAGAGGTAACGAGATCTGTTTTACAGTAACAAGCTTTTAATGTTGAAAAATACATGGTTTAGGAAGAACTTGAAGGTCGCAGTTCTTTGCCATCATTGAATTATCGACCGTGTATCGTTGAAGTGCATGGGACAATTTCTCAGCCAGGTCATTTTATTTTCTTGCCCATTTTCGTTCAGTTTCATGGCGCATATTCTCATCTAACTTTGAAGGCAAATCCTGAGTCAAGTTTCAAATTTAATAAAGACTCATTTTTTCCTGTCTGTGGTATAGTGTTTGATGCTGTGTAGACAGACCTGTACAAACCTTTGGGTGTACAACAGGATTTTTCTAACTGGCTAGTCTGATTTTGATGCTTAATGTTATAACTTTTACCATCATGTCTATAATTTTATGATCATTTTGTTTTACGGTGTAGGACTATTGTCATAAATCACTTTGCATATCGACAAAAGGTCAAAATATTAGATTTACAATCGATAAAGCATTGATAAAATATGATAAGGCATTTGATGACCGCAACACTCACGTTTCTGTAAGCCGATTTTTCATTTTGAAAAAAAAATTTAAACCCAGACTTCACTATAGGAGCACCGAGAAACATCTCGCTCGCGAAATGATATTTCACTTTTTTAATTAATATCCTTTCGCGAGGCTCTTGAAGTTTGCACTTTTGCATAGTTTTGCTGCACGTTCTAATTTTTTTCTTTGATATCAGACCAACGAAAAACTGAAGCAAATAGAAAGTGAATATGCTTTGAGTTCAGAAAGGAATCAGCAGGTATATACTCCGTGATTACAGCAATATTAATTTTTCTATTGCAATTCATTTCTAGTGTCTGTTTATTCAATTCTATTAAAAATAGATTTATGCAAAACAGGCTCGCACAGAGTCTGTAAAACTTGGAAAACCAAGAAAATTATTGGTTCTTTGAGAGTGTCAGGCAAACCTGAAATTTTTAGGAAATTTTGTGTCAGTCAATCCGAATCAGGAAAAGGGCAGATAAATTTTTCAGTTTGTTTGATGATACCATTTTTGCACCTGTCAAAGTTATTTCTTGTAGTGTAACTGATATGTATTAAATATGCTACCGTTCGCTCTTTGGTTGTCATTTTCGATTCCCACCTAACTTCTGTAACTGAAGATAAATATCTCTCATAAAGTCAGTCATCCTTCCAATAAAATCTGCGATTTAAACTCAAATTTTTCTTATATTATAATGCATTTGAAGGACTTCTCTTTGACAAACTCCATTGATGTTAAGCTGAATTAAGTCATTTTTTACAATTAATCAAGGAGCCCACAATTTTTATCCTAACATTCGCTCTGATTTGCCATCTTGTTTTCTTAAAACTTAAATTCCTTGTCTGACATGCAATAGCTAGAAAACAAGATTAAATATTGGAGATTTAATGAATTATTTTAAAGATCTTATAACATAATATTTCTACATTTGCAATTTTCACATTTAAAGATAAAATGTAGGTTATAATGTTTACAAATGATGATATAATTTTCCAGTCTTTAAGATTTTTTCCAGTCTCTTTATTCCTTAATCTTCTTTCTTCTAAACCGATCAAAAAAGCTTTTTGTCTTTCCTTGTGTTTCTTTGGATGGAGAGGGGATCTCCTCGTCTCTTCCAAGAGTGCAATAGTTTTCTAGTCTTCTGACTCGTGCTACTAATCTCTTATTTATTTGGCTAGCTGTGACATACAGGTCTATCAGATGTATTGTCTTTTCTATAATATCTTGCAAGTCACCATCAACCTGCATGTTTTTATCCTCAGCAATATAGCTCATCCTTTGTCGCAGCCTATGGATATTTCCTCTGGTCTCGAGCCTATGTCTATAGACTGGTTCCTTTTTTATTAGAACCTCTAATTCCATCTGTAAAAGATTCATACATTTTCTTTGAGTTTCTCTCCAATTTTGAACTTTATTGAGTTCTTTCTTTTGATTATAAACTTCCGTGTCAAAAAAAGACTTCATACATGAAGTACTGGTCATTTCCTTGGCTAAGTCTGCCTCAGTTTCCCTTAGCTGATACTTCAAGTTCCAAAGTTCCAAGTCTTTGTAAGGTATTTCATCAGCCTCTGCCTTGAAAGCAGTCATTAGCCTGTCTTTTCTTTCATTCTGTTCTATATATCGCTCCAGCAATATCTGAAAAGCACAAACGACCTTGGATCCATCGCTGGTTTTATCTTTTGTACCACTGCTAGCACTGTCTACGCCCTTTGCCGGGCTGAATGACTCGTTGATCAACGCTTTGCCTTTCTCAGCAAATTGCCTTCTGAACAATTCACTTTCCTCGACCATTTTCTTAATATCCAGAGTCTTATCTTCTTCAGCCTCCATAAAATATTTTACATATTTAAGCACTTTCTTGATTTTCAGTGGCTCGAACTTCATAAGTCCGTTTATTGTTTCCTTCTGTTCCTCAATCTTTGTCGACAGTCGATTTTTTTCTGCGATCAACCCATCGAACTAAAAGAATACAATACTTTGAGCGTATTCATAAATTCATAAGTCCCTGTATTGTAAATCGATTTCAGATGGCATCAGTTTTTGCAACTCATATTCTATATCTAGTAAAATATCAACTATTTGGATCCCAGGTAAATATCCTGATAATTTTTGCCTGCATCTCTATGGTGTGATAAGTATTATTTAAAAATAGGAACACTTTATTAAAATTGTTACATGAAGTTTACCGTGGCCTGGAACTCATCTCTAAGGCAACTATTCTTCTTAGCCAGTTCGTCGACTTTTCTGAAATGAAAAAAAAAACAATATTTTGAAATACGATTTCACAATGCCGATCGATTATTTCGAGCAAATAACCGGAAGAATCATCTAAAAACGTTTGTTGATGCATTCAGTAGTCTGCAGAAGTAAAAATATCTAGATAAATAGTGACGGTCCTGAAATTTTGAACAAAGTGCATAATCATAAGCATTTTTGACAATATCTTGTTAAATAGAGGAGGGTCTGAAGCTGCAGCAAATTTTGGTAAATAAATGAAAGGAGCTGCGCAAATTTTGATAAGTACCTAGTCTTTGTTCTTCATGACAAGAATTGCCCCCGGAGACAGTGACTCAATGCCCAGTTAATCATATATTTTCCTACCATTTCTCACTTTAGCAAAAATATTTTCCTCAAAAGAAATATTCGAATGTGGCTTGACATGTGAGAGCGTTTGAAACGTTTGTTGCTCTGGTTATAATTAAATCCTCTGTAAAATTCACATTGGAAGTGATTCATGTTTTGTATCACTAAGTGTTTCACTTCATAAGGAACGATACTTCATTTGTGTAGAAAGACTCCAACACTGCTAAAATAATTATCGCAATATCTGCATAGACGAACTAAGCTTTGAATTATCGTGAAGTGCTTTCGGTAATTTTGGTCTCCTATAGTTGTTAAAAGTTATGAAAAGATTATACTCTAATAACTAAAGCAGCATCTTGAAAGTGTGCCTTAGATTTCGCATGATTTTTTTAAGGCCGTCATACCTCCTGAGCAGCGTCTTTGCCCGCTCTGCCTTGACTAGTGCTTCGCTTTTTCTCTCTAATTCTCTCTTGAGCCGCAACGTCGCTGTATCATCGTCACTGCATTGCCTTTCTGGACCTCCCATTTCTTTAATAGCAATGTATCAACCAATCTTTGTTTATTTAAATAATCTAAGTGAGAATTTTGTGCATTCTTATTTGAACATTTTCTCAATCGATTGAATAAGATTGGATTCCATTGTGCAGTTCGATTCATTAGACGACCATCGAAATATCGATCTGCCTTGATTGACTATTGGAATGGACCATTCGATGCCGTCCGTGCCTTTATTCAAAAGGCCTGTCGCTAATATTGCGGTCTTTGTACACTGCATATTCCGGATCGTTTGATGTATGCTCTGTTTTATAAGAACAATATTATAATAACCCGAGCCTCGTCAAAATTCGTCAAAAGTTAGGAACAAATTAATCCTGATGTTTTTTTCGGTCGTGCGGACACAAAATACCGTAATCACGATCCTAATTCAGGCAATTTTTCTCCTTGTGAACATCGAAGTTTCTGCATTTTCTAGCAGGCTTTAAATTTTTGATAAAAATGACAAGTTCATATTATACCTTTTCTTTCATTGAGTTTATTTCAAGTACACTATTTGTGTTTGTATATATTTTTATTTGTGTATATTTATGTATGTTTCAGTGTAGATATTATCAATGTGTGTGTATATTTGCGTATTAAAAAGTTGATGAATTAACAGCTCACGATGCATATGGACGTGATTAAGTCTTCGACCCTTTTCTCATAGATTATCACTGAATTGCAGAGTCAGGTTATGGAATCTAATGAAAAATTATCAAGGTATGTTCCGATTCATCAAAATTTGCCAAATTATCAGGATTTAACATCATAACTCCGTTTTTGCTATGGTGTTCTAGAATCATTGAAATCTTCATTTTCTTGTCCATGAATTTGTAACTGAATTGCTTTTTACTGGAATCTTCTCCTAATAAACAATTTCCAAAATAAAGAGGTCTGGTTCTCTGGTCCATCCAATTTCGCTCCCTTGGTATATTTGTACCTGACTAAAATTTTTGAGGAAAATTTGGTGGAATGCAAACGTATAACAAAAATACACGGGGATATTATTCAAAGGCCAAATGGCATTTCAAGTACAGTAACACATATTCCTAGACCAAAGATAAGGGGTAAATTCAGCCTGAAAGTATCCTTAAAGGAATCACATTTTATATTGATGAAAGCCTGTTAGCTCTTAGGGCTAAGAACAGTGTTGTAGATAGGGTCGAGGGTACTCAGCTCCCTCGCTGTTTATTCTCCACAGCATTTTACTTTCTACTGGATGTTTCAATAAATAGGATGTCAAATTTCATATTGATAAAAGCTTGTTAGCTCTTAGGGCTAAGAACAGTGTTGTAGATTTTTCGTATTTGTGCTCCGAAACTTTCATAAGAAGTAAATGGACACCCATGTTAAGCTCATCCTGTTGTCATTTAGTGACGTGTTTGCTCAGTGTCGGAAGAATATCTATTTTCAGTATGCACATTAGCAGCTCTCCTTTTTCGTGCCGTTTTTCAATTTGAATTTTCTCAAAGTTCGCTTATCTTGTCCCTCTTTTGGACCCAAAATATCTATATTAGGCGCCCCTAACATCAGAATCTTCAGGTCGGTCTGAAACTCAGATCGACCTGAAATTCATTTCAGTCTGCGGTCTGAGCCCTTGTGCTCACACAAGAAAGGGCGAAATGAAACTCAGGTCGACCTGAATTCGTTTCGGTTGTTCAGGTTGGTCTGAAATTTCAGGTCGACTTGAAATCCGCATGCGTGCAGAAAATTTTTTACAATCGGGGCGAATTGAAAATCGTGGAGAAAGATAAATTGCCCTCTGGGATATGCAAAGTCGAATCCTGGGATGCATGTTTAGCGCCACTTGACCATTGATTTGACTACTGCCAGTATCTGCACAAAGCACGACTTTTTTCTTCATTAGCAAGAGCGATTTCCTGATGAAGATTGATTACTTGAGACATCAGTTGAGGAAGCAAAATGAAGTTGCAAAGCGAAAACTAAAACAATCGAATCGACTTCAAGACTGATATGAAATTTTAAATTTTTTTGTGCCATGTTTGTTTTGGTCTGAGTTCGTAATAAATGCGGATGTGCAAAAGCCTGTGGCTTTTTCAAGCCGGTTTGGATATATTCATGTGAGCAGGAGTCAAATTAGCACGCACCATCAAATTTCAAGCCGATCTGGGTTTGAGACCGATCTGAAATTGTTCATGTGAGAGTATCGCCTATTGCAGAAGTGTATCCGATTATACAGGCACCGTGGGGCAGGGTGTCCTGGTGGGCTTTAGCCACTTTTTGCAAAAAATCCCAAGTATTAAGTTAAAAACTACCAGTAAAGCCTATCTTTATACGGTTTTAGACCTCCCCCCACTTTTTTTAGACCCCCCCCACTCTCAACGCTCCGCGGTGCCTGTTATACCTGGTTTTTAGAGCCAATAAAATCTTTTATGATTTTTCCGTTTCAGGGAGCAAAGTAACTCGCAGGTTAGGATACTTGACCTTACCGAGAATTACGAACAGGAAAAGGATGAAATCAAAAAGCATCACAGCAATGTTCTTAAGGTGAATATATTATTTCTTAGACACGTGGATCGATGCGAATATCCAAGAACAAAACAATATTGATCCTTTTGTACCAGCATACTAAGGGAGACACCTGCCAATAACGGATGCATCAAAGCAACTGCTTAATATATTTGTTGCCAAATTTCTTTCCAGAAGACAAGATATTTCATAAAATGAAATTCAACTTAAAGCCGTCATGTTCTATACAGTAATACACCAAAGCACATCTAGTATGAGCCTTGATGTCTCAAGCTCCAAGTTTAATGATTGTTGGCACTCAGCCAACAGTATAAACGTTTTGACAGGACTATAAACAGTAATTTGCATTACATCTAGTTTGTGTATACACATGCATTGAACTGAACATAGTGATCAACGCTCAGCAAGCCATAATGTAGAGAAATCAAGGACATCAGCAAAGGAGTCTCTTTTTGTTTCCTTAACATCAATGATTCTTCCTTTTCATTAATCCCCTGAGTCTTAATACGTTCATTGAGAGGCACAATGAAAATTGTTTTATGCCTTTGCGCATAATACTTCACGTTCCAAACATCACTTTCATAAAAAACCGATTAAGAAGTTCTAAATTTTCATGAAATCCTCTAGTATTATCTTAAATTCTTTTTGATTTTTCAGAATTTGACTCAAGAAGTTGATTTGCACCGATCAAGGTCAAGACATTACGAAAAAAAATGTCAAAAACTGGAGCTTAAATCTCAAGAAAGTGTATGTCTCTCCCTTCTGAAAACCTTTGACTTTTTCGTATACTTAAATTTGTATGAATTTGTGCGAATTTAAACAAGGCATTGCGTAGATTTGTACATTGGGATATGATGAGTTGATTAAGCTTCTTGCATTCATGCGCAAGAATTACTGTTGGTCCTATTGTGTTGATCAAGTATTGGTGAAAACTAACTTGAAAAGATCAATTACTTTACAATTTTCAGTGCAAACTACACAACAGTGAAGCGAGAATAGGAAATGGATATAGTAAAACCTAACAACAAGTCAGTAACTATGGGAAGTTTTCAGAAGCGCTCCTTGTGACACATATGGGAATATTTTGTAGCATTTGTTTGGTAGATATTTGTTGAACCAGGTTTTCGGTATATGTTAAATCTAGCCTGGTTTTTGACTCCCTTCTGTCCTCGAATTTCGCTGGTTCTATGATTTATTGTGATTTCTTGAAGATTACTTCGATTTTTTCAGATGACTCAGCTAAAACTAGATTATGAAGAAAAGATGCGTGGTTTGCTTCCAGGATCAGCCCGTATGGTAAGTGGTTTGTTACCAGTAGAAAAAATGTGAAAAATATCTAGCGAATGCTTGGTAAATAGTTTAAATTAATGTATTTCAAAAAGATTTTTTATCTTTAGGATTTTTGATTTTTTTCTTTTATCAAATACTTATATCTAGTGAGCTAATTTACAACTCAGAGCATTAAGTAGTGTTTGTAACCGTTAACTCTAAGAAATTTTTAACTACTAAATTTACAGTTTTATTCATATTGTGCCTTTTCGCTGACTTTGTTTTTAGGAACTTGAAGAAACAATTAATGCTTTGCGTGAGCAGATCTCATTGATGCAGTCACGTGCAACACTTCTCCAAGAAGAGCTGGAAAACAGAGATGGACTGGCTTACCCCTTGGATGATGAGGCAAAAACATGATATGATTTTCAACTAAAATAGACAAAGTTTCTGTTGTAAATGAACCCTCCCTTGCTCAAAACAATCAGGAATATAACTGTTACATAGTTTTGATGATAATCAGATCTAGTTTTTTAAATTTATATTTAAATGCATATTTACAGTATGTTTGCAAACCTGAAATAATGTATTATATATTTTGAAAGATGAATATTTGGTGGAAAGAAAAAATCTAGCATTAGTCTTTGTCATATTTATGCTTTAATTAAGTCATAAAACAAGACAAGCACGCTCCAAGTTGACAAGAATTCCATGGCATTGAAATTGGTAAGTAAAGTTGCTGAAAATTGTTGGGAAAGTTATAAAGGCTGTCTTCTTATACTTTCTGTCCAATCTTTCTTTTCAATTGGCTTTTGAAACAAAATATGATATGATGTTTCTGAGAAACAAAAAGTTTTTCTGACATATGTCTAATGACCTAAAAATAAGCAGATCCTTCAGTTCTTAAAAATCTAGTAGAAATAGAGAAGAAACCCTTAAAAGCTATATTCAAGTTCAAATATAGAAGATTTCAAGTCTCCTTTAGAGCTGGGGTCCCAAAAAAATGTATAGCTGAACAGCGAAAAGAACACAAGTGATGCAAACAACAAATCAGAGCAATATGAATATCCAGTCATCATGATATCAAGATCTAAGAAGTAGAAAACAGGTTGGTATTTCATTTTTAGGTTTTGAGCCAAAAGTTACCAAAGCGAGGGTCAGCTAACTCACAAGGCAAAGTTTTGGCATTTATTGATAAACTAGAACAACAAAGATTGTTGCCTTTACAGGTGTTGTAGCCATATGATAGTAGAATGAAGACTATTTTGAAGCCTGGGTTTTGAAGACTATTATCTTCCTCTTTCTAAACTACCTGTAGTATTTCAAATCTAAAGCATGGTGATAATACCTAGTAGAATCAATGTTTCTAGCTGAAAAGTCAAATTTCCATTATATTCTCTTCAAGGCTATTTAGATGAGCATTCATAGACTCCTTTAGTCATGCTGAAATCATGCATTAAGATAACTCAAATTTGCTTTTTTGCCAATAAAATGAAATAAGAAAGCAAGACTTTTGAGTCTCTTCTTAAATGATTTCAACCATTTTATCAAAAAAATGATTTCAACTTAATATCATCATGTCTTTAAAATACATCAATATTTACTGAAAAATATAAAACTATTATTTTTCAGAATTTCCTTTTTGTGAGGGAGGAATGTTCATGTCCGGCCAACTGCCATCTTTTGCTTCAAAGAATGTGTATGACAAGGTGAGCTCTGTGACTTTCCTCAAACTTGGATCTTCAACAAATTCAGGATCAATGTAGAAAAATACAGGCATGTCAACCTACAAGGTAATTTGCCGATTTAAGTGAGATGAAGCTGAGAAAGTATTTGTCATTCTCAAGTAAAGGACATTCTCAACTAAGGAAATTCTCATTTTAAGAAACTCAGATATTAGGAAGTCTTTGGTTTGTAAAATTTTTATGAGGCCCTTCATAGCTTTATTAATTTTCTTTATTTAGATGAAGGGGGATACCACTTTAAGTTTTATAATGAAGGCAAATCATCCTTCTTGTGAAAATTTACTTATGAAAAGGCCCAGAAGTAACACTATAATCTTTACATAACTCAATGAAAAGGAGTTACCTTCAGTCTAAAGATTAGCGAAATCACATTCTAAGTTATATTAGAAAATAATTTTATTTTAATAAATTGTAGAATCGTTATCCAAATCCTTTTTGCCAAAACCTACTTCTTCTCCTGGGTTCAGCCTCTGTTCTTCAAAGCAGAAACACTAAAAAATAATGTAAAATAAATTTATAAACTAGCGCAATAACAAATTAAGAATTTGTCTGTCAGTTAAGGGTTAAGGGCACTGGAAGGTTTATATAATTAAAAAATTTCATAAATAAAAGTCAAAAAGAGTAATACCTTTGCTTTCCATACTTCTTGCTATATTTTTATGAAAAACAAAAAAAATAAAATGCCATGACCATACCTGTATTTTATTAAAATACTGTCCAGCTTCAAATGGTATAACATTATATGTTGATACACCAGTTATTGGTTGGTCTGTTGGGTTCTTTGCAGTATAAAAAGCTAAAGCAGTTTCTCCTGGAAATATCTGCAAAAAAGATCGCTTTTATATGACATATGTTTTTGTTTTCAACTATCAGTTTGTGAAGTTGATTTATCATCAATTTGAAGGCAAAACACAAAACAAAATTTTAAATTATGTTAAGAACAAGATTTATAATCTATCATTATTGACTTGTAGTAACATCTCAAAAAATTGATTTGGAAAAATTTTTTGCATTGTGTTAGCCTACTTTTATTTCTGACTGCTGTGGTTTGAATTCCCATTGCATTGTTGCACTTTTGTCAGCATTAAACTTTACTGTAAGCTGCCTAAATCTTTGCTTCTCCATTTTTTCAAGCTTTTCTCCAACCTCTGTAACTTGTACTGTACCTCCATATCCTGATGCCTAAAATATTTCCAAAACCATAAATCAATTCAAATGATGGGAGAGGGGGATACCAGATCTAAGTTTTTGGAATTTGGCCAAACCATTATTGCCAAATTATATATTAAATACAGTTTGGCTGGATAACAATCCAGATTTAATGGCAGAATCAAACAAAACAACACAATTCTTTTTTTAGTTGAAAAAATTCCAAACTTTTGCTGTTTATGCAGTGTGTCTATGGCTTTAAAAATTAAGTTAAGGGGGATCTTACATTAAAATTGGCAGAAATTGGTCTTCCTCCTATGCTTTTGACTATATATAATTTGATTTTTTTATCTTTCATTGTGTGCTATATAGCTTTGGTCTCCTTTATATTAGGCCTCGTTTGTAATGATGATTAAATGAAATTAAATGAGTTATTTTAACAAGGGGTATTTCTCCTTTAATTTATTCACCCAAGCTTGCTATTGTTTCCAAGTTGTGGTTGTTTCTTGTGGCAAGCTTCATCGCATTTTTCTTGTAGCAGGTCTGCAAGTTTAAGTGCAATTCAAAGGAGTCCTCCAGTCAATTTAGATTCTATATATTAGAGAAAGGAGTGTTGTTTGTTCTTTCCTCATCTTCCAACCCTCACTCTGTTTTTTTACATGAAAAGTTTCTTTGTTATGGGATAACCCAGACATTTGGGAATTATATGCCTACTAAAAGTTCAAATGATAGATTGATCAATTTGCACCAGTGCAGCCCAGCTTGCTCTCAATGAGGTGATAGCATAGACATCAACTTGGGAGATATAATTTCGCACAGCCAGAAATGCCATTCAACAAAGGATGGCAGTTTCATGCAATAGGTCAGTAACAATAAAATCTGAAATTCACACCCAAATTTGCAATACTTCTGTTTGCATACCAGACTAAAAAGTTTGGTCTGAGTGCAGGGTGCATTTCATGTCAACTGTACGCTGAAGGTCCACCAGAACATTTTTTAGGTACACCCAAAATATGAGCAGTTATATAACTGTAAATATTGTACCCCAGACAAGAAAACTGATTAATAAAGAAAACTGTGGTGTATGAGTCTTGATTTTATTGTTTTCATGTTAACTTTTTCATGTACACAGCTTCAATTCATATTTAACTCGCAAACAAACAAAAATGTATGCCAAACTTGTTTTATTGGTTTGCACGCTGAATGTGGAAAAAACCTGAGTGTAGGCCGAAGATCTTTGGGCCTAAGGACATGGAATGCCCTGGGTCTGAACCTATTCCCAGCGCAATAATTGTTATCCATCATTCCGCCAATGCATTATTAAGAATCTGCCATAGATTCCGCGCACAATCTTTTTGTTATCTGGTCATATTCCCTGCAAATATTCAACCTTTTGAACTTCTGACTTTTGATAACAAGAAAAAACAGAGAATACAAGGTCTCTTCAAAAGCCTTGACCTCAAATTCCATGCACAATTTTGCGGAAAATGTTGGCTACCTGCAAATTTCACAATTATTGTCCTTGCGCTCCCTGCACAGAAGAAATACTTTACAGTCTGGTTTGCATACCATATATGAGAGGTAATTATAGAAGTTTGAATAAAGAATGCATGTCTAACAAGACGTTGCCCATTCCAAGACCTTGTAGATTGGTGGATATTGCACAAAAGAGCCTCATTGCACCCAAAAACTTGGCAACAAGTGTTACACTTCGTTTGGGATTTGGTTACACACGACGTAAACATACAAGTTGTTAGATTTTTAACCTAGCTATTTCTAGAAGATCGTACCTGGCAATAAAGTCTGTACAATGGCACTGCAGCATACGATCCACCACAAACGAGAATGGCAAGGGAAAGTGTGTACATTGCAACAGTTCTGTGTTTTTCCGATAAGTTTAGCTTTGACCTTTGATTGGCTTTTCTCCCTTGAAAATTTCTTGTTTGTCGTAGAAACGCAAGCGATTGCTTCCTTAATAAACTAAAAGGGCGGTTTCTGAGTGTATGTTGGAAAGTGCCTCCATTTGTAAATATGCTTGCACTTATCCTTGGTGACACGATGAGAGAACGTATCGAAAAATTCCGGGTTGCATAACCTAAATTCCAAGTCAACACAAGCTTCGGTCTACGAAATGAACTTAGGAATCGTGTCAAATGATTCGTCTTCGCCGCTCTAAAAACACAATTGCAAAACATGATAACGAAATAAATGTTACATAGACAAATCTTGATAGAAATTTAATCTTTCATAGTAAAACGGCAGTAAATCCTGTCCCACTTTTCAAAAAACTTTTATGCCGAAGACAAAAGTTGTTGTGGCTGCACAGACCATGATTTTGAAATCGAGACTACTTTATAATGGTTTTCTTTTTCCCACAAGTCACATGGACTTAAGATAGGACTGTTGTGTAGGCGATAGGTGGGGATATTTGATTTCATTTAAACGAAAATTCAAGTTAAATGTTTGTAATATTTTCTAAAATTCAAAGAAAATGGCTGAGTACGTGTACAAGAACCTGGAAAGCATGCTACCAGAGTTGGAAGACTTAGAGGCAAAGGGGATATTTGACAAGAATGAATTACGGTCAGTTTTGTTTTGGTACGGTTGCCTATGAATATCTCCCGCTTTGGGTTCACGAAGCGGACTTTTAGGGTTCATTAAAGAAAATTGGAAAATTACTGTTAAAGAATGCTGAAAACAGAATTTTCTGCTTTTCGGTTTGTTTAGTTTTATTCATCTGAGATCTTGGAGATCACTTTATCAATAGATATTTCGAGAGTTTGATATTGGATTTATTCATCTAGAATGAGACCAAGCTGTCATTCACAAAATTAAAAATTTTTTTTTACCATCATCACTATTATGGTACTGGTTTCTTTTGTCTTTCCGCATTCAACAGAAACTATTCTTAAGGCAATTGAACGAACAATTAATTGCTGGGACGGACGTTTACAGAAAGATACAGTATAATTTTTGAAAATGCGAACGTTTGTATTCTAGTTTTTAATTCTTGGTGTATTGTAATTAACATTTTTTTTGCTGATAAAGATTTTGAGTTTAAGTTTGAGTTTGTTTATTCTTGTATGCACTGGATTGTTTCTTTTTTCTCAGAACAATTGTCAAGAAAAGGACTGAGCTGGAGTACAAGTTGCAACGAAGAGTAGTTGAAAAGAAAGATTTTCTTAAATATCTTGAAGTATGTATTGATTATGTTGTTTTAGAATGAAGATTTTTTGTTCTTTCCTAGTTACAACAACATACTCACCCACCTAATTTTGTAATTAAAAAGTTGGAAAGCCTATTTTTGACATAAAAATTAATTCTGAAACTATTGAAAAGAAGTTTTGATTGATCAAGTTTATTTTACATATGAAAAAGGTCAACATCAGGATGGTTATCAGAGGATGGCCCTTTTCAAAGAGAAGTTGAACACATGCCTAATGAAGTCCTTTGCTGGGTGTATTTTGCAAGCATGAAGAGTTTCATTAGACTAAACTAGGATTTACTTGGAACATTTGAAAGAAGTTTTCTTTTGCACCAAGTTCTATTTATCTATCATAATGAGCATCTCAAACGAATGAACACATTGCATTCTCTCAACAAGACAGATAGTACTTGCTGATTGATGTAACACTAGGAATTTTCACATTGCAAAGTGAGAAATTTGTGTAATTTTTCCTTTTAGTTTTAACAAGAAGTGTTTTGCACCCCCTCTGGACCCCCTTCCATAGCATCCTTACCTGTGTGATCCTTTTGAGTTTTTCCTATTGCAGTATGAGCTGAATGTTGATAGTCTTAGAAGAAAGAGAATGCAGGTAACTTTTTACAGCCTGTTTTACTTTACCTTTATTATTTTTAGTAAGTCATCATTTTGTATTAGTCACATAGCATTCATTTTATGATAAGCACACTCTTTTAAAGTATTCATTTACAAGCTACAATGCCTGCAAAAAAAATCTGCTTTTTTTCATTTTTTCAGTGTCTTGTTTAGACTAACCTATTCCCCCTTAAAACAATGTTAATTACAAAGCAGAACTTTAAACCATTTAGAAAAGGTTTGTCTCAAAGGCATTTTTGAGCTTTGCTGTATGATAACATTGTTTGAAGGGGGGGAGGGAGGGATAGAAGCATACAAATGCTGAAAACATCACAAGTGTTCCACAAGTTTTAGTAATGATTGTAGCTAGTTTCTGTGTAACAGGAGACCCTTTTCAAATGTCTGTTAAAAAACTAGATTTAACATCTTTTTTATTGCATCTAGAGAATGGGACTGAAACCAAAACATACCACTGCTGAAATTGGAATAAACAAAAGAATGCATCATGTCTTCCAGGCAAGTAGAACAAGATTATCATTGTTTTTACACATAATTTTATATGATGTGTAAGCATTTAAAACATTATACCTCTCCCCCCCCACTTATTAGCCATTTAAATTCCAATTGGTTGGACTATACAAAAGACCTGTTGTTACATATTCAATTGACAATGTAAGACTAATTCTTAATTTCTTCTCATCTACTTCTAATATTGAATGATTTGATTTATCAATGACAGAAAGTGCCTTTAGTTGGCCAAAAAGTTAAAGGTGTCCCTTGTTTCCCTTACCCGATAATTTTTTCTCCAGAAATTATGTTTGCTACATAGTTGACTGTCAGAGTTTATTTTTTATTTTGATGTTAGTTTTATGAGACATCATTTTTTTGCAGAAAGCCTTGAAAAAGTTTGGGGTATGTTGTTGACTTTTCTTTTAAGATCATTTTTTTATTGTTCAAGCTGTAACTGCAAAATTCAATTTTCATACCATGGTACCTACAACTCATTGGAATCACTTTGCCTACCATAGCACAGGAGAATATTCCTTCTTATTTCTCAGTAACTCTTTATGTTTCAATCTTTTTGTGGTATTATTTTGTCTGTAGAGATATATCTTATTTGAATTCAACCAGTTTTCAGCTGAGTGGGAATCTTATATGATCATCAAAACATGACTACATTTATAGCCAGATTTAGAAGAGTTGATAAATTTATTTCTTATTTTTTGCAGAACGATTTGAGACTTTGGATGCAGTACATTGATTTTTGCAACAAGACAGTAAGTTTATACATATAATTATTCACACAGCCTTGTTAAATCCACTAGAGAAGTAAGGGAAAACTGTTGCAATTACTTTTTGTATTTGTCTAAGATTTAAAGTATATTGAGGTTGAGAGCAACTGTTGCAATCCATATTTGAATGGAACCAAAGCTTTGATGCTTTCCTACTTTAAGCTTTGATGACATGTCAAAATCCTACTTTATCAAAATTGGATTTTGACAATGATGAAGTCTACAAGCTTGGTACCAAAGCCTACTATATCAATGCTTAACCTTTAGCAAAAATGTTGGGCACAGACAGATAATCTTATAACATATACAAAGAGTACTTTGTTCATTATTTCTTATGAATGAGCATTGTCTGCTGTTATCATTTCAAAACTTAACATGCCAGTTTCAAAACTTTTGTTGGCCATAAACAATCTTTAGGCTATCAGTTGAATTTCAAGCATGCATGCTATATCTTTATTTCAACAAGTTTTAAACGTGCTAGAACTTTGCAAATGAAGTGGGTGCTCTGTGAGTTTATTCTTTAAATCAAGTTAATAAAAAGATAGCATCTTTCAAAACCAAAAGCAAAACTCACAAACGACCCTGCATTTTACGAAATGCAGTTATTATCTAGAACTGTTCATATTTGCAGTAGATAGAATAAATTTGATTCACATGCCTCATTGGCATCTTTCAAATTCCTGAGTAATAATCGACAATATTTTAATGATAAAGGTGACATGATTTCTTGTTTAAATTAAAAATTTTGTGATTTCCATTGAACTTTTGTTTAACTACACAAAATTAATACTATTTTGCCTCTTTAAAGCGACAAAATAACTCAAAGCTATTGCTGAAAATCCAAGTGAAAAATTTTTCCTTCAAGGGCCTAAAATGCAAATGATTATGCATTTTAATCTTTGCCCACAGTACAAGACATAATTCCAAGCTGTTTTTCTTAATTTTAATTTTGGTAATGTTTAAATAGAGATTCCATTAGCTCCTCCAGTTGGTATATCCAGCATGTTTTTTTATTCCATCATCATAATACCTTTTGAAGTTGAACCATGCCGAGTCAGTGGCAGATTTAAGGGGGGCAACTAGGGGCAGTTTCCCCTCCCTCACCAAGTTGAAGCAAGTCTGGCGCCCTTTTTTGGAAATTTTGCACCCCTTTTGAAGAATGAGAATCAGGTGAAGAAGATTCTGAGACCTATAGGTTAATCTACTTCAAGGATTACCTCAAAGTATACTTGTTTATACCAAAAATGGATCATGTTTTGCTAGAAAAGTCACCCTCACCAAGATAACAAAGGCTATTCATAAAGTTAAGTTCTTTAATTCCTGCCTTCATTCAAACATTGTTCAATTTCTTGCGCTTAAAAGCTGTCCAATCTTCATGTCTTAATCAAAGCCAATAGAACTATGGAGCATAATTATGATAAGATATTTGTCTTTCGCGCCTAGGACCTTTGGTTCTCAGTTGATGTTGTAAATATCCCAGATCCATTTTCCGGCTGTCTTGAGAATGTCATAGTTGCAAAACTTTTCTGCCGCGAAACAGAGTGGCCGCCTTCATCTGAACTATCCATCTTACCTTTTGCAATAATGACGTAGAGTACTGTCTAAGTAAACAGCCATACTCCAATTGAAAGTTAAACCAAAAGCGGCAAATTTTCTGGGCCCTCATTTCATTTTATATGCTTTAGCGCGAAATTATATTGACGTCAGCCTCTTTTGCAGAGTACTCTAGTAGAGTTAGAGGCACCATGGCGCAGCAGCGATTCTTGAAAAAGGGGTGCTCTCTCCTCGATTAGTTTATCTACTGAGAAGGCACCTCCTTAAGAAATTCCCTGCATGCAATTCTACTAGTTTTTTCCTTACATCCTTGTTATTGTTTGTATTTGTATTTATTTACACCTAACCAGCTTATTTGAAAATGTTTGTATGTAGCGAACTTTTACAATTATAAACTGAAACTGAACTGTTCAGCCGAATTTTATCTACCTATTAAGAAAGAAGTTTTGAGAAGATGCCGTCAGTAATTAGGGTCGGAAATTGTTGTATACAGCGTACTCTCGCCACCAATTTATGAAAATCTTTCAGCGCCCCCACCTTCAAATTTGCTCTAGATCCGCCCCTTTGCTGGGTGAATGGAATCACAAATTTATAAACGTATTGTAGAACACGATAACCCCAGTTTGAGTATTCTTTGTTCATCATTAATAGGCAAGTAAAAGATCTACTGGACGAGCACTTGGCAGGCTTACGCAGATTCATGGTCAAAACCCAAGTATGTGAAAGTGACGGGTTCTGGTACCCATGTTTTATGTCGTTAAATGCCCTGTGTCCATGCATTTCATAATTCTATATCAACAGAAATTCTTTCAGGTTAAGTTCCCGTACTTTTCAGGCACTTTTAAGACAATTGTAGTTTTCCCTTAAACTTTTTCGTTAATCGAAAGAACTTCAAATGCACGAGATAGTGAGCATAACACCTGTAATTGAAGTTTACTTTGTTCTTGGATATGTTTTGTCAAAAAAGTTTGTGGCAGTCAGACGGACGAAAGGTCTTCGCATGCAAATTATTTGCTTTAACTGAAGAAATGGACATGGTGTTATTGAGTTACCGAAAATTATAAATTTGATGGATTTCCAATGGAATATTTAATTGCCTTCTTTTTCACACCTTTTTGTGTTTACCATGATTTGCAGCCACAATGCTCGAGCAAAATCAAACAGCATCGCTATACTGCCTCGTATTGTCTGCAAGCCAAAAAGTACGAATGCACTGGCCAAGGAAATGTTATCTGCTAAAGTCATTAATTTTCTAGGCGTTTGGATAATGTCAGCGAAATGGGAATTTGAAGAAAATGCAAATATAGACAATGCAAGGTGACGTTTTGATGCATTGCTTTCTTGTATTGCCTTTCATGTTTTTCAAATTGGTATTGTTAAGGAATGGTTCAGGAACCTATAGCAAAGTGAGAGAAAGAAGGGATTTGGAAACGAGTGTGGAAAGATCAAGCTTACTTTGAATAAAGACAGGGTTACAATACAAGGCTACATTCCTGAAAATCTATGGTTTATCAAAGCAATGAACATTTTTCTCTGTTGTAACTAAGGTCCACATACTGCCACTAAGTCCTAATAAAATTTCTGCCAATTTTAGCAGATTTCAGCCAATTTCTAATTAATGTCCGATACAAAAATGTTATGCAAGAAACAGACTTGATATGCGAATTCAACTTGAATAATACTGAAATTTGCATACGGCTAATTTCATCTAAAGTCATATCCTTATAAGCGTGGGATGTATCCTTTGATTAAAGTATGAAACATGAACAACTTTGCTCTTAATATTGTCGATATTCTCACTTTTTTCTTAACCTTACTTTGCAATTACTTTGTCTGAAAACATGTTGCTCCCATATGTTTTAGAGCATTAATGCAGAAGGCTCTACGTCTAAACCCGGAATCTAAAATCCTTTGGTTGGAGGTAAAAACATAATGAGTCCTTTTTATTTTCTTCCTGTTGAGATTTGTGCTATCTGAAAGCGCACTAGAGTAAAACACGAGTTAAAACTTGAGCTGTCCGTGGTACCACTTGATGGGATTCAACTGTGATTTATACTCGAGAATTGAATAGATTTGTAGATATTATTTCTTGCAAAATACTATATTGCTGTGTATTTTTTCAGTATTTTCGATTGGAGCTGCTTCATGTTGACAAGGTAATTTTTTGTTCATCTTTCTCTTCATGTACGCATTATTTGTGCTTCGGTTTCATTTTCCGGTAGAACTGTTTGGTTTTATTTGTTGGTTTCAAACAGAGTTTTGCAATCTAAAAATTAGCATTTCTATTTAACGGATGAATAAATGAATAAGTGAATGATCGAATGAATGCATGATTGAATAAATGAATGGTTGAATGAATGCATGATTGAATCAATGGATTAATGAATGAATGAATGAATGAATGAATGAATGAATGAATGAATGAATGAATGAATGAATGAATGAATGAATGAATGAATGAATGAATTAATGAATTAATGAATGAATGAATGAATGAATGAATGATATAAAAAATGAATGAATAAACCAATGAATGTATGAATGAAGAAATGACTGAATGAATTGATTAATAAATAAACGTCTTATGCATCATTTTGTTTTTAGATTGGCTCAATATTTTTTTCCAAATCATTGAATCGAGAGTATTTATTTAATTTTAGATCAAGAAAAGGAAGGAGTTCTTGAGCTTGACCACCGAGGGAGACCAGGTAACTGAATTCCTTTATGATCATATAATACAGTCGAAGATTTTTATGAAAAAGTTTTTGTTATTAGCAATGACGCCACCATTTAGAAACTGCTAAGAAACATTGAGCATTGAAATTAGCTTTAAGAAACTTGAGTATTCAACGTTCATCTTGGTTTCTTATAAAAAATGAATGTATGTGATTAAACTTCACGTTCCCACCAGCAAAGCTGCAACCGTAAAAGAACAGTCATGTTTTATTTGTTCTCGTAGTTGAAGTTGAGATGCGAAAACCGACTCAGTTTTTCAAAGTGCGCCATAACTTTTACAAATCATTTCATCAAATCATATTCTCCCAAAAGTGTCCTATTCTCTAAGATGTTAACATCCTCGTATGAACGCTTCTTTTGAATAAGAACGAGTTGCTTTTGAAGGCGCGGGTAATTTATAAGCTTTCTGTTTTTTTCTTTGCTTGAACTGCTTTTGTTTTGTTACACTGGCAAGACATGCCAATGATTTATCAAAATGATTTTAACAAACATCACTTTGTTTTATTACATAATCGTTATTGCGTCGGCAATTATCGAACTTTGCATTAGTCACTGCGTGTCAAAATGGACAAAACAGGGCCTGTCCGGGAGTTGAACCCGGGACCTCTCGCACCCTAAGCGAGAATCATACCACTAGACCAACAGGCCGATATTTATGAATTTTGTTCACAATTGCTATTATTTTGGTCAAGTTTCTGGTACCCGTGCATGCTTCTGAAAGTTCAAAAGATTACCAGCCTTTGGCTCTTCTCTGAGACATGCATTCAATAGAATGGCCTAATTAATTGAGGCATGCGCACAGGAGATGTAGAGATCACATGACAGGTTTCATGAATGGAATGATTTCTTTGGATGATTTTTCGGATACAGTAGAAACGCTAAGGATGTTGAAAATTCTAGCTCGGTTCAATCACTTTGATGGACACCTCCCAAGAACATATCCCTGCCTAACAATTGACATATAACAAACCCAAAGTTTCTTTCGTTTTTGTAAACTCCAGACAACGAAATCTTCCTCACAGCGGACAATAACTATGCCTTTATACGAGGCATTTCTGCGTTTCTTTTTTGTTTCTAATACAAAGTTTAATGTAGAAATATCTTTTTAGGTTGAGAAAGGAGAGATCCCAGAGCAGTTTCTTGCCAACAAAATTGCAAGCATTGTGTACAAAAATGCCATAAATGAATTTCCAAGTAATTACAATTCTTTATTTTACCACCATCCAGTCTGCATATCCAATGTGTATTAACTTGATTCACAAATTCTCAACTTTGTCTCCGCTGTTTATAATCTCACTCAATTTGTGATTTATTGGCAATTATCTAAGCTCTTCACTAATTTTGATATTCATGTTTTTGTAAAACTCAAAAGTTTTAAATCTAAGATGCATAAAAGGAGCTGATTTCACGTTACCGTTGTAACATAGAAAATAAAATTTGACACAAGAGGTTGAAATTATGTTTAATGCAATTCTTGTATGGAAACTAACAGCTTTGAATGGAGGCTAATAAGAAAAAATAAAACCATCAAACATGTCTTTCTTCCTGGATATAAATTCCCGGCTTTCCTTTGGACATTATTGATGTCTATACTTTTGGCGAATTGTTTGTTGTTGTGCTTTTTCTTTTTTTTTACAATTAAAGCGTATCAATCAAATATTATTAAAAGCTTTTACAGCTTTGCTGAGTTTTTTCATTCGGATAAAAGCTTCATAGCTCTTCTCGGGCTAATTTTTAACATAATTACTTGATTATTCTCAACTTTGGCTTATTAAAATGTTTCAATATCTCCTTACCTGTATGAAAATGATTCCAACAATTATTTATTTTATTTTGTTTTCGTCATTTGTCAGTATTACGCTTTGGGTTTTGGGACCGGACGGTTCTAAGTTACGACTCTAAGTTTAACACTCAATTGAATCGTCAGGGAACTGTTCTATATTGCATAACAGTGTAGTCCTGTAGGACAGTATTAATTCATTAGAAAATCTAACAATAATGAAATCAGTATTGTAAGTAGAAATTATTATTGGTCTTCTTTATACCATTTTATGACTTTATACATTTTAGGCTATATCCCTTGAGTTTTCTTTTTTAGACGACGTCGATTTTCGTGTGGAATTTCTTTCCATTTACCGTTTGTTCCCGGATACAAAGGAAAACCAAGATCAAATCTATGAAAGGTGAATCGTGTCTTATGTTTGGCTTGCTTAAACCAGTTTGCTTTTTTAAGGAATCGTTTGATCTATTTTTATCCAATTTCGCGCTATTGATCGCAGGGGTATAAATAAAATACATGCATATATGTTTCGCCACCCGGAAATGTACGAATTCTGGGAAAATACTGCCTCATGTGATCCAACGCGTAATATCTCGCTGTGCCCTTTTTGAGTCTTTAATAGAGTAAACTGCGGATAACTCGAATATTCGTTGAGTCGAACTGATACTGCATCCCCCTTGCGAAATACTTTCAAATACGCCAATTCATTGGTCTCTTAGAGGTTCGGGTTATCGGGAGATTACCGTAGTTCGAAAGGTAGAAAAGTTACTCGTTCAGTACTAGTTTTGAATTTTCAGTTTTTGCGGTAACTCGTGAAGTATCCATTTGAATAGAAGTTGAACGATTTTAGTAATTCTTAAAGATAAAGTTTGATAACATAAAGACACTTGGTTTAGTTTTGCTTTTCCAGCAAAGCGTTCTTACTTAGAGGAAATATGTCATAAAGGCTGTATCTATTTTCTGCTGAAGTCAACCCAGTCCTATGTTTTCCATAGTTTAGAGAAAGATTTTGGAGACAATGAGATTGCCAATAGCACAATAGCGAGGAGACCTCTTGACGATCTTCAAGCCAAAACTACTGCTCCTTCAGATGTCTCGGGTGAGTTTTTCGGAAATTTTGACCCTCGAAAGAATTTTTTTCAACGCACTTCGAATTCGATAAATCGTGACAAAGTTAAAGGACGGAGGCTATTCCACTAAATGGGCCACTGATTGATTAAGGAAACATTTTCAATGTCCACCAGTTGTTTCTCTTTGTCGTAAAGTAGTTTCTATTAGCGTCATGGATTATTGATCTCAGGCCATTTAAAAGCAAAGTAACACGATCATATACGGTAAAAAAGTAACTTTCCTGAAAATTGTTATATGAAATCTTCGCAATAGTTGCTATTAGAATAATAACACTGAATGAAGGACTAGCCGCTCCCTGATTAGAATATTGTTGTGCCACTTATTCTTTACCTCTAGATGAAGACTGGAAGAAAGCAGAAGACAGCTGTTGTGGGCTTTTTGCTGATGCACTGAAGAAATTTAATACAGGCGAGTTCATTAAATTTCAAGAATTAAAACAGCAAACATTTTTGTCGACTGTGACTTCGTATAAGCATGGTGAAGCTCGGCGACTAGATTGTGCGCCCTGTGATTCTGCTATGTCCTAGGCACACTGAAGCTTGTGTGTTGTGAAGTTTAGTTTCTAATCAGTATTGTAGAAATCCCCTTACGTGTAGCACGTGCTGCAGGGTAGCCGATGATAATTGCTAGGCCACGAGTCAGCCTCTCGCCAAAACATTACGTTAATGTTAAAGAACGTGCATATGTCATAGGCCGAGGTCAATATGTTTTTTAAGGAAAAAATGGAATCGCGTAATATATCTGATAGCATAAGTCGTAGTTTAGTTACTAAAAGAGCTCTAGGAGAATGTCGTCACGTAAAGTCTCCCACTCCCTGGCGTAGGTCACTGGGGTGGCGGGAAGTAGCTCGCATAGATTTGTTATTATAACTCAAATAAGAAACCGGATAGTCAGTATTGTCCCATGTATCTCGTGGAACATATCAAAACAGCATGTGTCTTAGTTGTGTTCGCCCTGAGAAACGAGAGGGCGAGAGAGAGAATTTTGCAATATTCTGAAAGAGAGCTATTGATCAGTATTGCTAGTTAGACGTCACTTCAGAAGTTTATGTTTCAGAAGTATTTTATTTCTATATTGGTTGTTGCATACAGTTTTCAAGCATTATCTGATAACCAAAGGAAGACCTAAGTTATTGAAAAATTGTGCTTCTCTCCACACCAGGAAGTATGTACGAAGCCTACCTAAAAGCGTTTCTAGAGCTCATGAAATTGGAAGGTGTTACTGGAGAGCAGGTAGCCCGGGTAAGGCAGAAAATGCAAAAACTTTCATTCGTGAACTGTTATTTAGCGAGACGTCATCGTACCACTTGAGCTGATAGACAAAAGTTAACATAGACGATCTCTAATCATTTCCTGTTAACTTCTGTTGAAAAATTACAATTTCTAGAACGAAATGTGCCAAAATATAAAGTTCCTATTTCCTAATTTCCTATATTCGCTATGTAAAAAGATTGCTTATTCCACTAAGCTGATGTAAATCCTTTTAAATATTATTTTTAGAGAATTAGAATAGTTTTGGAAATCCTCAGTGAGGCAGACAAGTCTGGGTTGGTTACGGAAGAGATGTTCATGGCCTGGGTACGTTATCTTGCCATAGGTGCTTTTATTTCTTTATCTTTGTATGTATTGTTTATGTGGTAAGCGTGGGGGGGGGGGGTGTTGTATTAGTAAATCACGATGAATGAATGGTTTTACTGTTTTGGCGCGTTTCGTATTATTGATGTAACATCATATATGCATGTCGTATTATTGATGTAACATCATATATGCATATCGTATTATTGATGTAACAGCATATATGCATATCGTATTATTGATGTAACATCATATATGCATATCGTATTATTGATGTAACATCATATATGCATGTCGTATTATTGATGTAACATCATATATGCATGTCGTATTATTGATGTAACATCATATATGCATGTCGTATTATTGATGTAACATCATATATGCATGTCGTATTATTGATGTAACATCATATATGCATGTCGTATTATTGATGTAACATCATATATGCATATCGTATTATTGATGTAACAGCATATATGCATATCGTATTATTGATGTAACATCATATATGCATATCGTATTATTGATGTAACATCATATATGCATATCGTATTATTGATGTAACATCATATATGCATATCGTATTATTGATGTAACAGCATATATGCATATCGTATTATTGATGTAACAGCAGTTGCAGACTAGTGCAAAGCAACTTGGTTTACGTGAATTGGATTGGTTTTACGACGGGAGGTTACGCAAATTAGACAATTGTTGTCTCAGTGTTATTGGATGTAAAATAGCGGCAGAAATTAATTGAGTTTACTATGGAATGTGACATACTCAGCTAAAAAAATGATATATAGAACTTTCATTACTGAATCTAATTCTAATGTTATGGGGAAAACTCCGCCCGTTCCTGCCCGAGGGTACTCTGCGTCTCGACCCTCTGGAACCCAGGGTAGCCCGAGGGCTGCAAGATCCCTCTTGTCACATCCTTTATACCCTCTATAAAATGAGTGCCTGTATCTGTGAAAAGTTCTTTTTCACTAGCAAAGTTTTCTCTGTATGACGTAAGGTTCTAACGATTGCAGAGTGAGTTGCTGCTTAACCTTGACGATGCAGAAGGAGTTGTAGAAGTCCTTTCCAAGGCAGTTGATGCTTGGTCAACGCCGAGTCTTTGTGAAAGATATCTTTCAGTAATCTCACAGATAACAGGTATAATATGTGTTACTTTCTGTCTTAATGCCTTGCTAAGTTTAGTTTGGCTTGCTAAGTTGAGCCTAACGCAAAGGCTTTATATCTTACATTTTCCATTAATTAGTTTGATACAGGCAAGGATTACGTATATCAAAGTTTTTACCAAATTTTCATCCGTCTTTTATGAAATAATGTTTTAGCCGAATTGTGTCGACAAGTTTAGAGAAACATAAAGTAAACTTAAAATCCTGATTGTTTTCAAGAGAGCAACTAAACACCATTTTCATCCCCTGCCATTCCATGCCTTCAATTTCTATGACGCCATGGTACAAATTAGCATTCTTGTATCTATAAAATTATCATTTGATATCGTTCGAGATGTTCAATCTTTTCAACATTTTAGTTTCAAGATACTTGTTAAGAACTTACTACCATTCTTTATAGCAGGACCCTTTTCGCAGCATTAAAACTTATAGAATGGTGTGAAATGCGGTTAAAGAGCGAGAGGGCAACTGCCTGAAATATTCTTCAGAAATTCTCTAGGGAGGCTTATATTAGGGGACCAATTGTTGGCTTCTTTAATTCTTTACTACACCGCCAGGTGCCCTACAAAGAATTTTTAAAAAGTTTTGTGTTAAACGGCTCCTAGAATCCCCCAAATCCTCCCCCTTTCTGGTTTGGTTGCGTGTATCTTTTCACAATGCGTGTTTGTATTTGGCAGTTATTTAGCGCAAAGTTCTTCAAAATTTAGAAGATAAATCTCGAAGGTCGGAATTAGCCGACTTCGCGGGCATATGGCTGCCTAGCATGAGGCACTTTTCCCCACTCGCCACCCCCTCTTGTTGCTCTACTAGCTTGCTTTCAAAAAAGCATACCAAGATCCGTGCATTTTTTGACAACTGTTCATAATATCTTTAGATAATTGGGAAACACTATGCGAAGAATTTGAAAAGTGTATTAAGAAGATGGATGAAAAAGTGAGTTTAGCATTATCTGTTTCGTTGTTACATCCCCAATGCTGCCGTATGGAAACTCCTAAAAGATAACCTCTTCTGGTTTCTCTTATAATATGTAGCCTGAGTGTATTATTTATTAAGTTATTTCAAACCTATTCATTGGTCAGGTGACAGACATTTGATCTAATTTAATTGGAAACAGCTATTGATCTTAAATTTCAATCGGGGGTTGATTTTTTTCTTGTCACTTAAGAAAAAGGCCCATTTAAGTGGCAGAAAGATTTACACCTCTGTTAAGACAGAGAGAATGAAACTTTGACCTGTGACCATGGGTATTTATTAAAAAGAATCATTAAAGTTCTGAATATATGGGTAGATATTTCTCAAATTAAACTTTGTATTGAGGCAATTCTGTTCATGTCTTGCAAATTTTTTGTTGAATCGATTGAGTCCTGGGAATAATCTGGTGCCCAGTCCTTTTCCCGTCAACTAATATGTTTACAAGTTTTTGATAAATTTCGCTGCGACACTTGTCCTCGAGGCTTGTCACTTGACTGTTTGTTCTATACACTAACAGTATTATTTTGAATTTCATCTCACGAGTTAGGTTTTCTATGTGTTTTAAGCCTACAGAGTTTACAACATCCGTTGAATCCTTGTAGCACTTTTTACCCTAATAAACTAAATTCTACTAAACTATACATATTTCATTTTGTCAGGGTTCTTTGGCAATATGGGAGCTTTGGATGAATACATGTACTGAAAGAGATGCTAAGAATGCTGTTAAGGTATTTGAGGTATGGAGATTTTTCGTTTGCTTATGTTCTCATAGTTGCTGTTTTCTTCATTACTTATATTCAAATGCCATAGAATGCAGATGCTATTCTAGATAATTTAGAATGTCAATTGTCACCTGGAGGGCAAGAAATTGCTGTATCTGAGGTAGCGAGAGGATCTCAAAAGGCTATGCAAAACACTACAGAATCATTTGTTTCGTCCTTTGTTTTGCACACAGAATCTTTTTTGTCGGACTACAAACTATACATTTGTTGCTGCATCGATGTGAAGAATTGCGTGCTATCTTTATGGAGATTAGACCATCGTTTGCTATTTTATTCGATGTACTATGCGCATCTTTCTTGCTTCTCGTCTTCCCAACTAGCTGAACAAATGATCTGAATGAAATTGTTTAAATCCTTCTAGATGTCGCTCAGTGCCAGGAAACAAGTTGCTGAATTGGGTAGGCAGAAGTATTTGGAGTGGGCATATGAGAGACAGGGAATCAAGGAGTTTAGAAAATTATTCAAAAGGCCAGTTTTATGTCTTTTATCATGTCGAAGTTCCATTTTTCATTACATCATTAAAATTTGTAATACAAGTTTATTAGTAACTCTACGTACAAAAAAACCTTACAGTATTACAAGGACGATACCGAGTGAAATCTACCATGACTGCCCTGTGACATTACCAAAAGTTAAAAATTACATTAAAAACAGTTTCATTTCAAGATCTTGTCATGTCAAAAACATTTCAAATAAATTTTTGAAAACATTATACCCCACAAACTACTTATTACTGAAATAAAAGTATTTTAAGTCATGAAAAAAATTTCAATATTGCACAATCAATCTGAAAGTGTATTTTTTTGTTCGTATTTTCTTCATGTTGATTTTTTTTCACTAGCAAGCTAGATATGTTTTTAGGATTCCACCAAATTCTCTCCTAAATCTATCTGTGTTACAAGGTGATTTGCTTCGTTTAGTTTATTTCGTGTTTGCTGGTTCTTTTTATCTTTTTTTGTTACTCGTTTCTTGGTCAATCGCTACCAGCGTCAATTCCCAGGCTACCAGCGACATCACCAGGCTACCAGCGACATCACCAGGCTACCAGCGACATCACCAGGCTATCAGCGACATCACCAGACTACCGTGCCATTAAAGAGCATGCACATCACTTGAAACTGTAACACATGTTCATCAGTTGCATAGATAAGGGATTACCCTTTTTATTTAAATATGCACTGTTGATAGTGTATCCAACACCCTAAAACAGAAGATTGAAATTGATCGTGAATTTTTATCATTTTGCAGGTTAAAAGACACTTGTCCTTTAACACTGGATGTACTGCAACTTGCACTCAGCTTAGAGAATAGCCAAGTATGTTTCCTGTCATTGTTGTTTTTCTTCTAGATTGCCCGGGTTTTTGTTTGCTAAATGTCATCCGGGT
Organism: Rhopilema esculentum; assembly: GCF_013076305.1. The sequence continues at coordinate 7,318,691 of NW_027019762.1, forward strand.
ATGTACAAATGGGTATATTCTGCCAAATGCTATGTTACTATGTTAGGAGAGGTACATTGTAGTATTGTATTACTAGGGACTTAGAGCAACTTTGCTTAAATTTTACGAGATATGAAAAGTATATGTAAAGAAAACATATTGACAATCTTAGATCTTTTAAAAGACACACCAAAAAGATTTCGTCGCTTTCTGCATGTCTCCTTATCTTTTGAATTTTTAGCTTTGTTGTTTTAGTCAATCTTTGATGATTTCATTGGACATTTGATATTTTTCGCCAGGAAACGAAAAGCTTGTCACGGATTCGAAAACTGCATGAGTTGGCGATTGACTCCTTTGGCACAATGTCAATCGGTGAGTCATCTATTCGGTTTGTGTTTGGCTTGACTTTGCTTGATTTTGCTTAACTTTAGTTTTCTCAGTAAGAAAATTGCAGTCTTCTTTGTTTTTAAAATGGCTGTTTTGAAAAAGCAAACATTTAGAAAATACACCTGACATTTTTAAATGCTTTATTGTGTTTTAAAATGTTTGTTATCATTCATGTCAGGACTTCTTTGTTTTCTTCTTTTCTTTTCGATGCTAGCAAATTCATTACACCAACTTTGAGCCATAATTTTTCGATCTATGCATCGTTCTGACATTTGTTGCTCTGCTTCATAAGTTATGTATTATGCCTTATTGCAGTTTTCATTTTATTGTATTCATTACCAAACATTTTTTTGTGTAATCTTAACCGTCTACCAGAAAGGAAATCTTTGGGAAAATGACTCGTTTTCTCAGACGTTTGGGGGGTATTTAAGTTTGAGTTGCTCCAGTTAAATTTTTTCTAGAACTTATCTTTTAATGAATTGCAGACTGTTGGTTGGAATACATTTCATTCGAGCTAGAGCAAGAAGAAACAGCTATTGATACCGTTGGAAGCATTTATTGGAGAGCTTTGAAAATGCTGGAAAGCCATTTGGTTGGAGAATTTATTGATAAGTACACATTGTTGAAAACCACCTCTTCTGCTTCCATGGGCTGAAAGTGACGGTCCTGAAGCTTCTTAAACCTTAAATATCTTTTCATCTGTGAACTCAATATGAAGTGCATATCTTGTGTATATGCAGGGAATTACGAACCTTCTCAAACGACGAGATTTAAGTATTTCGATAGGGGACTGATTTTTGTATTGTATTAATTATTTTGGCTGGTATTGTGAAAGTTTGTTTGGGTATCTGGAATCTTTAATGAGAAAGCCTTACTTGCAATGTTAATACTTGTTTGAAAAAAATTAAACTGCATATAAAGATTATTGGTTGGACAGGAATAAGTGTTGAACAAGAAGAGGAATAAACTGCATGTCAAGATGACAGTTGAGATTGCAAAGACTAACAGTTTTCACAACTTTCTGCTTCTTTACATCTTCAGTTGATTTTGTGTTGCCTAATTGGTACAGATTTTGGGTCTCGATCGCCCCCTCCCACAAAGCTCTGCAGGGAAAAGGATTTTCATTGTTATGATCATAATGATGCCCCCAGGGTAAATCAGTTCGTTGCAGGGTCAGTTGGTTGAGTCTATTGTTAACCATCACGATTGACAATATTTATGAGTTGCATGGTCCTTGGTAGCCTGAAACACCGAGAAGGTAGCTAATTAATTATAAGGAAACAAATTGAAATGAAAGCCGGAGAAAGGTTTGGTAATTCAGAGCTTTTTCACATATTCGCAATTAGTTCACCTGTCTGCAGTCTCGCTTTTTCAGTATAGACACATTGAATCTACAATTAGTCCAAAAGAGGCTCATTCTGCCCCGCCCCCCAATTCTGTGTACGTCAGCACGAACATATTTTTTGTTGACAAATTAAGGTCCATGACAAAGGCAGGACAGGCATGACAAAAGTATTGTTATCCTCCCTTCCATTCCATCGTTCAGCATTGTTACAATAAAATAAGAGTAAAGAGACCTTGCGAATGGAAAGTCAGCTCAAAAAGGTTACTAGAACCAAAGGCAAAACTCGCTTTGTCCATGTAGCATTTCCTTTTCTTCTTATTCCAGTTCCTTTTTTCCCTAAAAGAACACCTTTTGTATAAACACCGAGGCTCAATTTTCCAAAATATAAGAACAACCAAAGAACTTGACCTGTTTTAGATGACGTTTTTAGGAAAAGTTTTGTCTTCTGTCAAAAAAACAAAGTAGATTTTATATTTGAGGAGAAAGAAACCTAGGAAAGGCTGTCCGCCGAATTTTGTGAACCTTGCAATGAGTGGTAATATGAAGGCGACAGCCAGGACGACAAAGCAAAACGACGACAAGAATCCAGTGTTGTATATTAGAATTTTAAAATAAATTACATACTTTCAGCCCAGCATACAAGGCTTATGAATATACATGGCTTAAAGATATAATACTAAAATTGGTTTTAGGGTCGATTAATAGCATGCAGTTGAGAAAATTCAAAGTTGAAGTCAGAACAAAATTAAGAGCACCTGCACCTAAATTATCCAAAAAAAGAAATCATCTCCAAAAAATAAAGAAATTCTTTCCAAAGAATAAAGAAATTTGGACTCAGCAATTTGGACTTTTGAATTTGACCTTTATAAAATTGAGCAGTAGTTGCTACGGTGAAATATGATTGTAATGTAAATCTTTGACGTCATATGTTTTGCTTTTCCCGCTATTGAGGCTGCAGTTAATCCGATTTTTTGTAATAGATTTATCGTTTTCAATGAATGTTACCTATTAAACACTGACAATTTCACCGTCAGGCTCAAAGCTGCAATTTAGAATTTTTCTGTAACCTTGGATATCAGGTAATGTTACGTGTATCACAGCAGTTTTCCTGCCAAGTAGCAAAAAATAGATTCATTCAACTCCTTATGATAATACAATTAATGAATAGACGTTATTAGGAAAGAAAAGCCTTTGAGTTAATGCGATTGTGTTCCACATGAATGGCACTGCGTGATTCTTCATTTGACAATGCAAACTAGGCAAGCTCTGTTTACACAAATAATTTTCATTCATGTACGGAAATTCGATTAATTTTTGCTTGTGGTAGCCATGGTGTTGTAAATAAACAAGCTTGTTGGTGCGTATGCCTATCGCGGCAAAGTTCTGATTCGCCGTCAACATTCCGTTGAAGTCCCAGAAGATCACTTTGTGAAAGTTCAAAGATTTTCTTTGAAAGAATCAACACCTTGATTAATCTTCAATTTCCAAGGTAAGAAGTTTTTCAAGTTATCTCATCACCTTATTTTTCTATCCTAACTTCTATGAGACACTGCCAGGCAAAGTATCAACAAATTCTGTGTAAATGTGTTGTAAGCAACCTTTTTAATTGGATTTAATTCCTAAAGCTAAGCTGAAACAGATCGAACCTAAAATTAAAGTAAAAATATGTCTTTGTTCGAAGCCTTTTCATCGTTTTAATTTGATAGATACATTCTCAAAATTCTCTACGATACTAGTGTTCCCTGACTTAAATTATCATATGCCAAGTTTTTGATATATAGTAGCAGTTACCTCCTATTTGCCAAATACTTTGTTGGACCAAAGCAAAACAATTGTTTACAGCTGTCTTTGCTGTTCAGGAATAATTGGTCAAGAATTTTAGGAATCAATAGAAATGCTACTTATCATTAGTCAACCATCTCTAAATATACAATTCCGTTATCATCAAAATATTTCACTTCATGAACGATCCTAGTAACAGTTCCCTTCTAATTTTTGCTCAGTTTTCACCCACTGCTGTCGTTATAAAATTTTTGGCCGTCGCAAACTCAAGTGAAGCATATTGTCGTCTATCTAATCCTATTCTCAATATTTCGCATTTTGTTGAATAAAAATGACATTGCTAGATCATCAGCTGCCAATTATAAACAAATATCGTGTAATAAATGGAATTCGCCGTTGCCAACCCCTGTTATAAACAATCATGTTGCTACAACATAACGTCTTTATCCTCTGTTATTAGTCACTAATGAGTAGGAAAAGGCTTTGTTTCGTTTATTAAAGATTAATCCTTTACACGTTTTTTATAAAAGTTTGTTTAGAAATATAATTGTGTGACAGTTTAACTTTGTAATCATGGAGTGTGCATCGTAAAGTTCTTGAAGTTGAACTAAAATTTATATATTTCTTTGAACCTACATATGGGGAAAAACATTACCCTATAATAACCAAAGGTTACAATCGCCCCTTGTAAAGCAAAGAAAGGATAATTCAGATATCGCTAGAAGATAACAGTGCACCAAAGCATATTCCTTGTGGTGCCCCAATGATGTATTAGACCTTGACTAACCAATGATGTATTGCCTTTATACCAATGAAAACCAAAGTAGAGAGATAAATTCCCCTTGACTGTCGTTTGTTTCCTGTGAACACATGGGTGGAAAATCAAAGATCTAATTCGAAAGGTATTTTGATTCAGAAAAAGATTGTTGCTACCATCTAATCCCTTGATCAAACGACCTAAGATTCCACCTAACATTTCGCCCAACACTTTTCTTCGATGGTGGAAAGTGATAAAACGTTGGTTGTCAAACGGTCCAACATTTCACCCAACATTTTCTCGCGCAGATCGAAAAGGGTAAGAGTTTGTATTGATGTCGATGATTGATTTTCGGTGCCAATTAACAAACTGCGTGTGCCTGCAGCCAGCAATGTTGGCTGAGGTGGTCAAACTTCAAAACAATAGAATATGACCAGCTGAAAAACCTACAATCCTGGACAAACGGTGTTGTGATTTTTCATCCCCCTATTCAATTTTGATGTCTCCACTATAAAAGTATGTCTGAACATGCATGCCACCAGGATATTTTAAAGGGGTTGTCCTCAACAGCGTGCGTAGAAATGTGCGATATCAATATTATCAAATAATCAATCAAATGGAGTTTTTCTGTGCGAATTGAAATGAAAAGAAGTTTCATGGTATCTCGTTGAACGCAAAACTGATTGGCAGCCAATACTTTTCTGGTAACAATTGTAGGTGTGGCTCGAGCAATAGCAATATGCTGGATAAGATGCTTTGTAAGAAAATTGACAGATACCATTTTCAAAGGCTTTCACCCCTGTTATTCTCGCATACCAACGAAAAGAGTTTCTAGAATAAAACTTCGCTAAATAGCTGCCATGGTTAGACTGGATTCCTCACACACCGTTAGAATAATTCAATAGGCAAAGCTTTACACGCTTTGATTTATCTTATAAGATCTAAACTGCAAATTTTTTCGTTCTTATCTATTCTCAGTTATGCACAGTTTTTAGGTACAATGCATTTTATTAAGCATTCTTTCAAAACCTCAATGTCGAAAATTCATTTTCGTTACAGACAATGGGTAGTGGATCCTCCAAGAAATCGAATGCAAATAACAGTCCAAGAAGTGAAAGGCCTAACTCCCCAAAACTGGTTAGCCCCACAGAGCTTCTGAGGCAAAAAGCAGAAGAATTCTGGTATGAAATAAAGGACATACAAATCCCAAATGTTACAAAAGGTATAGTTTACGTTTCCTAGTTACTTATTTTCTTTTAGCAAGTTGACAGACGTGCATACTGATCAGTCCTTCTCGTGAGCACTTTTGTCAACTTGTTAACCCCTACCACATTCAAGTCATGAGTAAACCTTTATAAATTTCTATTCAAACATAAACCTAGTGGACTATATCTATGCATCCATCCTGATATTTTATCAAAGGGGATGGCTCATTTACGGTTTTAGGGATGCAAGAGCCCATTTGTTTCGTAAAGTTGTCAATATTTTACAAATTATAATTTTCCGAACTGATTGAATAAGTGTTTTGAAGAAGCTTTTGGGACTTAACATCAACTTGTGTTCACATTTTATTCTATTAGGAAAAACAGCCGATGAGGTTATTGAGGACATAATCAACCATGAAAAGGAATATAGTGGCATTGACTGGAGGAAAGCCGCAGAAGGCACCAAAGAGGACAAAGCTGAGGCTTTAGAAAAAGCACACGAGCTACTGAACAAAATGAGGGAGCAGTTGAGTGAAGAAGAGGTGAACACTGCCAAAGCGATGAACCTTCTTGATGCTAATGGTAAGTTGCAGGATTTTACAACGCTACATCTTTGTTTTATGCTTCTTATTTCTTAGTGATATTTTTATCTGTTTATTTATCAGAACAGAAGCAAAAAACTGTGGTCTTTTCCAGTGATAATGCTACTGGAAAACTGGGGAGTAAGCAGTGGCGGCGCCAACTATTTCAGCGTGGGAGGATAATAGGCGCGACAAATGGGTCCACGCCCCTTTTGCCTCGTTTCAGTGATTTGTACCAGGTTAACTTTCCTTAGGAAATTTGATCTATCCTAACCCAGCGCTTCTTAATCCGTTTTTAGAAGAAATATATCTACCATATTTGCAGAGAAATTGGGGAGAGGGTAATTACCCCTTGCCACCCCTTGGCGCTGCCACTGGAAGTAAGGTTTCCTTGCTATTTATATATCGCATTTCCGTTTGTGAGTTCAAATATGAATTTTACAAAGGAGTGCCGATAACCTTGCCTAGATTCTTTCACTACTGATTGTTATTATTTAGAAAATATTGTGATGTGAATTTGTACAGCCAGTGCTTCCCCGATGACATTCCAGACTAAGGAATGGTAGGTCACGAATCACAGCATTTACATGGATAAACACAATTTTGAATCTATCTGACAAACCACAAAGCCACTTTACCTACCAACCCAAGATTTTTGCGACAAACTCATGGGTAGCTGGAGGGGCGTCCCCAAATAGCAGATATCGAGAAAAAACCTCCGAATGAGCCTTTATCCTGAACAGCATCAATGCAGTAATAAAATATAAGAATATACAAGAAAATTATTTTTGTAGAGATTGTTACTTAACAAATGCTTTAATGCATCTTTGCAACGACCGTAAATATTCATCACTTCGGACTAAACGAAATATGGTTTTTGGCCAACTGCAGAATCCTAATTCTTCATATACACTCCCCTCCCAAAAGTATTCGAACGGAAGTCAATATTGCGACTGTACCGGTTTCGAATGTCCTTCTTTTAAAGATTGCGTGGGAATTATTATTTTCGTCAAGTAGACACCCATTTCTTTGTTAATTGAAAAATAGAAAGCAGAGCTTCTTGTGATTTGTTATGTGCTCTGTTAATATATCACATTAAACTGTATTTTTGTACTTCTCAAAAGTTACTCTTTTAAAACCTTTAAGAAATTGTGAAATTAAGACAAAAATTTAAGAATCTGAGTGTTAATCCCGAGCTTAGTTTCTGATAAGAAAAATGAGTGTATACAGGTGATGTCAATATTTGTCATTGCATACCTTTCAAGTGATCTTTTTCTAGTGAATTCCCCATGCTTTGCTTTAGGTGACGTCAGGCAGTATGATCTGTTTGCTATGGATGAAAGTGATGCCCCGTTGGTGCCTGTTCCTAGCGACGCTGCACCGTATGTCGTTTGGGGATGGACTAAAGCACAGACTGCAGAATATCAAAACGCAACTGGAGGTCGAATTAAAGATCTTATTTGCAACCTCATTAGGAACTTTCAGGTTATGCAGAACGACAGCACCAGATACATGGTGAAGACATTCATGGAAGCTGGTTTGTGGGGGCTTGGAATCTACGGTTTGACTAAGGTTTATCAAATCATTGCCACTTTATCCGAATTATCTGAGGCAACGGAGGCTTATGCTGTTTTATCAGGCGTTCTAGAGGTCGGTGTCAATGTCATCAAACTTGGAATCACGATTGTGATTTTGGCCATTCTTGTTCCCCTGTTTATCTACATGACAAAAGATGCGGCTGGTGTTATGGTCATCATTAATGACACAAACGAAGATTTGAGACTGATTGACCTGCACGCCACACATGGCAAAATTGTTGGTATTTTCAAAGAGAATGCTGCTCTTGACAATCCACAGACAATCATCCCAAAGAAATTGCCACCTATTGTCAACCCAAAGACTGGCAAAGTCGTTGCGGAGGGGTCCATTCAGGCAGGATTTTTCGCAGCCCGCAAGAAAGATGCAGCTTTATATGGGTCTCAAGGAGGGATGAAATTTGATGCAATCACACCTTACCCAAAGGGCATTTATGTTGGTTGGGAGGTAGCGTACTTTTGAGAATCATGATATTTTTAGCATTTTTTATCATAGTCCCTTTATCAGATTCATTTTCGCTTGTTTTTCTCCTTCTAGCAAGGTGGTAAACTCTTGGATGAATAAGCCCTAGAATACATTCTATTGTGTGTTCAACATATGTTCACTTCTCTGAATTTGAGACTTACTTTCCTGACCTTTCCACAGGTACCGCTGTCACAGGGTAGCAATGTTGTTCTTGTGTCTGCTGACTACGATGGAAGTGCCTCCGAGTTCAGCAACAAAACTAACGATGATGGCAAACAGGAGAGTATTTCAACGAGCAGCAAACAGGCAAAGGTAACCGGTCGGGTCAGCAGTGGTAGCGGCAGTCAAGCGTACTACGTAATCAATGTCACTGAGCCGTAACATACCCCGCAACCATTCCATGAAAAAACATTTAATGTTGATTAAATAACGTTTTTTCTATTGGTGTAAATAAACTGAATTTAGAATTGTATGAAAAGTACCGTTTTTTACAAACTTTGTCGTTTAATGAAACTCTACTTGTTCAGTTACGAAGGTAATTCACGAGAGGACAATATAGGCCTATTTCCATTTGACATTTTTTGTACGCGCGGGCGTAGCGCCCAAATCTGAGCATGTCAAATGGTCTCGATTTTGCTTCCGCTGTGAGCGCCAGAAAGTTGATAGGGTCTCTATGATAATTAAAACAACACCACAAATAATCTTTGAACTGTATCTTTACTATACTTCACTGGGGCCTTAGGTTTTTACCCTGATTTGAATAATTGTTTTTTTATAGTTTTTTCATTCAGGATTTTAGTGGTGTGAATAATAAACAGCACACATGTATCAGTTGTTGGTTAAAACTATACCCAAAATCACTGTAAAATGAAGATCCCAGATTTTACAGAACTTTTGTCAATTCTCAAGTGATTGTGTTTTCAATTTTGCATTCAATAGTGTATATAAGCATGAAGAAACATTTCATTCAAAGCATTTTTTACCAATTAGGAAATATTTTGTGACTTAACATAATATAAAGGATATATTTTCATGCCAAATCAAATGAATCGGAATTTTTACCGTGACCTGGAGCGCAAAGAAAGAGCTACTGGGATAGTTCCCCAACCCTCTAAACTCAAAACCTTTTAAATTGACCTTGCACGGGCTGTTGGAATATCTTTATGACTGAACCTCGTTTTGAGACGGTTGAGATGAATCTCCTTTTAGAGAGCCAGAAAATCCTTAGTTTGTCGGTAAAAGTGGTGACTCTCGTTATATTTATTTACTCTATGAATTTGCTCTTTTTAACTTCACCATCACGGAATAATTTAATATTTACCCAGTATTATTCAGAAAATTCTATGTAGGATTTTGTAAAGTTTAGCGAAGGACTCAGTGGCGATTCTAGCCTTAAAAATCTGAGGGGGCTAACCGGGGGCCAAACTTTCAGTTATAGGAGCCAACGCTAGCTATTACTTTGGGAACTAGTAGAATGTAAAGCAGTGGCGTGGTGGCTCAAAATTAGCTAGCTACAAGGCACCGGTTCTTAGCTCCCCATAGATAAGTATGTCCTTGGTACAGCTCTACAAGGCTGTTATCATTATGCCAAATGGTTTTATTAGTGGTGTAAGGAGCAGCTGTGTCCCCTAGGAAAAATAACAAAGGAAAATTGTTGCTGGGGGCACCCAAAGGTTCGGGACCGTTTGTTATTTGACTAAAAGTAACTTTGTTCTGTTACTCCACTGAGTTTTATCTGTTTAACAATAATACTTCATGATCATGGTTTTCAACAGAAGAACTAAACTTCTAAGAAATAAAAGTCTAATGGCTTTGTGAGGTTGATTGGTAAAAGTTTTCCATAGTAGTTATGTCTTATATCCAACCTCCATGAGATCAAGCAAATCATTCTGTTACACAGACTTTAAAGTCATACAATTTCGATAAGCAATAGTAGATTGCCAAGGTATACTAGGATGGTATTGGGCTGACCCTGCGCACCCCACCGCAAGAAGGTGGATCTTCGTGATAATATATAGCAAATATAGTATTTAAATGATTGTCAAGAATGAGCTTTTCTTGGTAACTACAGAACTCTTGGTAAAAATTGGTTTTTACTTGGTAACTTATTAGAAAGGAGCCAAAATTTCACAAATGTCCACCTCGGTTACAAACCAAAACGCTTATCCGGGCCCCTAGTTTGTTAAATAAATGTAATAAAGATAGCATTGAGGAAAATAAAGAGAGCAACCCTAACAAAGTGAAAAAACTATTGAACAGCTTCGGCAGAAAACATTGAATTTTTAATAGAAACTTTTGAAAAAACTGGGGGGGGCAAAACAAGGGGCAAAGAAAATGTCTGGGGGGCCGGGGCTGGAAGCGCCACTGGAAGGACTGCGTCTTTAGGCCAAGAAGATTTCGGAACAATCTACGGTCTTCAGACAAAATCCCATTTTAGGAGACTTCTATTATGTGAAAGCAATTTACTGAAGCGTATGCTAACCTGCCTTCGCTTTGTTTACATTGCAATGGGTATTGATTTGAATGCTAATGAAAAGCGGGCAGTGAATTTGGTAATGAAATCAGAGATAATAGATTGATTGTCTCATGTTAGGGGTGTATTGTTATAGGAGAGATATCAAGCTTAGTGAAATAGAATCGATAGAAACTGGTCGTCTTAGCAGCCGATGTAAACAATTCTTGCATCTTTAAATGCTGGTTGTTTACAGAAGCACGTTCGGGTTTCTAAGATCAACACAGATTCCCTGATATAAGCGTATGCAGACATAATTGCCACATTTCAGATGCTAGTTGGTTTCAAACAGCCTATTCTTATAAAAGGTGAGGTTAATGCACAATGTAATGTTCACTTTCACCCTTCGTAGTTTTCAAAGATTGAATGATTTCATATTCCTTAACAGCAATGTTTTTTGCATTATCTTTTCCGACACTTAGATTTACACTGCTTTATGTGGTATTACCTAATTATATCATGGATATAATCATGGGCTATTGAACGATCTGCATAGTTTAAATGTTTTGTTCATTTTGTTGGGGAACTAGAACCAATTTGACAGTTGCGTGTTCGATATCGATCGTTGTCGCTACCAATCGTTCAGTATAAAGAGAAAGTGATGTGCACCAGACATAACTTGTATGCATACAATGCCTGCCAATAGCACTTGGAACACTCAGTAATGTGCGTTGAATTTTATATCTTTCATTCCTTTTCCGAAAAAATTGCTACTTACACCCCTCTTTACCCTAGAACAATATTGGTAGTTTAGAAACGCAAAAAGAAACGCAAAAGAAAGAATTTCCTAAATCCTAAACCGTTTAATAGTAAACCAATATTGTTCTGTGGGGGAGAGGGGGTTGATTGATTTTGACCTTGCAAACTGACGTCACTGTTCCAAGACTTTTGGCAGGCATTGTAGGTACACATAGTTGTCAGTTGGTGCACAAACTGGTGTAAAAATGGTGCTAAAGATATTTCGATGATTTCGAAGAGATAACCCGACCTCTATGCCTCTGTGTATGTTAGTACAGCATCTTTACAATGACTACAAATAGCAATATTTTTAAGATTGAAAATTTACGATAGCCTATTGTATAGCCAAACAGTGGGAATTTGAATGATTATTGAGAAGGCGTTCAAGAGTACACTCTTTTTTTATATAAGAACCAGATAATTTTTGCCGAACCTCGATGTTTTTAACTTTTTGATAATTTCAGGCTCAAATGTTTTTAAAATTTTTCTTTTTTTAAGAGTGATTTTTTTGCAAATATTTGAGAAGTTACATACTGTATAAAGGTTCCAAGATGTTTTACAGGGTAAAGTTTAAAAATAAAGCAATTACTGCTAGTGTTGATGGACAAACTCATCAAAGTTTTTTGTCAAGAGAATGTCGATACAGTAGTTGAGTGCTTACGAATTCAAAATGCGAATTGTTTTTTTAAATTTCTCATCTGAAGCTGAGCATGTTCTAGCCTTGTTCTTACTTTTTGGGCAAATCGAGCCTCATTGTTCTTATAAAGTGTGTTCTTATTTAAAAAGAGTGTAATGACAGCATAAAGGTCTGTTTTTAGAATTTGTAAGTATTGATTACATAACCCAACAAGCATTATGCAATACCTCTAAATTTGCACAAGCTCTTTTTCCATCAAACTTCTGTAATTTGGATTTGGTTCATAACTACAAGGCCAGAATAACAGTAAGCAAACTTGAAATCATCCATTGGCCATACCTCGCCCAATAATGAATAAATGTAACTGGTTTTGCCTATTGAGAGGTAATTTATGCCATTCTTCTTTAAATTATGTAGTCAAAGTTAAGAAACTCAAAATAAATTTTTGATGACATCACACTCAGGTACTCTATTCGTGGAGACAAAGTGCCCTTAAGATACAGCTTAAAAGTATTTTCATTGGAGATCACCTGCATTCACGCACATTTTAAGACGCTCATCAGTCTAAAATTTCAGTGGACCGTAATCGAGATATTGAGATGAACGAATTTAAAGGGCTAAAATCTGCAGTCATTTTAATAGGGCCTTTATTGAGATGAACTAGCATTTTGAATTTTATAGTGACACGGAAAAACTGTGGGGAAACAGTCAAAGCTTCCTTTTATGCATCTATCTCCAAGCATCTATTCCTAGTTACCTATTTCCAGGACATTGCTACATAATAGCTTAAGATCTTTTAACCGTAACCGGTGGCAAAAAATATCACTGGCAAATGGAAGTATATATTTGATTCATGCATCAGTGTTGCACTCAGGAACCAAGGGACTTATCTGGGTCATACGGCCTAAACCTTCTTTCAAACAATGCTTCTCTTTATTTGTAATTTACCCTTTATGTGCGAGACTGTTCGGTTATCATTGAGGAGTTTTGCCATGTTGAACATGATGGCATCTCAAAAATAGTCATTGATAAATTCAAATAGGTTTATTAAACAGATTTGATCTTTTTCGTTCAAAATAGGTACTACGAAAGTGGTCTTATATTGCTGTGCCCGTTTACTTTTTGTTTCATGCATTTGCCTCTCGTATTCTCATGGTTTAACATTCAGCAAATTTCATGATCCCTTTTTTCATAACAGATTCATTACCTTACTGGGCATAACGGTAACTGATTGTGTCTTCATCAGATTTTAGATTGAGTAATGGGTGTGCCATTTTCATCAAGGAAACGCACAGATGTCCGGCCAGTCGTTCCTGGTTCGTCTGTAAGTAGCAGCACGGCTAGTGTTAGATCGTCTTTAGATGATGAAGATGAGGGAATAAGCGGTACAGATGATGAAAATGGGGAAATAAGCGGTGCAGATGGTGAAAATGAGGAAGTAAGCGGTACAGATGGTGAAAATGAGGAAGGAAGCAGTACAAAGCGTGGAAAAAGGGAAACCAAACGGGTTAAGGCTGAAGAAAAACTTACATCAGCTTCAGAGGCAATCATAGAGAAAGCAGAGGAGTTTTGGAGTGAAATAAGAGATCTTCAAGTGCCTAACCCTACTGAAGGTATGTATAAAAGATTATTTAATTGCCAAAGATACAGAATAAAAGGAAGATCACTCTTGTTACACTCACAATCCAAAGATGTCTTTATCAATTGCCAAAATAATTGTAAAACCTTCTTCGGTAGAGATAAGAATCGAAGGCGCATTTTATCGTGTAATTGATGCTTAAATTTATCTTCTTTTCAAGACCTTCTCTGTAGTTTTCAGCTGTTTCAATGCCTTTTTATAAAGACCAACAACATTCACAGCTAACTTTATCAAATCTTTACATTTTATGTAGCTCATTCCATTCTGTAGACATAGAAGACAATGCAAAAGTAGTTGAAATTTCTAAGCAGTAATAATGTGATCACAATTATAACATAACCATTTTTTTTAGAATACTTACTCAAGTGATAAATTTCTTCCATGTTAACTGATTTGCAAAAAATGATACCGTTATTTTCCTTTATACTCTTAAGTTAGCTTGTTAGGAAAGTATTACACCCAGTCTCTGTTTTGAAAATGGTATATGTGTCATATACCAACAAAAGGATGGTGTCGCTATGGGTAGCCCTCTGGGACCTGCCTTGGCCAATATCTTTGTTGGCTTTCATGACTGCGACCAATAGCCAAGTGTCTATTATTGATATGTGGATGACACATTTACCATTTAGCTTGTTAGTTTCAGCTAACGTCTTGCTGAAGTTGATGCAAAGACCGAAGTACACGTTTTTGTTTGGGGGGCCAGCGCTGATAAACAAGTGTAAAAAGAGCCATATTTGACAAAATTAAAGTATTTTACTTATGCTACTCAAGTTATTTTGGGAGAGGGCAAGGCCCTCTCGGTCCTCTGGTATCTTGCTCCTTGAGTTGATGTGAAAAGCTAAAATCAGAAATTTACTATCAGTTAAGGGAGTGGATACAAATTTGATTACGTCATTTTAAGGTAGAACAATTGAACAAATCATCGACGACATTGCTGCCCATGAATGGAAGAATAATGGGATCGACTGGGAAAAAGGTGCTGAAGATGATGACGACAAGCTCTATGAAGTGAAGCTTGCCTGCAAAGACTTGAAGAGAATTCGGAAAAAGATGAGCTTGAAGGAGGTTGCAGCAGCGAAATCAATGGGTCTTCTTGACAAAAATGGTAGGAAAGTTTATTTGAAGCATGTTTGTAGCAAGATTATGCAATAATGATAAACCACTAAACACAATCGAGTAGACTGCCATGCTATTTTGAAAATTATTCACTTTATCAAATGCCAGGCACTGCAGCAAAGCACGCTTTTGAACACTTTTCATTCTCAGGTTATTTAGTTGTTTTGTCTACCTTTATGTAGTAAAAGAGCTTTCCTTTCCCGAGGTTGCTCTGACTTTGCACTCCTCAACTCGTGTCCCATTCAGTTAGCTTCAGGTGGCATAAGACAGAACTATTTATCTATCATTATCTTTTAAGGCATTTGACCATACAGCGAATTCAAATTTAACTTAGGCCAAATTAATCAGAGCACGCATTAAAGTACTTGGGAACTGCTCACGTGAAAAGGAAATACTCAGGCCATTGCCAAAGACACTAAGTGAGAAAATGGTTGCTCGAAGATGTAGCCTTTGATGGAGGCGAAGCTATAGATTTAACCACTTTTCACTGCGATGGGGCTCCACCGACTGGCAGTTTTCTATTCACATGATATTCTTGGTGCGCGATCGGATTAGTCAACCGTTGGCGGTCATGTGGCTGTAAGCCACTTCTACGGTTATCCAATGTCTTTAAGACTGTCATCAATGTAAATCAGTGTCGTAACTAGATGCCTGGACGAGCCCCTTTCTCCTCCCTCCCCAGTAGTTACAGATCTGATATAATGTTTGATATTGATATCTGAAACAATGCACTGATACCATTGCTTTATCATTACTGTTGTTTTACAAAAGAAATTAATCCTTCCCAGGCAAGGTTCCAAAATATGACCTTCATTCGACAAAAAACGACTCTATCAAACTGGTTAAAGAGCACGGCGATGCGGTTCCTTTCGTGATCTGGGGCTGGAAACCAGCGGAAGCAGCCAAGTTTAGAAACGCAACAAACGACCTTGTCAAGTCTAACATCTGCAATCTGATCCGGAATTTTCAAATGATGACGAACGATAGCACAAGAATGCTAGTGAAAGTTCTAATGGAAGCAGGAATCTGGGGATTGGGTCTTGATGGGCTGAATGCCACCAGGAATGTCCTGGCAACACTTCCCAAAGTCACTAAAGCCACCGAGGCGTATGCTATTCTTGAAGGCATTGTTGCTGTTGGGGAAAATGTTGTGAAGATGGCAATAAGGACAGCTACCTTGGGCATCCTCGCTCCACTGTTTGCTTCAAGAAAGTACAACGCCGCTGCAATTATGATAATCATGAACGAAACAAGCGAAGATTTAAGGCTCGAGGACATTTATCTGTCTTTTGGCAACGCTGTCGGGGTCTTTAACGAGCAGGCAACTGTAAAAAACCCCCAAAGGGTGATTCCAAAAGTGCTACCACCTATTGTGAATAAAAAGACAGGGAATGTCTTAGTAGATGGATCGATACAGGCTGGTTTCTTTGTTGCCCGGAAGAAAGACAAGTCTATGAAAGGGTCTACAGGGGTACTCATGTTTGAAGCCTCAAAGTTGTTCCCAGATGGTGTAATGGCAGCTTGGACGGTGAGTTATTATATTCTTATGTATATTAATGGCATTGAACAGAGAGAATTTGATTTAGCAAACTATCGAGTTGCCCGCTTGTTATGGAGCCTTTACATGCTATAGCGATAGTTTTAAAATAGCAGCCTACTGGCAAGGTAGCATAATTGACAACTATAAGGCTGTCTGTTTTGAAGGTTTGAATAAACCTTGTGAGTGAGATCTGCTTAAATCTTTTGAAAACCTCTTTTCCCAGTTGAAACCTCTTTCAATGTTTGAAAACCTCATCTATGCCAAAGCAAAGTTTTTAAGTCACAGGCTTCATTAACCATCATAGTTAGGCGGGTTTTCCTTAGATATCTTCTTTGAAAAATAAAATAAATCTGCAACAGGAACAGAAGTTTTTCAGCACTTTCATTTGTTGCTATGAAGTTTGGGTGTTTTTGTGGAGAATTGCCCGTATATTGCCTTTTACTGCAAAAATCCCAGTAACACTAAAATTTAATCGAGATGCACAGTAAGGTCAAGTGCTCTATGCTACTAAGCTATATCTAGATTGAAGGGTAATCCCTATTCATCTATTACCATGAATTTGATGGTTAGAAATGGACCAAGATCTAGACTGTTCATTGCTGTCAATGAGCCTATCTTCCACCCATTGAATTCCAAGACTTTGCGGAGCCAGCGAAACATATTTTTAAATGGAGGGGCCAAAATATCAACCGCCATCTTGGTTTGCGGCATAAAATCTTTTAGAAATATGGTACCTTAGAAATGGCGGGAAAGTGTATCTAAATTGGATTTTGACTCAAAGTAAATCCGAGGGAATATTTTCAAGCATTGTTTTATCAATATGTCCCACAGTTTCGTCTTTTGTAACGTTGAGATGAAAGATCTTGCAAAGTTGAGGAATAACCTTGTAGCTCGTAGTCATTTTTTATGTTAAAAAAGGAACCAAAGCAAGATGGAGGGGAAAAATAAATAAAACATGATTTAATGGAAAACATTAACATTGAGATATCGACTAAAGAATAATCAGCTAAAAGTAAAACATTAAGCAATTTTGAACAGTTTAGATTTTTCTTCGAAAAAATCTGAGCCTAGATTTTTCGAGAATAGATTTTTCGGGAAAATTTTTAGTTAAACGTTTAGATTTTCTCTTTCTTTGTAAGAATGAAATATCGATAGAATCAAACTTTGAATCTTTTTTGATGATACTTCAAAGAAAAATCTGCCGATTCTTTATCCCCCATATCCTCAAAGATATTCTTTCCAGCTGTTTTTTTCTTTAACCGCTGATTTCTCTCTTTTTATAACGTTTTCGAGAAATTTTCTGTTAAGAAATTGACCTTGTGAACCAAAATAAGGCCATGGAAAAAATGAAACTCCTTCATTTTGTGATGGCACAAAGTTTTCTGGATCAGGTTTCTCGATCATTTCCTAAGCCTAGTTGTTTCGTCGCTGTACGACTTGGACAATGACCGATTTCTTTGATCAAATTTCTGTGTCCAAGTTTATATAAGGTATGTTTTTTATGGTGCAGACATAGCAACCAAGATAAGGCTAAAGTCATATTTAAGGAAATGCTAAGCACTGTTACATATAGAATGGTAGACTAAATTTCTTTACACTTGATAGACAAAATTTGTGCAGAAAATTTGGGGCTGGGGAAGGGCCCCCCGGTTCGCCGGGCCTGCTTCGAAATAATGTTTCTATTTGCAAATTTCCATTTTCAGGTGCCATACGCCTACAGTAACAATAGAATACGAGTGGGCGAGGATACTGATGAAGGCTATATATCGTTTTGTGTTGAAACCGAGTCCTCAAAGTTCGACAACTCTCAAGATAGTACATATGTTAGCAGCACCGGAGCCAAAGTGACAGGCCGAGTGAATAGCAAGACTGGAGGAGAAGCTTATTACATAATAAGATTCGCGGGGCCACCGAAGGACGCAATCGTGCCCGATGCACAGCAAGACGGCAACGAAGACGCTGACAAGCGAAGAAAGCTGCTTAATGATATTGAGATACCTGACGTCACAAAGGGAAAAACATCTGAAGAACTTATGGAGGACATATTGGATCATGAGAAAGAGCATCATGGGATTGACTGGCGCGCTGCAATGAAAGAGGGCCCGCGTAGCATGGGTAATGCTGTGCTCAAGGCCCATGGCAGACTGCATAAGCTGAGAAAAGCGATGAACCAGCACGAGGTTGATAGCCTGAAGTCAATGGGTTTGCTAGATGCTAAAGGTATTGCTATATTGTTTCAAGTTCATTTTTATGTCAAAATAAGATTGCTCCATATTCCTTTCTTTCGCCACTACTTTTATGAATCGTTTCATATTGGTATTTGCATTATAAATTTAAGATGTCGGTACAACTCAATTTGCATCCAATTTGAGTAGCACTTTTTATAAAAATAATTCGATATTAACTTAAATTTTTATGTGTTGGATTTCCCTCTTGAGTTTTTTGCATTAAGCTTTTTCTTGATTACAGGAAATGTGAAGGAGCTGGATCTTCTTGGAGGAGAGGCTGGAGTGGAAGCAAACCTCGCGCAAATTCCTAGTGGAGCAGGAACATTCCCTTGTTGGGCATGGACCAGAGAAAAAGCTGCAGAGTTTCAAAATGCCAAAGGTGATAAGATTAAAGATCTTATTTCAAATCTAATTCGGAATTTCCAAGTTATGGAAAAAAGTGACGAAAATATGCTGGCTCACTTTTTTATGAAATGTGGCTTGATTGGCATTGGGGCTGCCGGTGCACAGGCCGTTTGGAAAGTCATGAAAACAATCGAAAAAGTTGCTGATGGAATTGTTGCTTTAGCAGATGGTATAGTAACAATTAGCCTCAAAGTTATACAGTTTGCTATATCTGTATTCGTTTTGGCAATTCTCGTTCCGATATTTGTCTTGGCAATGAAGGATGCAGCTCAAGTGATGGTAATTATCAATGACACTGATGATGTTATGAGCCTCCAAGATCTAGCCACAACCCATGGAAAAATAGTTGGTATTTTCAAAGAGAACGCAAACCAAAGCATTGCTTTGCCAATTATTCCTAAGAGAAAATCTGCAGTGTATAATGATAAGGGAATTATGATGTCATCTGGAGCTGTGTTTGCTGGGTTCTTTTCTGCCAGGAAGAATGACAATGCAGTGGTGGGGTCACAAGGGGCCATGAAGTTTTCAGCGACAACTATCTTTCCAAAAGGTGTTTCGATTGGATGGGAGATTCCTTTGAGCATTGGCAGTAACAGACTGCTTGTCTCTGCGGATTTTAATGGGACTGCCAGCGCATTCAGTGAAAAAACTAACGAAGAGGACAAGCAAGAGGATTCATCAACAAGTATCAAAAATGGAACTGTTGTTGGGCGAGTAAACAGCGGCAGTGGTAGTCGCGCGTATTATATTATGAACATAAGTGCACCTAAAGTTGAAGCCTTGAGGGAGTCACCTACGGAGTCCGTAGAAGAAAAGGCAGACAAGTTATGGGCGGAAATCAAAGATTTGAAATCACCCAACGTCACTCAAGGGAAAACTACAAACGAGGTAAGAAAATTTTCCTGCGGAAAATTCATCCTAGAGCATGTGCGATTTACTTTGTTTTGATCAAATACGTTAAAGACTTATTGCTAACAATGGGCCTTTGCGAGCGTGGCGACGATCCAAACAATGGCAGTAAGCTTCTACGAATTAACCAAAATTGATTTCAGACTGTCTAAAAATGCATTATGGGATGCTTTCGTAGCGCAATGGCTCATTGTTAGCAATGAGTCTTTAACGTTTACGTTTGATCAAATAAGTTCTGCTGGGACTGGGCCGTGTCGCCCATTGTCACACAGGCAACAGTGTTATCCACTACGCTACTGGAGCGATGGCGTTAAGATTGGTATAACGTTGTTTGAAGGCCTTTGTTGGTTTTTTGCGCCACTCCAAGCTTTTCCTTTTTATTTCTCACTTCATATATATTCTCAGCATTGGATTATCTGCACGGCAACAAAAGATTCAAATAGTTAAATCAGGTATAATTACAACAAGGTTATTGGAAAATACAGAAATAACTCCTTTCACAACGTATGTTTGTAACTTATTTCAGATTGCGGCTTTTGGCTGACTTTTACTAAGTTTTACGGCTTTGGATCCCCTATAATATCTCCTCTTTTAATACATGCGTTAAGGATTTGAGTGTAAAACAGCTGAATAAATTGTCGTTTTGCAGCATTGTTTTTGTCGTTAGGTGATAGCTGACATTATTGCTCACGAGAAAACTCATTATGGTATTGACTGGGAGACAGCAGCAAAGGGAGGTTCGGAAAAAATTAAAGAAGCGATGGAAAAGGCCCATCAAAGGCTTGATAGCATTCGGAGAAAGATGAGTGACAAAGAAGTGGAGCGTGCAAAGGAAATGGGACTGCTCGGAAATACAGGTAACTGTTTATGTATGCCAACAAATATTCATCAGGTAATTTTCGAAATACGTATCACATTCTGGTTAAGAAAATTTTCATACGATGAACTTCCAGACATATCTCTGCATGAATTGATGGGCTATAATTGACAGCAAGGAGTTGAATAAACCTGGTCGAATCAAGGATACCCCTAGTCGCCACTTCGTCATACCCTTGGTCATCCTTTGGTGTTTAACACTTCAATGTAGTAGACCAGCTTTGGGATCAGTCAACGGCAATGGACACTCTCGGACCAAATGTGTTAAAGAAGTCGTTCAAAATCAAGAAATCAAAAAAGATCTATTTTGTTTTTTGAAAGTCTTTTGAAAATTTTTTTTAGAAAATCATACGAATATGGATTGATGCATCGCTATGCAAAACGAGGAACCTTCTAAAACTTCAAAGTGACTTTGAATGCAATATAAGAAATAAATGTTTGTTGAAGAATAGCTGTGTCTTAACTGTTGGATTGCTGAACAGTATAAAATACAACAATATTTAAACAAGGGTTAAGTAGCATTTTGCAAGCTGCTGACTTTTCAAGGTGACCGTTCAAAAGAAATTCATTCAGTATCTTAGTTTTTGTATAACCATAAAGGTATCTGGCAGTATAGATCCTGTATAGTTGAATATGCAGGAATCATGGGGTAAAGTGCGGATTGAAGAGGGAAAGCTGAAACTTTTTAGTATGATTTGCGCTAAAAAGAAGCATAATTTAACTGCAATGGTTAGTTTTTGGGAATTATTGGATGTTTGAAGCCCCGCAACATCCCTAATCCCAACGACAATAAAGATTCCTTTGTATATGAGGTGCTAAAAACAGCCTATAATTTTTTCCCTTCTAGGTGAAGTCCCCTTTTATGATATTCTTGGAGAAGGAAAACTTGATACAGCCCCCATTCCTAGTGATGCTGCTCCATATACTATCTGGGGCTGGAAGGAAGAACACGCTGCTCAGTTTCAGAATGCAACAGGAGAACGCATCAAAGACCTGATTGTCAATTTGGTTCGTAATTTTCAAGTTATGGGTGAGGATGATGAGCGAATGATGGTGAAAGCCTTTATGGACGCTGGAATGTGGGCGGTTGGTGGGTACGGGCTCATTCAAGTGATTAAAATTCTCAAAACATTGTACAAGCTTACACAGGCAACTGAAGCCTATGCTGTTTTTACAGGCATTATGGAAGTTGGAGTAAACGTAATAAAGATTGGCATTGCAACAGTGATCATAGCGATTCTCGTGCCTCTTTTTATTTACATGAATAAAGATGCATCAGCTATATTTGTGATTGTCAATGATACCGATAGCGATCTTGATCTGCTTGAATACCACACTACACATGGCAAGATTGTTGGGATCTTCAAGGAAAATCCAGATCTGGACAATCCGAAACCAATTATCCCTAAAAGGCTCCCTCCGATTATTAATCCGAAGACTGGCAAAGAAGTATGCAAAGGTTCTATTCAAGCTGGATTTTTCGCAGCAAGAAAGAATGACAGTGCTCTTATTGGATCGCAAGGTGCTCTTAAGTTTGGTCCAATGACTTCATTTCCAAAAGGAGTGTTTATGGGATGGGAGGTGCCTTTGAGTCAAGGAAGCAATCGTCTTCTCGTGTCAGCTGACTTTAATGGCAGCACATCTGAATTTAGTGACAAAACGAATGATGGAGATAAACAGGAGGACACTGCCATGGGAAGTAATGGTGCAAAAGTAGTCGGCAGAGTTCACAGTGCCAGTGGAAGCGAAGGGTATTATGTGTTTAATGTTACAGAGTCCAAGAAAGGCAATCTGCTTGAGAACCATTCAGTTACCTCGACAAATGAGGTTGTTAAAGAAGCAGACAATAAATCGGATGAAGAACTCGTAAACCAGATTCTTGATCACGAGAAAAAAGTTAATGGTATTGACTGGAGAGCGGCAGCAAAGGCGGGAAAACCAGCGATTCACGAAGCAATTGAAAAGGCCAGGGCAAATCTGAAATCAATTGCAGATAAAATGACGAAAGAAGAGCGCCATCATGCATTAGAGATGGGACTGATCAACGACAAAGGTTAGCGAATCCTTCATTATCGTTGGCATGACATTGTAATCGGACCATTCTTAGAACTTTAAATAAATGTATAGAAACTGTATTCGTCTGTCAGAAATTGAGTGGTTGGCTGAAATAATGATCCTGTGGCCAAGGCTAAGGGGTTTAAATCCAGAGTAAGGGGTGTTGGGGAGATGGGAGTTTAATTTTATTTACCGACAAAGACATTCATCTAGCAATAGGCAATTTTACCGACCAACCAGGGATTGTGTGGACCAACTGAAGATTTACCGACCACACCCTCTGCACTTCCCTCCTGCTGCCAACTTCTGCCTCTTGCACAATTTTATACCAAGATTTTGAGGTGTTTTCGTTTAGATTCTGTGATTGTAGCTTGGGAATGATTTTAACCCAACGTCTGAGGATGGCTATATTGTCTAACGCTACATTTTGATAACAGGTGATGTCCCCGAATTTGATCTACTACCAGAGCAAGAAGATCCTGCAGAAAATGAAATAACGGCAATGGCCTTAACACAGCCCCCGGCTGCTGTATCTATCCCAAGCACAGCTGCTCCTTATATGGTTTGGGGTTGGAAACCATCAGTTGCTGATCAATACGGAAATGCCCAGGGTAATGATATAAAATCTCGGATATTAACACTCATTCGGGATTTCCAGGCAATGAAAAAAGACAACAAAGAGGAAATGGTTAATGGGTTCATGCAAGCTGGCTTATGGGGCATCGGACTTACAGGGCTAAGGGCCGCGTGGAGAGCGATGCAAGCAGCTTCAGCTATAACTGAAGCAGTAGAGGCTGAGGCGATCGCAGAAGGTATGGAAAGGCCTTTATAAGTTCGAAATTTATACGCTCGTTAAAAATAACTTTGAAGGTTATAGATTCTTTCAAATTTATAAGTTATTAAAAGAGGCATCAAGGAAAATGCTTTGTCTTCTCGTAGGGTCACCAATTACATATTTTTTTGCTAAAATAAACACTTTTTGTTGTTTTGAATAACATCGCTTACTAATATCTTACAGCAACCTCGTTTTATTATTGCAATCTCTCCCATACATTGCATTCAGTTTGGTATCCATTTTTCGATTTTGGGCAATTTTTGCGTAGTAAAATTCTATCAAATAGGATTGTGTTATTGATTCATTGTCCTCGACATGGAGCAGCCAGTTGATCTATCTTAAATAACAATAGTCGAGTACACCTTTCTAAAAGACATAACAATAGTCGAGAACAATTTCAATGCACCAATTTTATGTTTAATCACGACTATGTCGATGATAAAATGTTATTCAGTCAGGGGCATGCTTTAAACAAACTGATACCCGCACTTTTTATCAATAGACATTTTTTAACAAGATTGCAATTTCTTCCCAACAAATATTTAGTTATGCCAAATTTGCATTTCTCACTTTCGAAAATTGCTGTTTACCGGTCTGTCGTGAAGTGTTTCATGCCGTTAAGGCCAAGCTGTACACGCTTTTAGTTTAAGAAACGGGGCGCTTCCAAGTTGCTGTTCCGAGTTTCACGCTAAATGCGATCATTCAACTTTCGCGATTTAAAGCAACTTTCCACCAATCATGCAATTTGCTGCGACAGTTGCCTGATGATTGCATTAAAGGCAATCTGTCTCGTTGTGGATTGGTTAACGAGAACAATAGCTGGAACAATAGCCTAAACACGATTCCAGCGCTCCGCCATATTTTTTACAATGCGATAAATTAAAGGGGGACTGGAAACAATAAAAAATCCCTTTGTTCTTATAAACAATCAACGTCGTGACAGATTGCCTTTAAGCGTGAAAAACTTGGAGTAGGAACTAAGAACCGTCCTGCTTTATACACCAATAGCGTTTCTCAATTTTTTATGTACTTTTGAGCTATTCTTCTGCCCATAGGAATTGCAATCATTGGTGTCAATGTGGTGACGATGGCCATTGCAACTTGCATTCTGGCTGTTTTAGTCCCAATTTTTATATTCATGAGCAAAAATGCCGCTGGGATAATGGTTATCATAAACGACACTGATGAGGATATGGTTATGGTCGATCTGCATGCGACCCATGGCAAAATTATTGGCATTTTCAAAGAGAAAGCTTCCGTTGATAATCCACAGCCTATTCTACCTAAGCGACTGTCACCAATTGTTAACCCAACGACTAAGAAAGTCATGGTCGAGGGAGCTGTTACAGCCGGTTTTTTCGCTGCACAAAAAAGAGACAGTGCTCTTTATGGCTCACAAGGGGGTATGCAATTCGCTGCAACTGAAAGGTATTTTAAACATTCAGTGCGTGCCAATATTCACTGTTTGGATGTAACTTATAGATGATTCGATTCTCAGGAACAATGCTATTTTAGTTTGCCCTTTTTTTGAGGCAGCGCTCTTTTTTTATTTCAATAATACAACTGGCTATGTCTAACTATAAAGAAAAACTTCCATTTGACCACTGTTTTTCCCATTAAGCAAATTTTTATAAAGAAAATTGCGTTAAGTCTTTTTTATTACTAATAATAAACATTTGGGTGATTCAAATATCTTTTTAGAGCGATTAATGAACTTACAGTATAATGACAGTAAGTACGCAGTGTTAATGAAGGGTTCAAAGTCAGGGGTCAAGAGTAGATCGAAGGCCTCTTGGAGACTTGATACTTCTATTGGCACTTATTTAGACGTTTTTGTGTCTTTAAAGAGAAAAATTCTACGTGATTTAAATTGCCTAGCAATTTTACTTTGAAAGGTGATTTCTCCTTTTATAGATATCCGCAAGGTATTTCATTTGGATGGGAAGTTCCTCTGACTCTGAGCTCAAACCGGTTGCTTGTATCAGCAAGGTTTAATGGAAGTGCCTCAGAATTTAGCAACGAGACCAATAGCCATGGTGTGCAAACAGATACCTCTCAAAGCACAAAGGGAGCTGTCGTGACTGGACGTGTGAACAGTGGCAGTGGCAGTGAGGCATATTACATATTCTCGATTAAGTAAATAATAGTGTAATAACAGGCTGATTTTCCCTCGAGATCATCGTACTTTAGTACCCTACGAAAGCAGCATCGCTTTTCCTGTCAAGTTATAGACAACTAGAGATCAGGGCGCTGTGAGGCCCAAATCAGGCTGATGGATGACATTTAAACTGGATTATAGCTATGGTACCTTCATTCCATTCCACATGTTCACCTTTGAACACACCTTTCAAAGCTGTCTCATTCATTAACGAACCATAAATCTAAATAAGGTGTTAAGATTCAAGTAATGAGATGCCATGCACATTTTGAGGCAGTTCTACCATATCACCAGGATATGGTTTCAATGTGCTTATGTATAACTTAACCCAACCAACATCATTCTTAACATCATTATCCACCCTAAAGGTTCATACCAATACTTTTGTGCATAGATTCTCTACTTAAAATGAATTCTAGACTTAGCGCACTTCTTTTTGATGATGTTTTGTATTAAGTTAGGGAAGGTGACAGTCCAAATAGAATTTTTATAATACATATTTTCTACTATATACTGTTGTGACTTTTTCAAATTTAGTTTACAATGTGTTTACTTTTTTCATTACTGCTACATGCGATCTGGGTGATCGAGTGACATTTCGAGAATTCATTTTTATTGGAAGACCGGGTGAACTAGAGACAACGCAATCGTTTTGAATTGATGGAAGGGCTCGCCATGTGATGTAAGCGATAGAAGCATTGGCAGTCAAATTTTTTGAATGGCCTTCTGACTAGGGGCGGACTGGCTGGTCGGGCTATTCGGGCGATCGCCCGAAGGGCCGGTCGGTTTAAGGGCCGGCTGATAAAAGTGCAAGAAAATAAATTAGCTTAAAAAGTGAATGCGAAGCAAAAAACTATACCCATGCGTTGATCTGTTTGCCTTAAATTTTCAGAGATTTTCAGAGACAGGGATTTTCAGGGAAAGAATAAATATACACGCGAGTACTCCAAAACCATCAAACTTATGAATTCATTATTGTCACCGCAGCCCAAACACACTTCTTCAGGAAACATTTTATTGACATCTTGTTCTATTTTCTCTTGACGGTATTTCCTGTTTGGCGACATATTATACTGTAACACCCCTGTTTCAACGCGATGCATAAGATTTTAACCTGCCCTGATATCTTTTTACTTAGCTTTTGCTTGAAGCTGGTCATGTTCTTGCCTAAGCACAAGCTATTGCTAAATGTAATAAATTTAAAAGTCCAGAAATTGGAGTTCACTAAGCGATTTGCTCTGTGATGTGAAGCAATGAAGAGGACATACGTAGAACAAAGGAAGAGCAAGAAGATTCCAGCCAAAGGTGGTGCACAGAAATTTCGTGAGGAAGAGATGCGAGACTTAAAAAAGGATTTAGCTACGATACAAAGCTTTTCTTATCAAGCAAAAGCCACAAACGTCACAAAAAACAGCAGGGTCTTGCTCTTTTCAATAAACTCATATTAGTTATGGTAAGTTTATTAGGCCTATACTATCATAAGTCAAATGCACCCCCCCCAACAG
Source organism: Rhopilema esculentum (assembly GCF_013076305.1). The sequence continues at coordinate 7,345,941 of NW_027019762.1, forward strand.
GGGTATGGTGCTACACGATAAAATTTCAACAGGGGTCCCCATGTTTTCTTTTTGGGGTCAGAAATTGACAGCTTGATATTTTTGGGTTGCTGAAATTCATTGTGGTTTTACGGAGGATTAGGAAATTAATTGTCACAAGTTAAGTGTGATAGAAGCTTTTCCACCTCAAATACATAAAGAACAGATTACGTAGTAATTTTAGCACGTTTACTTCTTTATAATTGAATTGATAACATTTTTCAGAGACAGCTTGAGGAAATTGAGCCAGAGGGGCTGTGAATCGCGCTTAGGGATGTAGGAGGACCAACCATGGTTGGGGCCGACGCGAAAGACAATTTTTTAAATCATACCTTCTGAATAGCTAGAAAAGCATCTCCCAGATCAAGTTTAACAAAATACTATACCGTTCAGGATAGACAAATCGACGTTTCTCAGAAGAACACTGATTATTGTTCTGGGAGAAATTCGGAAAGGGAAGAGTCATGCTTAAACTCTAGTGACAGACGTCGGGGAAAGAAAGAAAGGTGTTTTCTATTCGAGAGCAAGCGATTTTTTCCTAAAACCATATCAGATTAAAAAAAATAAGGATGCATCTAAGAAAATATTAGGGCTCAAAACGAAAACTTCCTTAAAAAAATAGAGGCTGAGCAAAAATTATTGCATTCTAATAATAAAGGGTGTAGTCATTGCTTCTCTCTATATTACGTGCAAAAGTACCTCTTTATTGACGTGGTACTTTTACGCAAATTAATTTGACCTCTTTCCCTTTTTGTCTTTTGCCCTTGTTCCTAGCTACAGTTAAAAGCAAAACTCAGAATTTCATTTTTTGTGTCTATGCTATTATCATGTCACTAAATGTGCAGTTAAAATTAAGGAGCTATTATGGAGGTCTTGGTACCGCAATTTGACTAATAGAGGTTCAAAAATTCGGAACATTAGGACTTTTTGGACGTTAAAGATTTTTTTTGGGGGGGGTCCAGTCCCCCCCGTCCCCTCGGGATTTACGGCCCTGCTCTTTAGTTAGCAAATGACATATTTAACATGTTCTGTTAACCAGCATTTACCCATGCACAAAATTATTGAATTTAAAGACTTGTTTTCCTTACAGACTAACATTTACTTGCATTTTCCGAGGAGTTTTTTATTTGCTTTTATTATGGGCTAATTAGATAAAAAATTTGCCCGGGCCAAAAAAATTAGCCAGTCCGCCCCTGCTCTGACCTTCCAGCCGCAAAAGTATTTTGGCAACTAATCACTTTTCTGAACCAAACTTCATTTAAGCCGGAAAAGTTGTGAATTTTTAAAAACATGGTTGAAATATAAAGCTCGATAGTCGTTATGTAGAAGAATTCCTTTAGCTGATCGCGCTTTTGACTTTAAGGTTTTAATGATCTCAGAATGAAACTTGTTATTTTGGACTTAAGAAATGGTGCAAAAAGAAATTTTTATATCGAATCCAAATAAATTACTATTATTATCTTTCATGTTTGAATCACCAAGAATAAGTCATTTTTCAATAAACTTTAATCCATGATTACTTATTTGCAATGCAGTACCGGGGTAAATGGTTTACTAAGGTATTGAATCCAAAAATAAACTTGACCATATTTCTTGATAAAAGGAGTTCATTTTATACTGTTGACAACTCAATAATGGTAAAATGTTGTGAGGGATGAGAAACAGAACTGGTCAGAGGAAAATGTTTTGTCTTTTTACTGCTCCGTAATCAACGATAACAGAGCTACAATTGTGTGGTACTCCCCCCCAAGGGATGGGGGAGGCTACACCCATTATGACCTAATAGCGGGTCCAGTCAGGGTCAATGCTAAGGTGTTGAAAAATTACCCTCAAATGGTAGTCTTTTTTGACAATAACCCTAAAATGGTAGCATAATAACCGAAATTATGCTCTTGGTAGCATCCATTTATTTGTGCTCACCAGGTCCTACTTTGGAAAATTTCTTCGCCATTGACTGTTGTTCATTCGGGAAAGATAAGATTTTGTTAATTTTCTATAACAAAAGATAAGACTTTGTTAAATGGTAGTGTTATTATCGAAAGTGGGCCATTTGGTAGCCATTTGGAAAGACCCTCAAATCGACTGGACCCCCTTTCAGGCTTTAATGAGAGTACCCCCTAGGGGTACTCCAGAAGGGTCCTGTTCAGACCCAATCCTTTTTGTCTTATATCTGACTGACCTTGAGCAATGTTTGAAATTTAACAATGAATAGTCTAAGCTCTATGTCCGCAAAGATGGGTTATATGATAAGATACCATTCTGTTAATGATATCTCGTTAAATATTTCAAGCACACTCAATTTTAAAGGCGCTGATATTAGCGGTGTCATGAAGACCAAATCTCTACTAGTATTTGGGATGAGCATTTCAATGATGAAAGTATTTTTCGTCGAAGGCCAGCAATTTTGGTCAGCCTATAACCGTTTTGTTCGATAAAAAGCACACTATTAAAAAACGGCACATTTTATGAACAAAACCAGATTCTATGACGGCGAAACTTGATTCAAGGCTTTTTACGCTTCATATAGAATATGGAACATCATTTTTTAAGCAAAGTTCAATTTTGGTGCAAAATCAGTAATCTTGGGAAACCCATAGCCTTATTTTTCAAGAAAAGTCGCCAATTTAAATTGCCATATCTGAAGGATTAAATCCCACTGGACAAAGACAAAACTTTATTCAAATCTTTTAACGCTTTATAGAGAAAAGAGAAAAGCACATTTAAGAGACAATAATTTTCGGTCTTTCCTTTTTTGTGAAAAATCACTAACTCAAATCGCCATATCTCAAGAAAACAGTTTTCTCAAACACTTGCTTTTCTCGAGTAACCATTTCCAAGATACTTAACTTTGAAGTACTACTGACGTTTGTGTACGTAATACATATTTTATAATTTTTTTAGATGTAACGTTAATTATGAATTTTTTAAATCTACTATATAGTGGTGGACAATTTTTTAAATATTTAGAAAAATATTTCCCTAGCATCTTAGATGTCTGTCCAATCTTTGTGGCCAACTAGCAAATCAGCATGTTTTCATGGCCCTATAAAACACTCCTTTCTAGAAGGCACTACCCGTGAACATCATAAACTGATTTTTAAGGCAATTTCGGAGGGGATCAATGGGAGCACCGTCAGTGGAGCAAAATATGAATGGGCATGGTCCCTGGGATAGAAAACCGGTGCATTTTCCTAAGGAAAAGCTTGAACGTGGGCTTATCTTCCCCTGTTCATTAACTTTGAGATAAGTTTTGTGGATCGACGTTCTACCCTATACAGAGACTGAAAGGCAATCCATGAACGCCTACGGCAGAGAGTATTTACAGCAGTAGAGGGTAATTACTCCCCATTCTCCCTTGACAGCGCCGTAGTTGCTATTGTTCTGCTCATCGTCACTTTCAGTAGATTTTCAGTTTCAAGGTGTTTTCAACCTCATCTTTACTTTCTTCTGGCCCATTAATGTCAGTTGTATAACTAGAATAATATGAACTGGTGTAAAAACATCTGATGGCGGGGAAGCAGCGTTTTCATTTCATCACTACCCTCAAGCGCAGGGGAAGTGGACGGCGGAGTTGGTATGCTTGTGCACTCAGTGCTAGCGGTACATTGGAAGGGCCGGCGAGACGTTGTCAGAGGTCCTAGGTATATTCGAAACAAGAGGCTCTCCTGTGAGCGATGCGAACAGAGAATATTTGTGACCTCACCCTTTAGATTGGCTTGAAATACATTTCAGAACATTCCTTGCAATCATTTTCTTGCAATCGTTTGAAAAATATTGCTATTTTTAAGGCATCATTTTGTTATGTTTGATTAATTCCAGTCTTAGAACGGAATTTAATAATTTGTGAGACCCAATAGATCTTCGCTTATGAAAGGATTTGTCACACTATCTAAATCCCCCAACCCCTCTCTGGCGCCGCCCATGTAGTACTGATGCTACGAAGGCTTGGGCGCCTCCTGCATGGAGACCTTGGGGCTCAAGCCTTCCCCGGGGGAACAAGTATAGGGGGCTTAGTCGACATTGACAGCTGTCTAAGGCAGAACATATTTTTGAGGAACAGCAAAGCAGCAGTACACTTTCTCTGTTTTAGAAACTGCAAATCAAGAAAGGTGCCTTTTTCGGTTGCTATTCTCTATCAAAGGGAAAACAATTTTACCAAAGGGAATGATCACACTAAAATGGAATGGATCGTGAATAGTTTGTGAAGAATTACCCTGGGTACCAGACTCACTATATATGAAATAAAACAGAGTCTGGTACCCAGGGTACTGAAGAATACAAACCCCCATTTAAACAGTGTTTTCATTTCAAATTTTGAGCCGCCGCCGAGAAAGTTATTAGTCGGCATCTATGGCATGAATTGAAATAAATACCCTGGGTACCGGAGCCTCATGAATTCGTGGATACGGTTTTGTAGACGTCTGCGGTGGCAAATAATGATATGACTAGTTTCGAGCTATGTTTTTGAGACTAAATAATTTCAAAACTTTTTTATGAATCTGTTATCAAACTTTATTTCTGAATATAAAAATGAAATAAGTGAGTTCTAAAATGTCAATCTGCATGTATCATTGTATGATTTATAATAGAGAACATTCATGTTCAACTTGAGCTTTAAAACTGATAAGTTCCAACGATTCTGTCTCTAAAAACTTCTTTATAGTCAATTTTCTCACACATCTGTTAGAAATAGGATTCGTATTAAGGTAAAGAGTTCTCATAAAATACTGTTTATTTGTAAGAGATAATGCATTACTTCATTTTCTGAATTGATCACCTATCCAGAGTTAGAATTCTTTCCAGCATGCAAGAGAATCAGTTTTGGCGGATGGGCCTAAACCAATTTTTTTGCGGGAATTTATTATAAAACTCCAGATTTTAGCTATTCTTAAGTTGGAACGTCTGCCTTTGCTTGCACTAGTGCGAAGATGTGGTCAGTTCTGCAAATTTGTAAAACATTTTGATGGCCTTACGAAAAGGACATGGAATATTTTGTCACCCCAAAAAGGTTTGGCGGAAATTTTCTTGGCCTATCTAAATATTACCCCCATAATATAGCAGGTACTTTATGAGTGCTTCCTTAATTATCTGTTTTCTTGTTTAAAAGCCCTCCCCCCCCAGAAGTATGGTTCTTGCTCAAGATTACCCACCCAAGTCGATATCTACAGCTACGTGGGTGGTGCCAAACTGTGGGATCTATGTGAAATAGAATATGAAGCCTCTCTATGCCAAGATTACCCTTTTTACTGTCTATCTTATATTTATGAAATGTCGGTCCTTTAGAGGTTTTTTCTCTCTTGACGATATCAACTGTATTTGGACCGCGAGCGACGCTGCGAATTCCTTGGGGAACGTTATAGCCTCGCTTCAACCAACGAACGCGGCGGGAATGAACACTTGCTGCATTACATAAAACATGGCCGGTGGACCTGGTTGCCGTTCCATTCCTTCTTTTTTCCATTTATAAACCAGTCTTGGATACGTCTATGCACAATAAGATTAAAACTTAACTGCAACTGACATAAAGGATGCTGTTCTACTATAGATGCAAAACCGGAGTGTTGCACTTGCAAGTGATGGCGGAGCATGACACGAACATATCAGCACGATGTCTATGAAGCAAATCTCAGCAAAATTGATACGGTATGTTGCACCCCTCTTCTGTCAACTTATCACTATTACCAAATTTGTATTCGTGTGTATGATGGTATCTCTAATGCTAGTTGTTGATTTTAACTAGCTAGCAAACTGCGATTCTTCAGCAATGTCGGCCCAGAATTGAATTATAGAAGGGGGGCGAGGTCCGTGCTAGGACATTCGTCAACGTAGTAGGATCACATTTTGATCCTTTCGGCTCTACACTATTTTCCTAAAGCCATCTTTTCTGACAGTTGTCTTATGATGCCATTTAGCATGAAACTCGGAATAGCAACTTAGAATCACCTTGTTCTATATACCACTATGCGTGTACAGCACTGCCTGCACTTGTTGGTAGACAGTAATTTTCATTTTTTTGCTAATACCAATGAAATTTTGTCAAAAATTCTGAATAATATTTTGTAAAAGTTGACAGCGCATGATTTCAAAAGTGGCTTACTGTATTTTTTAACCTTAAAGTTTCATGGCCTATTTTCATGGTCTGAATTGTTATCTGAATTGTTAACAAAGAGGAAAAAACCCGAAAGGAAGGAGAAAATCTTTATTAATATCTGATGACATTTTACCATCAAAAAGACATTTTAAAAATATTCTTAAAGGTATTTGATAAGATTCAACAGTCTTGCAAGTGTGCTTACAACACTAATTGTTTACAATTAATTTTATTCTAAATAACTGTTGAAACATTACATTCTACTGACAAGGTTCAGTCACTTGCTTTCTTGCTGCTTTGCAGTTTTTTTGCATTTTCACTCTTTGTCCAACATAAAAGTCCCAAAAAAGGATAAAGAGAGTTTATGATTGATCATTCCATCTTGTGCTCAGCTGGGAATAAAGTAAAGCGGTTGCTTCTAGTGAGAATTTGTACAGGGGCTATTCATTTAAAAAAACATGGAGAAGGCCAGCACCATCATTCAAGAAATGAAAGTCAATGATATTCAGAATCAATTTAATTGATATTCACTCATGACTTTGTTGTGTTTTTTAAAGAGTTTTGTTTTCAGCAAATAGTCTTTCATCAATCAGATAACATTTCATCTATCTGTCTAAGACAATCTGTCTACCATGCAGTGGCGTAGCGTCTATGTATGCTAGGCTTGCGGTGTAAGCGTAAAAATTCTAGACAAATTCTAAAATTCTTGCAACACTTCTACCGGTAATAAATTCATTAGTCTTGAAGTCAATGCATAACAATTTCCGCAATAAATGGCTTCTCTTTCTTGTCACGAGCAGCATGCAGTGAACTCCAGCGCTAACATGTCAATTGGCCCCAATTAGCTATTTTTCCAAGTAAACAGATCGCTAAAAATATGGAAATTAAAAAAATCTTAAAAATTGAAGCCCCTCAACATCACTATTTTTGCCTGTCTAACATGCAATGCTCCAGTGCAGCTTGAAAGAAACTGCTGAGAGAAGTGAGAATTTTCCAGACTGGAGCTTGCGATGGCCTGAGCGCAAGCATTCCCAAATATTTGATAATCCACAACATTTTTCTACCTATAAGCTGCTTTTTGCAAATATTCTTTGCGTGAAACATCATTCAAAATTCAATAATTATTCTTTCTTTACTTTGTGACTGTTAAAAAGAGAAAAGTTTCGTCAAAGTGGGTTCAAAGTCTATTTGTCATGATCCGCATTCCGTAATTCAAGTCCAAAGACAAGCCAGTATGAGTATAGTAAGAATTTTCGGACCAGGGCATGTGGTAGACCTAAGCGCAACCTTTGCCAAATAGTTGAAGATTTGCAGGGACTAACTTTACTTTACACATGGAAGCATCTTCAATTCTAACAACTCTCACAGCTCATTATTGTCATCTTTGTTAACAAAGAGAGGAGACAATGAGCAGAAACTGTTGCTCCAGTTTGCTTTGGCTCTGCAGTGTGTTAACAATTTTGAAATGTGGAGAACTCCTTCTTGCAGGAATCACCAGCTGCATTATAGCATAAAAAATTCTGACATTATGGGCACATAAAAATAAGATCTTTGCGAAGCTGTTTTAGCACTAGGAGTTATTCTGAAAAATTTTTGCAAAATAATTGAGCTTTTTTAAAAAACTTTTCGCATGGTTGATAATTTTTCCCTTGCCCCCCTTCACTTTCGAACCTGTGTCTTAGCCTCTGATGCAGAGAATAGACACCTTGATTGATTAGAATTACTCTAGTACAAATATTTGCTACTTTCAAAATCAAAACTTATTATCACGATAACCATTAATTACCGCTTGTATTTTTAAGAAGCTGAAATTACAATTACATTCATTCAACATAGTCGTATATTTTATGTTACCGCATGCCTAAGTTCTGCGCTCAGGCTACACCACTGCTACCATGGCCAACTTTCTCAAAACATTGCCTCTTTGTATGTATGGGTAAATTCTGCAGTGTGCATACATTATCAGTTCCTGGTGGTTTTGCTGTTTTTAAATTTGTTGGGTTTCTGATAACTAGAAGTTTAGGGATAGATGAGGTATTTTGTTCACATATGTATTACTTGCTTTGCTTCCAGTGGCTTGTTAAGGAGCCCAGTTCAATCATACCTCATCCTTCAGCAATCACTGATCGTATTCCTATGCTTAAGGTAATGTAATCATACTTCATCCTTCAACAATCATTAATCATATGCCTATATTAAGGTAATGTAATCATACCTCATCCTTCAGCAATCACTGATCATATGCCTATGTTAAGGTAATGTAATCATACCTCATCCTTCAGCAATCACTGATCATATGCCTATGTTAAGGTTATGTAATCATACTTCATCCTTCAACAATCATTAATCATATGCCTATATTAAGGTAATGTAATCATACCTCATCCTTCAACAATCATTAATCATATGCCTATGTTAAGGTAATGTAATCATACTTCATCCTTCAACAATCATTAATCATATGCCTATATTAAGGTAATGTAATCATACCTCATCCTTCAACAATCATTAATCATATGCCTATGTTAAGGTAATGTAATCATACTTCATCCTTCAACAATCATTAATCATATGCCTATATTAAGGTAATGTAATCATACCTCATCCTTCAACAATCATTAATCATATGCCTATGTTAAGGTAATGTAATCATACCTCATCCTTCAATAATCATTAATCATATGCCTATATTAAGGTAATGTAATCATACCTCATCCTTCAGCAATCATTGATCATATGCCTATGTTAAGGTAATGTAATCATACTTCATCCTTCAACAATCATTAATCATATGCCTATATTAAGGTAATGTAATCATACTTCATCCTTCAACAATAATTGATCATATGCCTTTGTTAAGGTAATGTAATCATACTTCATCCTTCAGCAATCACTGATCGTATTCCTATGTTAAGGCAATGTAATCATACTTCATCCTTCAACAATAATTAATCATATGCTTACAGTAAGGTAATGTAATCATACCTCATCCTTCAGCAATCATTGATCATATGCCTATGTTAAGGTAATGTAATCATACTTCATCCTTCAACAATAATTGATCATATGCCTATGTTAAGGTAATGTAATCATACTTCATCCTTCAACAATAATTAATCATATGCTTATAGTAAGGTAATGTAATCATACCTCATCCTTCAGCAATCATTGATCATATGCCTATGTTAAGGTTAAGTAATCATACTTCATCCTTCAGCAATCACTGATCATATGCCTATGTTAAGGTAATGTAATCATACTTCATCCGTCGACAATCATTAATCATATGCCTATATTAAGGTAATGTAATCATACATCATCCTTCAGCAATCACTGATCATATGCCTATGGTAAGGCAATGTAATCATACTTCATCCTTAAACAATCATCTTAAAATTGATTTTGTTGTTGCTTTTCTAAATCTATCATGTCACCCTAACTACAAACTCTTACAAAGGTAGTTTTACAATGTTAATAAGTCTCACAAAGGACGTGCCATTTTGGTTCAAAACTTCGACCTATAACTCCGCATATGTCTGAAGAAATTTGACCCATAATTCTGCAAACATGATGAAAACTATACCCATAATTCCGCAAGGCAAATAACATTTTTAAAACACAACAAATCATCAGACAAATTGTAAAATGTACTTTGCCCAAAAAATATCAATGTTACACCTATTTCATATTTCTTTACAAACTGGACATTCATTTTGTTATTGCTAAATACCTTGAAACTTATTATTGAACCCCCGTGAGCGTACAAATAACAATATTGGCAAATACTAAATACATGACTTGAAAGGTCATATCTGTTCGTGGATTAGACCAATCTCTCATGCACCTTTAATTTAACCAAGAAAACCTAACCAGTCGTTTATGTTGTAGAAACTTAAGGTGGCTACATCGAAGTTTTTGAGATATCACTTTCCTCATTTTGTAGGACAAACCTTTAGAATAACACAGCTGTTCAATGCCAAACCCTTTATCTGAAAGTACAGTAGCATCATTGTCCTTGATCATGTCAAGCACACCATAGTCCTAGGTGAAATAATTGTCTATGAAAGCTCCTGGGTATGTATTAGTGCACATCACACGATCACCGTAGGGTGTTATTCTTACTCCTGTCTTGCCAGTGTCATGTTTTTTATATGAACTGAATGTTACATTGCTGATGTCATAGTTTTTTGGAGATGCAATCATGTATACTCACCCTGTAAAACAGTGTCCCGAAAGTCTGATGTAAAGAATCCTTTGGTAAGAGAGATGAAGCTTGAGAAGGTGATAGAACTATGTTGAACGGAAAACAGCCCATGCAATAACAATTCTTGAATTTGTCATGTATCAAACTAAACCTAGGCTCAAAATATGTCTACATACAGTCATAAAGGACAGCAGCTCAGTTCTTATAGTTAATTTAATCTGTTGGTGCCTTTTACAGTCAGGGTAAATTATTGCAGGCTTGTACGGCTCAACACGATCATAAAGGCAAACAAAATCTTCAACACTTGGAACATTCATGTAGTAACATTGTATGGGGGTCTTGTTCAAGCATTTGTATAAACAAGTTGATTTTTCAGTTTTTTAAATAAATAGTTTCAGCTGGTCTATATGAAGCTTTTGTCTTTATCATACAGTTTGTTGCCTTGTTTTTGCAAATTATCAGTTTCAAGTTCATCACATCTAGTGGTATAAGAACGAGTCATGCGTTTGGGCCCACTTCCTTCTGAATGTTGCTGGTTGTTATTTCGTTTAAAAGATTCGCTTTGCTTGGCTAGTTTTATTCTTGTTGTAATTTTTTGTCTGTTAATTTAGATTCACATACTAAAACCAGGTAGATTAAAAGTATTTGATGCTGTCAGTTTTTATAGAATCGTTTGCCATCTCTAACCTTGTATTTAAATGTCCTGAATTATCCGGCAGTGCAAGGCCCCTGCATGGTATGAAGTTAGGCAACAGACTGTTAAAATGTTTTCTTCAATCTCATGCTTTTCAAACTAGTTGACACCGACCAAAATTTCATTCAAAGTGCCAGGAATAGCAGCTCTTGAGTTGTTTCGGGCAAATAAGAGAATTTAGAAGCTTTATTATAGAATATAGAATAGAGAATATAGAATAAAGAAGATTTATGATTAATTGACATTGTATTAATACGGATGCAGTTTTCTTTTCTATGTTTTTTCAATGCTTTTGGTTGGCAAAGATTATTTTCACGAACATCAACTCTTCTAATTTATCTGCCGCAGCAAGGATGAATAGTGAAATAGCCTCCCACTTTAACCAACCAAAATGGCGCGTCCTTGGTTGATGCTTGGACACAGTCTTTGCAGTTGACCTCCTTTAAGAGTGGCAAATTAAGATCAACGTTTGATTTGATTGTCTTGCTAGAGCTGCGCTACTAGCGAACTTAATTGTAATATGTTCATCTTGAAGTGTTATTTAAAGAAATTTCATATTCTATTCATTTTTTCTCAATTGTCTTTCTTGTACAAGATTTTTGAGATGGACTTTGCTGAAGAGTCTGCTTGTTTTAAATGTAATTGTCAAATAGTTGAGCATCTTATGTGAGAAGAGGGCTTGATAACAAGGCCGCTAAAAGCTTTGGCAGAAGATTAAATTACTATATCAAACTCCAAAGTGGTGCAGTCCCCTCGATCCAAACCCATTTTACTCTTTTGCAGACAGATCTAGGGGAAAGATATTTGTGTTCTCTTCCTTTACAGCAATTATTATCTGGTGTCCATTCCCCCCAAAGAAGAACAATATCCCCCCAAAGCCGTTACTTGATCTTGCACAAACAGCAAACTTAGTGGCAATTGTCGTAAAAAATTTACTGTTTTGCATTTTTTGCAGTATCTTATTACGCTTTTTTTGAATTATAGCCGTAAATTAAGGCACTATAAGTTTTTTGGAGCGAAAAAAAATTTTTCTGAAATTTGACCGTTTTTTGAATTTCTTTGTATATCCTGGATCATAGATTTTTTTTGAAAAAATGACAACGTTCTTTTTCAGAAATATGGGCTTCTGATTGATACTCAGGAAATGGTGTTGGTAACTTAAATTAAGGTATTTTAAGTTGTTTTGAGCGAAATTTTTTTTGGGGAGATTTGACCAATTTTTGATTGCTTTGCAAATCTGGGGTCATGGATTATTTTGAAGAAATGACGAAGTTCTTTTTTGAGTTATATGGCCTTCCAATTGATCCAAAACTCAGGAAATAGTGTTGGTAACCTAAATTAAGGTATTTTAAGTTATTTTGATGGAAAAAAGTTTTTCTTGAGATTTGACACTTTTTTGATTTTTTGGATATCCCTGGTGATATATTTTTTTGAAAAATGAAAAAGCTCTTTTTTGAGAAATATTGGCTTCTAATTGATGCACAACTTAGGAAATGGTGTTCTTTACATAAATTAAGGCATTTTAAATTGTTTCGAATGAAAAAAGTTTTCTGTTTGATTTGTCTATTTTTATTTTATTTTGGATCACCTGGGAAGTAGAGGCCTCAAATTGGTCCAAAAGTCTTCAAATGTTGTTGGTAACGTAAAGTAAAGCATTTCAGATTGTTTTTAGTAAAAATATTTTTTGAAAGATCAATTTTTTTGGAGTTTTGCAGTATTAGAATCACATAATTTTTAATATTAGCACAAACTCTTTCTTTCAGACATAACTTCAAATCTTGCTGAAAAGTCTTGAAATAATGAAAAAGGTATGTTTTAATATTTCAAGTTGTTTTGAATGAAAAGTTTTTTAAGAACTCCACAAATGGTGTTGGAAACCTAAATAAAGACATTAATCTTGTTTCAAGGGAAAAAATATTTTCATAAAACTTGACAATTTTTCCGTTTCCTTTGTATGTCCCGGGTCATTGATTTTTTTGAAAAAATGAAAAGTTCTTTTGAGAAATATGGGCTTTCATTTCATCCAAAACTCAGAAAAATGTGTTGGTAACATAAATTGAGGCATTTTAAGTTGTTTTAAGCGGAAATTTTTTTTGTGAGATTTGCCCGTTTTTTGATTTTTCTTGTATATCCAGGGTCATGGATTTTTTGAAAAATGACTAAGTTTTTTTTAGAGTTACAGGCCTGAAATTCACCAAAAAGACCACAAATGGTGTTGCGGACGTATTTTAAAGCTTTTAAGGTTGTTTCCAGCCAAAAAATTTTTTGTATAAATTTCTCATTTTTCTAGTTTTTTTGCATGTCCGGGGTCATGGATTTTTTTAGAAATGACTAAGTTCTTTTTTGCGAGTTACAGGCCTGAAATTCACCGAAAACTCCACAAATGGTGTTGCGGATATATTTTAATGCGTTCAAGGTTGTTTCGAGCCAAAAAAAAATTTGTATAAATTTCTCGTTTTTTGAGTTTTTTGCTTATCCGGGGTCATCGATTTTTTGAAAAATGACTAAGTTCTTTTTTGCGAGTTACAGGCCTGAAATTCATCGAAAACTCCACAAATGGTGTTGCGGATGTAGTTTGAAACTTTTAAGGTTGTTTCGAGCATAAAAAAAATTTTGTATAAATTTCTCATTTTTTGAGTTTTTTTTCATATCCTGGGTCATGTATTTTTTGAAAAATGACTAAGTTGTTTTTTGCGAGTTACAGGCCTGAAATTCACCGAAAACTCCACAAATGGTGTTGCAGACGTATTTTGAAGCTTTTAAGGTTGTTTCGAGCAAAAAAGAAAATTTTGTATAAATTTCTCATTTTTTGAGTTTTTTTTGCATGTCCGGGGTCATGGATTTTTTGAAAAATGATTAAGTTCTCTTTTGCGAGTTACAGGCCTGAAATTCATCGAAAACTCCACAAATGGTGTTGCGGACGTGTTTTGAAGCTTTTAAGGTTGTTTGGAGCCAAAAAAAATTTTGTATAAATTTCTCATTTTTTGCGTTTTTTTGCATATCCGGGGTCATGGATTTTTTGAAAAATGACTAAGTTCTTTTTTGCGAGTTACAGGCCTGAAATTCATCGAAAACTCCACAAATGGTGTTGCGGATGTAGTTTGAAACTTTTAAGGTTGTTTCGAGCATAAAAAAAATTTTGTATAAATTTCTCATTTTTTGAGTTTTTTTTCATATCCTGGGTCATGTATTTTTTGAAAAATGACTAAGTTCTTTGTTGCGAGTTACAGTCCTGAAATTCACCGAAAACTCCAAAAATGGTGTTGCGGACGTATTTTATTGCGTTCAAGGTTGTTTCTAGCAAAAAAAAATTTGTATAAATTTCTCATTTTTTGAGTTTTTTGCATATCCGGGTTCCAGGATTTTTTGAAAAATTACTAAGTTCTTTTTTGCTAGTTACAGGCCTGAAATTTATCGAAAACTCCACAAAAAGTGTTGCGGACGTATTTTAAAGCTTTTAAGGTTGTTTTGAGGCAAAAAAAAATTTTGTATAAATTTCTCATTTTTTGAGTTTTTTGCATATCTGGGATCATGGATTTTTTGAAAAATGATTAAGTTCTTTTTTGCGAGTTACAGGCCTGAAATTCATCGAAAACTCCACAAATGGTAATGCAGACGTATTTTGAAGCTTTTAAGGTTGTTTTGAGCCAAAAAATAATTTTGTATAAATTTTCTCATTTTTTGAGTTTTTTTGCATATCCGGGGTCATAGATTTTTTGAAAAATGACTAAGTTCTTTTTAGCTAGTTACAGGCCTGAAATTCACCGAAAACTCCACAAATGGTGTTGCGGACGTATTTTATTGCGTTCAAGGTTGTTTCTAGCAAAAAAAAAATTTGTATAAATTTCTCATTTTTTGAGTTTTTTGCATATCCGGGGTCATGGATTTTTCGAAAAATGACTAAGTTCTTTTTTGCGAGTTACAGGCCTGAAATTCACCGAAAACTCCACAAATGGTGTTGCGGACGTATTTTGAATGCGTTCAAGGTTGTTTCGAGCCAAAAAAAATTTTGTATAAATTTCTCATTTTTTGAGTTTTTTTGCATATCCGGGGTCATGGATTTTTTGAAAAATGACTAAGTTCTTTTTTGCGAGTTACAGGCCTGAAATTCATCGAAAACTCCACAAATGGTGTTGCGGAAGTATTTTGAAGCTTTTAAGGTTGTTTCGAGCCAAAAAAAAATTTTGTATAAATTTCTCATTTTTTGAGTTTTTTTGCATATCCGGGGTCATGGATTTTTCGAAAAATGACTAAGTTCTTTTTTGCGAGTTACAGGCCTGAAATTCATCGAAAACTCCACAAATGGTGTTGCAGACGTATTTTGAAGCTTTTAAGGTTGTTTCGAGCCAAAAAAAAATTTTGTATAAATTTCTCATTTTTTGAGTTTTTTTGCATATCCGGGGTCATGGATTTTTACAAAAATGACTAAGTTCTTTTTTGCGAGTTACAGGCCTGAAATTCATCGAAAACTCCACAAATGGTGTCGCGGACGTATTTTGAAGCTTTTAAGGTTGTTTCGAGCCAAAAGAAAATTTTGTATAAATTTCTCATTTTTTGAGTTTTTTTGCATATCCGGGGTCATGGATTTTTTGAAAAATGACTAAGTTCTTTTTTGCGAGTTACAGGCCTGAAATTCACCGAAAACTCCACAAATGGTGTTGCGGACGTATTTTGATGCGTTCAAGGTTGTTTCGAGCCAAAAAAAAATTTTGTATAAATTTCTCATTTTTTGAGTTTTTTGCATATCCGGGGTCATGGATTTTTCGAAAAATTACGAAGTTCTTTTTTGCGAGTTACAGGCCTGATATTCATCGAAAACTCCACAAATGGTGTTGCGGACATATTTTAAAGCTTTTAAGGTTGTTTCGAGCCCAAAAAAAATTTTGTATAAATTTCTCATTTTTCGAGTTTTTTTGCATGTCCGGGGTCATGGATTTTTTTAGAAATGACTAAGTTCTTTTTTGGGAGTTACAGGCCTGAAATTCACCGAAAAACCACAAATGGTGTTGCGGACGTATTTCGATGCATTCAAGGTTGTTTAGAGCCGAAAAAAAAATTTTGTATAAATTTCTAATTTTTTGCGTTTTTTGCATATCCGGGGTCATGGATTTTTCGAAAAATGACTAAGTTCTTTTTTGGGAGTTACAGGCCTGAAATTCACCGAAAACTCCACAAATGGTGTTGCGGATATATTTTAATGCGTTCAAGGTTGTTTCGAGCCAAAAAAAAAATTTGTATAAATTTCTCGTTTTTTGAGTTTTTTGCATATCCGGGGTCATGGATTTTTCGAAAAATGACTAAGTTCTTTTTTGCGAGTTACAGGCCTGAAATTCACCGAAAACTCCATAAATGGTGTTGCGGACGTATTTCGATGCGTTCAAGGTTGTTTCGAGCCAAAAAAAAAATTTGTATAAATTTCTCATTTTTCGAGTTTTTTTGCATGTCCGGGGTCATGGATTTTTTTAGAAATGACTAAGTTTTTTTTTGCGAGTTACAGGCCTGAAATTCACCGAAAACTTCACAAATGGTGTTGCGGATATATTTTAATGCGTTCAAGGTTGTTTCGAGCCAAAAAAAAAATTTGTATAAATTTCTCGTTTTTTGAGTTTTTTGCATATCCGGGGTCATGGATTTTTCGAAAAATGACTAAGTTCTTTTTTGCGAGTTACAGGCCTGAAATTCACCGAAAACTCCATAAATGGTGTTGCGGACGTATTTCGATGCGTTCAAGGTTGTTTCGAGCCAAAAAAAAAATTTGTATAAATTTCTCATTTTTCGAGTTTTTTTGCATGTCCGGGGTCATGGATTTTTTTAGAAATGACTAAGTTTTTTTTTGCGAGTTACAGGCCTGAAATTCACCGAAAACTTCACAAATGGTGTTGCGGATATATTTTAATGCGTTCAAGGTTGTTTCGAGCCAAAAAAAAATTTTGTATAAATTTCTCATTTTTTGAGTTTTTTTGCATATCCGGGGTCATGGATTTTTGCAAAAATGACTAAGTTCTTTTTTGCGAGTTGCAGGCC